>JASTWQ010000170.1:0-427636 GCA_035220615.1 Leptothorax acervorum
TATTTTATAGAAGTAAATAAATATTGATATTTTTGGTAACAGGCAGAATCTTATGTCTAATAATAATTTTGAGAAATTTTTATATATTTTTTAATATTTTTGAATTATACGCCGATCACCGTACAGTCTCGAAATACGTTATGGCAAAATTGAAAATGTAATATTAAATTATTAAATTGATAATTAATTTAAACATTGACGCTAATAAGCATTTCATAATCTGTTTAAAAGAAATTTATTGGATAATTAATATAATATTATCTCAAAATCAGTTAAATTTGAATTTGGACATGTATCTTGTTTAAAAGAATTACATTTTAAAATATGACCTCTTAATAAACTTTTTACAATTGACCTTGCCTCTACTATTCTTTTTACTCCCGACTGCTGCTAACCGAAGATTGGCGAAAACGAGGGAGGGAGATGCGTTTTACCGAGATCAAATCGTTGTTACCTTATTTTCTCGGTAATTACAACATACTTGGATATGTAACTTCCGCACATAAGTTCTTATTGATCAAGCCTGGTTTATAGGGTATAGTGTATAATTATCATTATCTAATTGTTGTGTTAATAAAAAAAGCGGAAAAGCAACATATTTTATTTGTAATTTTGTTTTTTTTTATATTCTGCCTCTCGCACGTGCGAGCCGGCAGCGTTGAGATGTTGTTGTTTTGAAATTGAATCGCGTAGTCGAGCCTCGAACTCGAACCGATTCCGAGAAGTCGCCTTCTCCCCCACCACTCCCACCTAACTTCGCGCTGTATATGCAGCGTATCTATGGATGGCCAGTCCGGCTGTCCGGTCAGTGTGGGTTGGTATGGGCATACTCCGTCTCCCGGCAAAGTCGCACGCACGGGTCGCGCGCGAGCGAGCGATGAGAAATATCGAGGACAGATGGAAATTATCGTAAATTTAGAGGCGTGCGATCGTTCTCGATCGTCGCAACGTGGAGTCGCGTTTCCCGAAAGGGTATCGGGAGTGTCGGGAGTGATGAACGAACAATCGTCGTAATGCGCTAGCTTATTGTTAGTCGCGAGTGATCGAGTCCGCTAGGCTAGCTATCGTAAATCGTCGCGTCGAGTCGAGCCGAGCCGAGGTCGAGCCGAGCTTTTCCTCTGTCTGTACGATGGAAGAGCGATCAGAAGAAAACTCCGTTTTTCGTCGGAGTGTTTGTCTGTCTCGCGTCTAATTACCGGTTGGAACAGCATCGTAAGCGCGACCGTGTCAACGATATCGAGAGTGACAAACGTGGCGAGATATCAATTTCGCGTAATAGCCGTTCACCGAGCCGTTCACGTTCGCATATATAGATCAGTGGTTGCGCCGCCATCTTGCGCGATATGTCTTGAATTTTTTAATGACCCGAAATAAGTACATCGCAACCGCGACGTGCAATGAGCTTCGGGAGGAGAATCGGGAGTCGAGTGCCGGACGGAGTATCGCGTACCTCGCGTTATTTACACGCTCGAAGTGCATCGCGAATAAATGTGCCGAGTGGCGGCTAATTAACGCGTACTCGAGCCTCGGTAATTAGTCATGTTTTTTCGAATCCGATGGTATGTGTAAGTGATTCCCGTCGGCGGCGAAGGAGCGGATGGGAGCAGACCGATATGATGACATCGGCTGGTGAGTGTTTTTACGCCTCGTCATTTATCGTAATACGATGGTGTAGCTTATATGTTAGGTAAAATACATTTTACCTGCATTGATCCTGTGACCGATTTAAAAAATCGATTATTTAATTCGACATCACCGTATTGATGTCCTTAATGACTTTAATCGAACAGACTTGAGACGAGTACGGCGCGGCAGAATTGTAATTTATTAAAGTTCATGGATTAACGTTGCGACCAAGTTGCGAGCGAGAATATCGAGAATAACTTGGCCTGTAATCGGATTAAATCAAATGCGCGACAGCGGTTCATCGAAATGCGAAATAATCAACGGACGTAAACGAAAGCCGATCTTGGCTCTCTCTCTCTCGTTGCTTTGCAGTGAAACTCGACTATGCGAGACGCCGTTGTACAGTGTACATCGCGCATAAAAGCTCTTACTTTCCCAGCGATCAATTATACGGAGCGCGCGCGCCCTTAGCGAATTAAGCTCGGCGTATTTTTGGAATAAGACGCGCGAGAAACAGTTACATTACCTAATTAATATTAATCGCATCTTTGTGCGCAAAACAGAAAATTATCCCGTTAATATCCTGGCGTCGTTAGTATCTCACGTTGCTTGGTCTTTCTCGATTTTATCTCGATTTTATAATATATTCCCTTCTACTGATATTAAGTGATGTTAACAGAAGCCGAGGAACCACTAAACGCGTTTAATTTAGCCAGCATCCACCGAGTCCTTCATTGATGCAGCATAGTGGAAGAGGTTGATTAAATTATTAAGCAAACCGGTATGAAAGAAGTTTTATCTTCTTTATATTTTAATGCTTATCTACAAAATTGCGAGTTTTAAAAGCGATAGAACTCTACAACATGAATAACATATGCTTGAAACTGGTTGCCGCGTGAATTATTTGATGATACGGTTTCGATATCAGGACGTTTTCAGGAATTAATTATTATTATCGTTTTCAAAAAATTATTATTATTTAATTATTATATTAATTGTTAATGACTACAACATAATTTCCGCATCTGATTTAAAGATGATATGATGTTACATCAAATTTTGAAATTCTGAAAGATTATACAAATATAATTGTCGTAATTTGGTTTCCGCTTTAAATGTAATAGAAGCTCATAGTTCTTCATTATATTTTCAGCACTCTCCAGTTATAATAAAATTTAGTAGTAGCTTCTACCAGTTATAATAGAATCGGACACCGATGCATTTAACATTTGAAGTACTATAAATTACAAAATTAAAATTTTACTTTGATCTGCATATAAAATATACATATATTTAAATCTTTAAAACATACAAGAAGAAAATATATATCTTTAAAAAAGAATTTTAAAATATTTTAAGCATTTACTTGTAATTGAGATGATATAATTAGAAGAAGACGATAAAATTCTTATTTTTTAGAAAATATATTTAAATATTTGTTATTTTAATGTTTAAAAGCAACATAATTTCAATAATCATTAATAGAATTATCGTTACTTCTAAATATTTGATAAAAAATTTTTAGAATATTCTTTTTTCAGTTGCCGCCTTTCTCTCTGGCTTTTTATTATTAATATTAAATGTTTTTATAATCATTTCTGCCTATCGAATTTAATGCTGAACGCTAAATAAATAAATGTGGTATAAATATGAATTTTTAACAGTATCAATATGTACCGCGCGAAAGCCGAGATTAATTTGAAGCTTTTAAAAGCTATCATCGTAATAATGACAATAGCGAGATTAAACTCATTGCAGGAACAAAAATATTAATTATGTATTTAGATTCAATCGATATGTGATGTAAAATTTCCATTGGAAAACGATTTGTCATTAACCAAGGCTAAACATTTTGACTGGTAATCAGCTAGCACGTTTTTATTCCTTTCAGATTGCAGGTACTTACACTTTCAATTTTTATTTCTCACAATCAGTCTACACTTTCTCATCTTGGTTACGTGGATTTCGAGATGTATCTAGGATCCAAGATCCAACCATTCGAAGTGAGATGAACGTTTTAGAGAGAGGGATAAGAGAGGAAGTGAAAGAGAGAGAAAGGGAAAAAGAAAAAGATCGGTGGCGCACCTAAGCTTTCTCATCACCGGAAGGAGTTAGCTTTTCTCAGATCCCTTCAGTGATACTTGCTTGAAGGACCAGTTGCTCAGTAGATTGGTTCCTTGCCTTAAGAGGTGTATCAGGACAATGGGGAAAGGGAGAAATAAAGGAAAAGAGAACCGATATGTCGTTCCTTTTATCTCTGTAAGCCAAATGTAAATGAGCTATCTAAAGAATGACTTTCCACCGGTGAGCGTTACATTTTAACAATCTGCTCAATGTTATTTTTCCTCTCCGTTTCCTTTTCTCTCTCTCTCTACTCGATTGTCGCAACTATACCTATCATATAATGTTCAATTGGCCAATTTGAAAATAACTTTCAATTTTAAGTGATATATTTTTACCAATAACTGTAATCTTAGGATTTTGTTAAGGAGGGTGGTTGCTCAAATCAAAATGATAAGAATTAGTTCAAACTTATGGAGGATATTCGTCTATGGGAATCTGTCGTCCATACCAAAATTGAAGACAATTGTCTACATGGTTGTCGAGTAATTAATTATTGAATTATTTATTTTTGCTATGTCGCCCGTGTATAAGAGAATATCAAAATGATAAGAATTACGATAGTTAAAATTTATAGAGGATATTCGTCTATGGAAATCTGTCATCCACGCCAAAGTTGAAGACAATTGTCTGCATGGTTGTCGAGTTATTGTATTAATTATTGAAGTTATAAACCTCAATAATTAATAACTCGACAACCATGCAGACAATTGTCTTCAACGTTGGCATGGACGACTTATTCCCATAGACGAATATCCTCCATAAATTTGAACTAATTCTTATCATTTTTTTAGCTGATTTGTACAACCACTTGAAGATAATTGTCTGCATGGTTGTCAAGTAATTAATTATTGAAATTATACTCTTATACATTGGGCGAAACATTATACATAACTTATACATAGCAAAAATATTAAAGGTGCAAGCAACGCGTAAGTACGAGCAATGCGAACACACCTCTAAATTTTTTCCCTCTTGCCGCGCCGCCTGCCGCTCAGCGGGACCCTAGCCAACCTCCTTAAATCTGACTCTCTTTGCAAAGGAATTGTTGAATTTATATATTGGCAGAATGAATCTTCTCTACGTTGATTTATCGCATTACCCTTTCTCAGAACGTGATGCGACGCGAAAATAGAAAAGGGGAGGCATAATAACATCGTACGTGGAAAAATGAGATTCTCATGCAAGCACTAAAAATGGATGTCGGTGGATCAAAGCGTCACGTGGTAGTCTTACGAATAATAGCGTGACGAAACAGTTTGCAGAATAAAGTTTTCAATTGTATTATAAAATGAAATTTCAACAATGTTATTTTATACCACTTTATTGATATTTTGAATTTCGTTAATATCCTACTTTTCTCACTTCTCTTTCTCGAATTTTATGTTATTTTCTGATTCCATTCTTTCCGCTTGCGATGTTTGTTTCAAAGATGCGGAAGAAAGAGGGATTCGGCGTACGCGCGCCGGCAATGTTTAATACGAAAATTTTTCTCTCTGAAATTTAGTCGGATTATGGGAATTATACATCCTCGAGGTAAAGTGCGACTTAATCCATATGAAACACGACGGCAGACCGGGATTAAACGTCCCAAGTATTCCGGCGCCGCTGTCACACGCGCCGGCATGAAATTCTGAGATTTTTTTCAGGAACGCGCCTGCTTCTTCCGAATTACTTCTCTCTCTTGGTTCTCGCAACTGCACGCAATTTTCCGAGTGTGTGTCACTTAATTTAACTTTACGTTCCTACTTTAAGCTGTCCCTTGCTTACGTGCCTACATCTGCAAACGTATATGCAAATATATTATTTATTAAATAAGCAATTCTCTTAACTCGATATGAAAAAAAATCGATAAAATTTAGGTTGAAGAAGATCGATGAGTAGACGGCAAAGGAGGAAATTATTAAGCTAATTATTAAATTATTTAATGATTTCCCTCTCTATCATGAATCACAAACTGGGACAGAAGTATTGTATCACACGAGTATTTATCGTTAAATGCAGAATTAAATTTGCAGCTGTTTCCGAAATTTATTGCGGACGAGCGTGATTAAAGTTCAAACACTCATGAATTTCATGTTCGAATAAATTTGCAACAATATCTGGCGAATGTACCATAAAAATGGTCGCGCCAAGCGCGCGCGCGCACGCCTGTTTTTCACAGGTGTTCCGACTAGCAGTTTATAGTGGTCACGTAGCTCAAAGTATTCGAGCAATGTTTGCGGTGAGGCATTCTACGTTCTCGAATGTACCTATTTCCCGGAGTGATAAAAGTGGCACGCGGGCAAATACAGAGCGGTGCTTTTTATTACCACCTTGAGAAAGTAATACACGTTGGCATATCTGTTACGTTTTAGCGGCGTTATTTTATGAATGAAAAACTGCGGCCGAACGCGTCGGTGACGAATTCCCTTGCACGGCGCTCTGCAGCGCAATGTTTAGAATGTCGCACTTCGGATGTTTTTCTCAGGGAAGTGAATTTCATGTATTGCGTTAGACGTAGCGCAATTGTCTCTTCCGTGGTTTACAGGTGCAATGCAGAGACGTTGAATGAACACGTATATGTATAAGATACATTTAGTGCAATTTTGGTACTCTTGTACGACAGCATATGTTAAAATACAGCACGTAGGATAATTAACGCGTTTCACACGGACAGTGACGGCTACAGTTGTCATGGTAATGGTCGACTTTGTGACACGACAGTTACGTCAATGCGTTTTCAGTTCACGCCAGTCGTCGGGAAACA
Source organism: Leptothorax acervorum (assembly GCA_035220615.1). Taxonomy (NCBI): domain Eukaryota; kingdom Metazoa; phylum Arthropoda; class Insecta; order Hymenoptera; family Formicidae; genus Leptothorax; species Leptothorax acervorum. The sequence goes on from JASTWQ010000170.1 coordinate 6,497, forward strand.
CGTGTATATGTTCCCGTTTAAAATATGCATCCTCCTCTATTTTAAAGCAAGGAATTATACGTAAAAATTTCAACGTTATTTCTCTTTTAATTTACCAACTTAATTTAATAACTTTAAATGCCCGTCATGCGGATAAGTATCTCGTAGTAGCGTATCGGAGAGCACGTTTTTCTTTACGGTTGAAAGAGAATTTGCCGCAAGTCTGTGAAGAGATTGTCGAAGATTTTATCGGCGCGCTCGTTCATTCGAGGAAGAAAACGTTCATCTTTCTTTCCCTTAGAATTCCCGCGATTTCTGCTCGATCGTTCGCAGGCACTAACTTATCAAAAGTGGCCAATCTAGCGAATAACTAGTCTTCGAATCAAGTATCGCTACACAGACGCGGTCTCGCCCAGAGACGGCAAATCCCTAGCTCTCGTCGACAAGAAACGAGATCCATTACACATAACGTCGATAGACTCGAAGTATTATAATATACGATTATTTAATTTGCGAATAATTCTCATAGACTCTTCCTAGGTTCTCTGATTGATCTTCTTGTATCTTAACCTTTTTTTATTGTAATAGAACTGTTGAGAGATTTTTTAATATAATGCTTTTAAATTTTTATACATATACATAAATATCGTATTAGAATTTTATAATTATTCAAAAAATTAATAATTGCATAATAATAAATATTATTTGTAAAATTACAATAGAAATATACTAACCATCAGAGACTTCCAAGTTTCTAGAAACAATTAAAAAGTCAATTAAGTTTATGTACTAAATTAGAATTTTGATTCAAATGTACTAAATCTGTTATTAAATATTATTAAGATAAATTGTATTATTAACTGATTTTGTAATTCAAGTAGTTTTGATTAGTTACATTGGGCGAAGCCACTTCTATTCGAGTCTGTAACGGATTCGTAGATACGTGTGCTCTACCGAAAAGGACTGTACAAGAAAACGGGTCGCCTAAGCTCGGCGATTGCCGAGAAGGGTCAGATTCTACGCTGAGCTTTTCCACGGTGGTACTCGGCTTGAAAGACCAGTTACTCGGTGGATTGGCCGCTCGTGCTAAGTAAGTGCACTACGATGACGGAGGACGAAAGAGAAAGATAAAGCTTCCTTTTCAAAAATAGGAAAAGGAGAGAAGCGTTCATCTCTAAAAAGCACTGAGAGAGCGCTTCTGTTGTCTACTTGGAAAGCGGGGGTAGATACTTACGTTCGTCAGCTCGATTCGAAATACTGTGTCGAAAAAATCGGCGGTGAAACGAATATTTTATAAATGTCTCCGTTTTATTCAAACTTCCTACTACAATATATACAAATTTTGTTTTCAAATTCTGGAAGTAAAAATTGTATGAACGAGGAGCACAGCGAGTGGCCTGGTAAAAAAGATACACAAGCAATTTTTCGCACCGTCTTCCTGATTGTGCTCGGCGCGAATTAAACGAGAAAGAGCTCCGTTTCGCGCTGAAATAATTCGCCGGACGCGCCGAATTTTTTCGACCTTCCTTCCGGCTCAATTCGTCCGGCGACATTTGTGACGCGGCAAGAGTCCTCCGGCGAAGAGTTTTTACGCCGCTCTCCAGTGCCCACTCTAGATTTTAATTGAGTTCGTTATATTCATTTCCGGAGGAGCGCTTGACGCACCCCTCCCCCCCACCTACTCGCGTATCCCCATGTGTGTTCGCGGCTGCTCTTTCGCCGGTACTACTGCGTTTGAGTGTAACACCCTTGGTTACTCGGAGATTTATAGTGGGACCGAGCGAGATAAAATCCGCGGTAATACCGCACACGATGGGCTCGAGGCTCGGAAAAGTCCCGCGAGAATAATCGACTCGACTCGGTCCGGACTTAATAAAGTTTTATACGCTGCTTTACCTGGAACAAGGAATACTTATAATATGAACCATATCTTACATAGTTATCAAAACGTGTATAATTTTAATTAATTTAATTGATTGAACGATAATCCATCTAATTAAAATTTATTTGACGCGGATAGAATATTTTGAGCGATAGAATTTTATTTAGAGCTTTATATGTTGTAACGTAAGAGCGTATTTTGATTTTTCAAATAGTTAGAGAAATATAATAATCTGTTATATCACATTTGTACAAATCAAGTTATAGTTAGAGAACGCCTTTCTGGAATAGTTCCGAGTATTTCAGGGAAAAAAATGTCTATCTATTTATTTTATAACATGCAACGGCAACATTATCTAATTTTCTCTTTCATTCATCACTCAGAAAAAAATTTATTTTGAAAATCTCTTAGTCAATCACTAAACCTTTCTAATACCTATATAACGTTTGCACAAGTATGTACTTACCATAATACCCATTCGAGTCAGGAAATAAGCTCTTCCTCAAGAAGCTAAGTACCGACGCTCCGAAAGTCCGGATTGCTCGGTAGGTTTTCGGGCTGCGGGTATCTAATACGTCTTCGGGGTTTCGTCGTCTTCATGCATGATATATGCGCGGATGAACGACGTCCCGCACGCTGCCGACTGATGTAACTATTAGGGCGGGAGTTCGAAAGCGAGCACGTGAGTGTCGCTCCCCGGATCAGTTGCAGGTTGCCGATAGAACATTGCGCATTGTTAGTAGTAAATGCTCGTCGTCTCTATGAGGCCAGACGACGAGGGCCAATCATTCCGGCATTATTGCCGCGCGATGGGAAACGGGTTGGAAGAGAAGGAGAGAAAGAGACGGGGAGGAACGATAACAGGGGGAGGCGTACGAATCCATTTAATGGAGAATCTATATATATTACGGATTTACCAAACAATAATTCGGTAAGCTCCGCTCGCTGGTCCAGAGTCATCCCGCGCCACCTCGCAGTTTGCCGAAGTCGCATCCTCGCGTCGCTGCCTGTTGCCAATTTCGAGGCCGGCGCGAATGCGAGCGATTCAGAATTTTCATCTCTTCCACTGTAGATCGGATTTGCGCGACTTCGTCAGCGAGTTGCATTAAGAGGATACTTGCCACTCCGTCGGCCGTAAAATTTCGGTTTAAACGTTTAGTCGCTGTTCAACTCTTTGTGCAAAAGTTGGATCACTCTTATTGACGTGAGAAAGAACTAAATACATTTTATATGGTATCACAACAGTACTGTACTCTCGTATAAGTTTTAACGTTATAGAGATTTAATTGACTAAAACGTAATTAATTTTTTTAAATTTCTTTTAACATCTTTGGTACATTTGTATATATGTATAGGCGTCTCAAATTTCTGTATTACATATCTGTATAAAATTTTTCTCATATCTCAATTTAAAACAAAGTTTACATAAAACACGTTGGCTTGATTTGAAGCTTAGAGTTTTAAAGCTTTTTATATAGTAAACAATAAAGTTGATTTATACACGAAAAATATATTTCTAAAGTTTACATCACTATATTTACTCGATAAATATTCCGCAATGCCGTAGAAATATAAATAAGAATAATGTGTTCCCATCGTTTATTGCGCAAACAGGTTGAATAAAAAGTACAGTGTTAACACTGCAGAAAAGAGCGCTTCTATTTTACCATAAGAAAGATTAATAATATCTTAAAGAGAGATTAATATTATAATATTAATGATAAAGAAAAATAATATAAATTCTACTAGGTCGTAATAAAATGTTATTATATTATAAAATTTCAATATACATATAATAAGAATATGTTTAAATATTCTTTATAATAAATTTTAATTGTTTGTAGTTTTGAAATGGCATGGCGCCCGGACCTTCATGTGTTTAAACATTAAGATTCTTGTCAAAAGGACCAGTAGCGCTTCGCCGATCGGCCCGCAAATCATTTTCGATACGAATTTATATCTTGTAACAGAAATACATATATAATTTAGAAATCGCGTCCATATCGTCTATAATCGCGATAGATTTTTTGTTAGGAGATTAGGCGTCAGCGGATCTGACATCGTCTCGAGAACATTTGAGAAATAGATTATTAAATATTTGTCGAGACTTCTTCTATTCCTTCCACTTGCAAACATCCGAACTGCATGTATTTTTGTTTGTTCCCAAATGCGCTTATAAATTTTTTTTAATGACATTTTAGAGTTGTTTTAAATATATAATAGTATTGTTATACACTACATCTTTATGGAATTCTGAATTTTTATTTTTAATTTATAATTTTGATGTATATCGTTATTTTACATCAATTTTGAACTTATAAAACTTTTTTATCAAATTATAAGCCTGTTATTTTTAATAGGTGAATAGCTACCTTGCATTACTTTTAGGATAAATAGCTAATGAGTAAATTTTGTTTCATTCTCAGAATAAAATTGTGAAAATGATTTTCATGATTGACGTGAGAAATTCGATACAAACAAATGAACTCGTAAACTGGCGGTATATGAGCGCTGGACATTCTCGAATACGTCAGTTTCATACCTCTCTTCGTTTTACAGATTGTTCGCATTTTCGGTTTTTCGCGCTCGTTCTCAAACCGGCAATTCGATTGATAACTTGAGTCACTGTGTGGATGCAGCGTTTACAGTTTATTCGTCGTAAAAGCGCGACGTGGATGTGCATCGTTCTCATGCCAGTTATATAAAATGCCAATTCCGCGGTAAAATCGTTCTCGTACCACCGTTTATCGTTTTATCGGCGCCCGGAGACGTGACGATTTCGAATTTCACTGACGACTAGCAACTCGTGGGTCCACTTGCTCGTTGGGGATCTTTCGTGGGCCCAAAAGTATCACCAAACTTTAGATGTTATTTTAATTAACGATGTGTTACTTTAATTTTACGTTATTAAATCATTATTCTTTTTCTTTTTGGGGGGTAGAAGAAATTATTATTTTTTCTGCTGGTTACATAAACAAAAATGTCGAGAATATTTAATAATTATTTCTTTTATTAAAAAGTATTTTTTTATTATATTGTCTTTAGTTATTGCCTAATACAGTGTTTTTACATTGAGCACTTTCACAAGTCGAGAACATACAATATGCCGCATTGTTATAAGCGCTTCAGTTAGGAGCGGGACTACCAATCCGTGACCAAATCTACTGGTGCTCTCAACGATATTATGCGCAGATGGGAACGTCCGTGGGGCAACAGTATGCGACGCAGCTTGTCTACGGTACCGATTTCACGAAGTTGTAACTCGAGCATGCGAGCTGGCAGCGGTCCTCCAAGTACGAATAACACGATATAGAGAGAGGCAAAGAGCGGATCATTATCTCCGGCGCGTAGAGAGCGACGGGCACACACGCTAGCTGAGACGCCTCTCACGGAAGTTTATAACGCGATATTCCGGTATAACGCGGCCATAACGGACCGCCGGTGGCTTCCGGGTGATTTCGCCGTTTTCGTCGCAGACACGGCACCGTCCCGGTCCGGTAAATGCCTGCGAGGGATGTTTATGGCGTCCGTATATGCATACTGGTATGCACGATGCAGCAAACTCTTGTGCGATCTCCAGTCTCTCTCTCTCTTTCTCTCTTTCTTTCTCTTTCTCTCTCGCTCTCTCTCTCCCTCTTTCTCCATTTTCCTCTCAGGTTTAGCACTATCCCCGGAGACGACGGAGAGACACAATTTCCAGGAACATGCACGTAAAATCCTGGCCGTCGTCGTCGTATCGTATGCCATCGTGCCCGACGACCCGTTATTTCGTATTTCGTAGATTTGATTTGCCATCGAGTCTGTGCGCGTCCGACCGTACATCGGACGTAAATAATGTCCGAAACGGCGCGATATTTATACGTTCTTAAGTCACAAAAATAGAATATCAAGAATGGAGTGAGTCTGATAATTATATCTTTGCTTCGAGCGGGGAAATATTTTAATATTTATTATTCTACGATTCTCGAGATACGGCGGAGTTAATAATTGTATCACGATTAATTCAACGGTTATTATTAGTTTTAAAACAAGCACCAGCTTCAATTTCATTAAAACAAGCTATTCTGAAATATATCTTTGTTAAATAGAAAGCATCTTGCTGCCAATTAGAATATTCAGTAAAAATCTGAAGAATAGAATTTATTAACTGTATAACAATTGTGACAGAAATTTCCTCATTCTTTGAATAAAAAATAAATAAAAATTGTAATGCCTTTATATTGCGAATCTTTATATTACGAATAAATTAACGATTGAATAGCGTAAATATTTGCACTAACAATTTTTGAATAATTGAAGAGGATGTAAATGGGGAAATAACTATGCTAGACAAAGTTTATGAACAAAATATGCTCTCATGACTAAAATATTTGTAATATTTGATGTTCCGAATATGTATTCAGAGAGTTTGAAGGATATTGGATAATGAAATTTCGTAATTTGATAATATAATACAAAAATAGCAGAAATATTTGTGTTCTTCGAATAATGGTGAAAATCGCATTTGACACAATTAATAATTAATATGTTAATTAGGATAGAATGGTATTTTATGAAGCATGTAAACGTGCATTGTTTTGATGAATGAAATATATTAAAAGATATGTGGTACGCATAACATATCCACTAATTATATCAAATCTAATTTATGCTCCAATCTCTATTATATAATGAAATAATCACGTTCTTAGAATATTTGGACTAAACCAATTTATATAATTACGTCAAACGTAATTTAAATATTAATATAAACTTAAAATATTAATTGCAGATAGGCAGCAAAGATATCACCGGAAATATTGATACACTTGCGTATCTTTAAAAAACAAGTAGTACGACTGAGTATTTTTCTGGCACAGTTCGTACGTGGTAATTTCGCGCGTTCCCTCGGGATATGTTGTCCTGGTGTTTATGGCCCGACCAACAAAGTCCTCTACGCTTTGGATAGGACTTCGGCTTTGTACCCTATCCTATCGCGAGAATTTCGACCACAGGACCGGTCGTGTAAATATATAAAGTCCAAGACTTCTCGAAATGGGGAAACAGGTCAGTGCGGTCGGCACAGTTTCATAAATTCCATCTTGATCGCTGGCCTCGGATACACTTGCTGCGACGTTACGAGTTTATCTTACGTGTCGTAAAATTATCAGACCGCGTACCACAAAGTCCGTTCTGTTAAAAAAAAAATTTGATGACGTCAAGAAATCTAACAATTATACCATAAGATAAATTTGTTAGCGCAATATTTTGAAATAGGAATAATTAAAACGAAAGAAATATTACATATGTAGAATATAGATCTAAAATTTCTTTTACTTCTAAGAGCAAATCTACAAATACATATTTGCATCTAATAATATGAATCATGTAAAAAAATTTAATAATACATATGTAATAATACATAATATATGTAATAATACATTATATTTTAATGCATCCACTAAAAATTATAGTTTTTATAAATTTTACCTTTTATTTTTAATAAATTTTTAATAATTTATTAAAGATATGCAGACCTTTTAATTAATTTAATTAATATATATATATATATATTTAAATATAACAACGCATATAGAAATATAATTATTATATAAAAATATAACATTGAACTACGAATTGCTTGTAACGCAATAATCGAACAGTCTCGATTGCGCAGGACATCCGAAGAAGAAATAAATGGTTTGAATTTTATTTATATTTTAATCGTAGGTTACGAGGAGTGCGCTGCAACGGCATGAGTTTATCGCGCGGGCCTGTTTATCGCGCGCATTGTAGTGCAGAGTAACGGTATAATACACACGCGTTATCGCGCGTTTCGCGGGTAACGCGATTTGAAATCCGGCGAATGCACACTCCGCACGCATAGCCGCGTGGTCGCATAGCGGCCGTATCACGCGCCGAATTTGTATTACGAAATTACGCGTCGCGGAAAACACGCGCACAAATGTTTGCGGTATCGGCCATGTAGATATGTTAATCATGCAAATCGGTCGAAGGGAAGCGCGTAGATTTGTACGAGTGTTCCGATTTTCGAGGATATTCTTCTGCACGTGTAACATTAACCGGCACAAATGCAAAATAATACTTTAGCTTATTTTACTCACACATATGCTCATTTTAATGGAAAAAATCTAACATTTGTTTATATAACTTATAGGTAATAATGTTACTTAACTCTTTGCACTTGAAGGTTTTTTGCTATAGGGAAGTAGCAACTCGACTTTTTTGCTAAAAAGTTAATAAAATTTTTTAAAACTAACAAAAATAAATTATACATATATATGTATTATATATTAACTATTATATTTATATATAACTATTTTATTTCAGTATTTTATGATGTATTTTTACATTATACAAAACCTAATATTGAATCTCAAGCTTTGACAATAAACTCAAACACCTAAAATGTAAAGAAGAAGAATATCTGCTATTGTCGCCTCTCAGTCGCCATTCGAGTTGCTGCATTAAACCGCAAGTGGCGAGTCACCTCTCGAGTGCAAAGGGTTAACATGCATATAAGTCTTCATTGTATGTCATATTTTTTATGTTTAAATCTCAGTTCACCATTACAATGCGTTACTATGTACAAAATGTCAAAAGTGAGCATTTTTGTTTTACCTTGACTTTTCGCGAAATATTTGTTATTCCTCTATTAGAAATATATTTATAAAATAGGTACAATTTGCAAAAAAAGAATAAAATATTTCCGCGACATATCTAACATGTTTATGTAGTTGTTTCGTTGTTTTAGCGTTACTTTATTAATGTTTATTTACTTGGGTAATTTTTGTAATTCGAGAAGCGAGCTTTAGATTTACTATAATTGCATGGTCGTATCAATTTTTTATGTACTTTTTTCACGTTTAAATTTGCTCTAAATTAAAAGATGTAGCTAGAAAATTTGTCATGTGTAATGGATAACGATTTCAATTATTATCTATTTTAGTGCTATAAGAGTAAAACGGGATAAAGGAAAGAGATTTAATAATAATAATATTTTTTCAATTTTTATAAAATATTTGAAAATGTTTTGGAAAAAACTAGTGATATATGGAAACTTTTCCAATATTTCCGCGTGCGCATTATTCAAAAAACAGCAACATATATCGCACTCTCACGTTTCAATCGCAGGTGAGTCTCACCTCCGGAAAATCATGCCGAAGCTGATATCAGTCGGAACGATTCGTTTCGCGACAGACGAAATATTGTATCATGTGAAGCGTTCATATTTTCTCGCTCCACTTTTGCACGGAGTCGCGCACGTAGTTTTCCCTCCGAAGAGGAGAAAGATGCCGCGTCGCTTTTTATGCAGATCCTGCTCTGCCGCGCTCTCTTTTCCGCTCGCTTCGGGGCGGAGCGTAAAACGCGCGAGCCCCGTGAATTCACGCGGAACGTTGCGGAAAACGCGAGCAGCCGTGTTTTATCTCGCGACTGCAAAACTTCATCTTCGCCTCGGGGACGACAGGGGTCTGGGGGATGCGAGAACAAGCGGGGCGAGACTATCGGGGATTCCTGGAGGCGCTCGGGGTTGCAGCAGCAGCAGCAGCGGTGGTGGTGGTGGCTCTCCTCGACGGATATACACCGGATATTCTCCCGGACAATGGTCGTTCAGGAAGCCATTGATCGGGCCCGTTGCTCGCATAGTTCGCGAATAATCGGCGCGCCCGGCGCCGATAATTATTTCGGCGCGTCGCCACCACCGCCGCCGCCGCCGCCGCCGCCGTTGTCGTTGTCGAGTCGACGAAAAGTTCGTCAAAGTTTCCGGGGAAGCTAATAAAAAAGCGGAAAATCGATGCGGTAGACACAGCACGTACTGAATCGGTGAGCATTCGAACTTGCTCCTCCAAGAAGTTGCTCTTGGGATTGTACAATTAAGAGAGGATTTGCGCGAAAGAACGAACGGTCTAGTTGGAACGATTGAAGGTATTATCAATTTAAAGATCTCAGTCTTATGGATTAAATCTCTCTGAAATTTGTTATGCGCGATGCAAAATATCTTTAAGACGGTACACTAAAATAGTTTTGTTTACTTTACTCATGCAAGCAACATGAACGTGAAAATTATTTTTTTATACGTTACATATTCAACAATTAACAATAATCCGAGCTAAATATCCAAACTAATTTAATCTCGGAAATATCCTAATTCTCATATATCACCCCATAGAAATATTAAGTAAAAGAAATTTAGATTTTCCCATAGACAAATATATAAATTCGAATCCAAAGTTTAAATTGTTGCTTTTACAAATTCTCGGCTATCGCACGCCGCTCAAAGCTTCGCCGAATTTTCGCTCATTCTGTCCCGCGAGAACCGATCGTTGCGCTCGACATTAGCCGAGTTGGTTAACGTTACTATACGGCCACGCGATAGTCGATGTATATAGAATCGTGTGTCGACGGCGGCGGTTTAACGCGATGACTCCGGTTGTCCGCGCTCGTGTATCCAGCGCGAGCGGTAGGAAAATTTCGGCGCGATATATACCAGAGCGCGAGCGAATACAAACGTGCGAGCGCAAACGTGCGAATGCAAACGCGAAATGCAGTCGCGAATTGAATGAAGGTCAGTTTTCGAAGCGGTCGCAACACACGTAATTAACCGGCGGCTCGACCGGCGACAAACATCCGGAGGGAAAAAAACGTTATTCGGCACCTACACTGCAAATCCAAGTGTTATTTTAGCTGAAACGCTATTTATCCACATTATTCTTACATATTTTTTGCCGTTTTAAATTACGTCATTTAATACGATTGAATGTATTAACTTTTAATTTAATACTATTAAATGTGTTAAATGACGTAATTCAATACCTATATGAAGAAACATGTAAAAAGAGCTTCAGTCAAATGTGTCATTTTTAAACGTTTATGCGTGTTAAAATAACACATTTGGGTTTGCTAGTGTAAGGATCGGTTTGTCAGCGGATATATAATAACCAGAAAAGCCAGGCGACATTTCGCGAAATTCTTAGTCAAAGTTAAATTTAGATTTTTATGCGTGTAACACTAATTATACTTAAATATTTTTTATTTAATTAAGAAAACGTCTGAAAACTTGCAAGGTGCCTCAGAGAAAAATTCGCGTTTTGTGACTCGGGAGCCGTTCGTATCGATTAATTAATAATTAAATCAAATGTCACTTCCGACCAGACATGCCCGCGTAATGATTATTTGAGCGTCCTGCGCGATGTGCATGTATCTTCGCGTGCGCGGTAAAATCGGGGCATGTTGCGTCCTACCGTAATTGCATAAATTGCTTCTCGCGCGCGGTGCACAAATATGGTTATTACGAGCATAAGGTTACGGCCATCTGATTACGGTAGATTCATTTCGGCATCTTTTTTTGGGGTGTGCATGCACAGTTTCCGGCATTCCACGGAATGCCGCCACGGGGCGATAAATGGCCCATTCCCCGCGTTAACTGTCCCACTCGCCGGCTCGCCGTTTTGTTTGCCGGTGGATAAATAGCGCGGTATATATCATTTTGCCGTGGCAAGATCCGCAACGGTCAGGAAGTAATGGAGTTTAAAATATGAAGTATTTTTCTGTTACACACGCGCTCGCCTACCAACCTGAGGAAGACTAGTGGCTTTTCAACGTGGTAGACCGGCGCTTTCATGAGCGTTTCGGAGTACATTCGCATTGCAAACGTAATAATCCATTATAGTTATGCAAAAAGGCGCACGCGCGTGTACGGACACGTTATAATAGATAAACGCAGCAGTTTCCTTAATTTTCTCATAAGAATAAGTCAAACTATTTAGATAACTATATAACAATAAGCTAAATTCTATTTAATATATTGTAACATTTTTAATAATAGATATTGCAAATGATATTTTAATATTTTTTTAGTGAAAAAGTAATTTTCTACTGCATATATTTAAAGTGAAGAAACATAGTAGAACAATTCATATCTGGCGATCTAGCGAGATATGACTTTTAGCGAGATATGACTATTCGCCGGCACTTGGCCGCATACACTTCGAGCTGCCACGTGAAAATGATCCCGACATACCCTACGACTCGGCTACGCCTCTTTAGCACCCGATCGCGACCATAAAGATACCTCTAGCAGATAGCGACGGAGGACCTGCATCGAGCTCCTCGGTCCCCGACATTCTCTTACGTTACAGACATACGCGGGAATTTACAGAACCATAAAAATATACGACCGAGCAGCGTGCCTTAACGCCAATGGGAAATTATGGCGGACTTTGTGCAGCGGACAAATCACAGTCCCTTGAAATTATAGTTTCGACTTTCTACGCGATCGGATCAATCGCGATGGGAAACTTTTAATAGGCCACTGAATAAACGTTAATGCAACGCATAAGATAATCCTAATCACGAGCTTTGTGGCTCGTTGTAACGACTCGACACTGATGACTAATAATTAGCTATTATTGATTGGCGCTGGTAACAAAAATGAGGAATTTAATCGTTATGTAATTGTTAACTGTGGGTCAGGCAATTCATAGATACCGTTTGATATTTAATCAACTGTCAACGCTGTGCAAACTGTAAATGCCACATGCTGTGTATGTAAACTGCATTCGTTTTGGCTAGCCGAATTTAACCGCGTACGCCCGAAGAGTTTATCCCGCCGGGAATGTTCCCTAAATATGGTTACGAATAAATTGGTATCGTTCAATATTTACACGGAGTTATGGAAAAATATTTCGTATGCGTTTCTCGAAATCTCGTATCGATCTGTTTACATCAATGTGTGGTAATTTACTCTTGTATATAACATAGCGTAATTTTACCTTTTCATTCAGTGCTAAAATGTAATCTCTACTACCACGGGAACTATTCATTGTATCTCTTATATTGCACTAAGGAAGACACAGATTATACCATAATATATAGGATATTTACATTTATTTTTATTCTTATTGTCATTTTATATGCTTCAATAAATTCTGTACATATTTCTGTTGAAGATTAATATTTCGAAAGATTTAACAAATAAATCTAAACATAAAAGGATAATATAAATCTAAACATAGGCCGGTATTCATAGTCAGATCTTACATCTATTTAAGATCGTCTTAAGTCTGATCAAAGGCAGTCTTAAGACTGCATCCAGCCAATGAAATGACAAGACGGTATTGAAATAAGATCCGACTATAAATACCGGCCATAAAATCTGAGCATTCACCCAATTTCGCTTTGAGGATTAAACTTGAAGTAGGTTTCGAGGCATATTGCTCAAGCACAGCGCGATCAGCAGCGGCGAAATGATCGCTGTTTGCCACGCAATTGCACGTGCGTCGCGTCTCAGCTGCGGATGTTTGCGATCGAAGTGTATAAACAGCTAGTAGAAATGTACAACTTGAGAGAGAGAGAGAGAGAAGCGAAGGAGATTTGCGAGCGTAATATGCGAAGGGAATAAAATCGCTCAGTGGAGATATCGGAGGTGGTGCAATCGTAATTCTCGGCAAAGGGCAAGGAACGATCTGCGGCGTTTCGCACTTCCGGTTGTGCATCGTAAAATCCCGAGCTATCTGGCGCACCTGTCGCCGTTGCGTATATGAGCGTAGCTTCGTATATGAGCGCGGCACCTGGGATCTACTGTAAGGGGGACGTATTCGCAGATCAGCGCCGATTGCATGGATGCAAATGTCGACGTCGATTGTCATTTCGAAATGCAATATAAAATTGAATTTGAGGCTGATTTTCGATTGCGGGATATGAATCAATATGCAGTGCGCCGTCCGTTGCGTTGTTGCGCAACCGAGTAATGCTAGAAAAGAGAGAGAGATTATAATTAACATTGTAATACACATTATTATCAATTATAACGTGGAATAGAGAACAGGCTGTATAGCGTATCGAGATTCAAATTCTATTTCTAAGTTACGCTTTGACTTCATATTTTGAGTCAACTGCTCGTAGACATTATTTCGCTCATACCTAACTTCTCGCTGGTACGCGATACGACTTCGGCGGAGATTACCGCGCCGGAATGGATGAAGGTAAGCTCTATCTTTCGAGATACACGGCGTTTCGTCGGGACCGCCTGGCCACGAGGAGCCGCTCTATCTCTGATCGAGAGCTATACCTTATAGATCCCCGTAGCGTCGCGCGACGGAATCTGTTCCTCGTAAACCTGCTTCTTCCCGTATATCGTGTTTCCGAGCGTCGAATCGAGTCGCAGTTTTCTCTCGTTTCTCGAGTATCGGCCCACGCTATCCGTCCTCGTAACGTCAACGTTCGTTTTCCTGTTTTCTCGCAAAAGGGGGTCGGGGGCTGGTCTATGGGGTGGCAGGGAGAATGATTCGACAGAACCGATCGTATCCCCGGGCTTCCTCAAGGAAGCGGATCGTCTTCTTCTGCCGGAATCTTGACTATTTCGTCCTGATTCGAAGGCTTAATGGATGTTTGTCCGCAGCCAATGTGAAAGAATGGTGTCACGATGGCCGTTACTTACTTCTCGTTTTTCTCCAAATTCGTTCTTTCGAACTGGACCGTGTGGACATTTATTTCGGATGTGTATCGTATCTTTCTCGAATTGTTTCCTGTCGAACTTCGTGAAAATTAAAAATCAAATCGTATGGAATAATCCTCGTGCGGCGATTCGAATACGAAAATGATTTCTCTCGATCTGCAATTTTCCGGAAGAAATATTTTACCAGCTGAAGGATTACGCTGACATGTAAAACAAGGATTGTAGAGGTTTAAAGATATTCAACTGGAACGACACGGTGCATCCGCGTGCACCGCTTTTATTCGTTCTCGCGTTCGTTGTTGTTGCGGCAAGCATGTTGCGCGTTATCTTTTCCGCCGAGTTTACACATAAATTGGAGCCGGCGTCTCGATAAACTTCTTCCAGCCGGGATTTTCTCGCATCGATTCAACTTACATGTTGCTCGTACTGCAGATTCGCGGCAGATTCGTTATAATCGAAGCCTATCGGTTTTTAAAAATGGGAAGTAAAGAGTGATTATACTGCATTGGAATTAAGTTTGCTTATAAATAAACAGCATTATAAAGTTATAAAAATATTTCCGATAGGATACTTCATCTCTTAGCTATAAACATTTCCGAACGAAGCAAGAAAACGGCGATATGTCTAAATGTGAAAAATCGAAATCAACGATTGACGAATTGGCGGAGAAGAAAACTGAAAGTATCAACCACCATGGCGTTTTTCGCGGCGGTAACTGCGACTTTTTAAGCATTTAAGCGATGACCACTTAATGGCAGCACTACGGAGACACGTCTCGAACTTGACGTTTCGCGTCGCGGTGATCCAGTTTAAGCTTTGTCGCGTTTCTGCCGGGTTGCGCGTCAATCGCCCCCGTAAATCCGGCACTAACACGCGTCGGAGTCGCTCAGCGAAACATCTTCCTTTATGCGGGGCAATAACGACGATCGATATTGCACCGCCAGCAACAGCAACAACAGTCGAAGGAATCTTCGTTTCTGAGACATAGTGCGTCATCGCTTTAGGCTTCGCGAGTATAGTTAATACAGATAACGTCGATCCTCTCTCCTGCCGGTTCGCCGACTTTGCTATCAGGCGTAAGCCTGATTTGCGACGTGCCGTAATCTCACGTCGAGATTGCTGCTGCAATTATAAATTCCGTCTCTGACAATACATCGAGCGCGGTTAGCGGAGACCTGCGCGTCTATGAAATGTAATTATTATTAATCTTCTCTCTCTCTCTCTCTTTCTCTCTCTCTCTTTCTCTTTCTCTCAAGCTAATTCGTCGAATTAGGCGAGCTGCCAAGTCGAGATTAATTTTAGGAGCGTTTTACGAGCGACGTGAATCCATGTTGAAGGATATAAAAAGTCTGGGTAAAAGGTGCGTAAGAACGTAGATCCACGTCCGAAATGTTAAATTGTGCCCCGCATCCAAAATATTTCAAGATTACCTACTTGGACGAACAGGCGAATTATTCGATCTTCAAAATTCACGCGTTAATATTTTCCTTCTTTTCTCGAGAAAGATTGAATTTCTTCTGCATTTCTAGACGAAGATAATCTTAAAACTTGTAACGGACGTCAAATACAGTGTCTTCGACAATTTGACTCGTGCATGTCTTTTATTTTCAATCGTATATCTCAAAGTTGCTAAATGTTCGCTAAATGGTATAAACCAATAACTGATAATTGCTGAAACGTCGTCGGTGTGCGTGTGCGCGAGGGGGCTTTGCGCCAGAATTCAGTTATTTATCATCGGCGAGGGCTGGAAAGTGTAAGGAGGAAGGAGTTTCGCGCCGAACGAAGCTCGTAAAGCCGACGCCGTGTTTGCTGACGATATCCCGATGAAAGTTTCCGCGAGCGCGCGACAGAAACTCGACTCGAACTCCTCCTCGGCGAACTCATTCGGCGGTGGCCCCGGCGAGCGAATCGGAGAATAGGCGGTGTAGGCTTGGGGGGGCCGATGTCTTTAAACCAAACTTCACCGAACGACGCGGCGCACAACACGTTCCTTCGCGCCGCGAAACTAAACCGTCGTCGTACGTCGTCCTACCTGGGGTGGCAAAGGCCAAACTGAAAGTTCTCGCCGCGCATACGAAGGAGCAAATATTAATTTCTCATAATAATGGCGAACGAATATTAATTTCGGCACATATTTATTTCCCGAGCAATTGTTGAAGTCCTCGCAGTTGCATTTTACGTGTCAGCGGTCGGCCGCCTTAAATGTATCTTCATGCGCGTTAATACCGAGAATTTAATTCCGTCAAGTAAAGCTAACTACGTTAGTTTACTATAGCTACCATATAGGCTCTTCTCTCTAGTACGTTATACATGGGATCATAAAATCACGACGATGTAGGTTAATGACGAGAGGTGGTTTGTGCGAGAACGAGGAATTTTTATTATTATCCCGTTCATTAGATTTACTGTTAATTTACTGGCAATCTTACGGTACGCTCTTATGTACTGGAGATAAAGTGCTTGAAAAGTTACAACGGGTATTAAGCTTACGAGCGTTTAATTTACCGGGGTTTAATTTAACAACCATTCTGCCATCCTGAAATACTGAATTTTTTATGTTCATGTTTATAGGCATAATTAAATCGAGACAATTACGGTAATTTTAAATAAAATTTAATCTCTAAGTAGACAAGTTACTTCTTTAAATTTTATGATAGCTGCGTAAGATAAGACTACAAGAAGTTCCGATATTCAATCGTTGTGAAGATTAAGATGGCATAGAAACAACTTCTTACTTTCTAAATGAGACTTCCTCGTGATTCATTTTACAATTCATAGCCTTCGCGACGAAGGCCTTTCCACAAGAATCCGCCTTGCTGTCAATCGTCATCGCGGCGCGAATCGTCGTCGCGCATAATGCTCCTCTTCGTCAAAGCTTAGCTTCGCCATTGTCGCTGGCGGGACTACTTAGCAAGCGAATAGTTAAATAATTGTCGTGTCTTGAAAAGGCTGAGTCAGTCGTCGTCGGAGCGAGGCGATAAGGATGAAACTTGCAGGATTGCGAATCAGTAAAGCACGACGCGTCGAGCACACGTCGGTCTTCATCCTGACAAATCGTAGTAAATCGACAAAGATACGTACGCTCGCTCGCGACGCGATCCTTTCTCCGGCTTCTGCAGGTTCTCGTCGTAATTTAAAGGAGGATCAAAACTGCTCTCACGCCGACAAACACTTCGCTGATTCCTAATTGGTTCTTGTGCTCTTAGCGGGTAGCGAGTGCATAATCAAGACCGAGTAGCGAAGACGACGCTTCGCGTTGTTGTAAGACGCGTCCATAGAGACGTATGAGGCACGAGGGGAACAACGGTATGGAATTTAATGCTTGGCTTTTGCATGCACGAAAGAGGCTGACGTTCATCGAACTTCCGCAACGGCCTGAGAGATTTGTCGTATTCTCCGGCCGCGGCTTCCTTGTTAACCGATTTCTGTTCGTGCGGATCCGGAAGGATCGGCGGTCTTAGAAACCCGCACCAGTCATCTTACGTTTGTTTGTCGTGTTCGTGCGAACGGAGCGTGCGAACAGTGGAATGCGTTCGCGAGATCTCCGTGGAGCAATTGCGAGCTGTGCGTCACGCGAAGACGAGTTGGGTACATGATTAATCGGTCCTTTTAGTTTTAAAATACCTTAATTAGCTTGTATTTTGAAATCGGAAATATTCGACTATCTAAAAATGAATTAGGCACTAAAGGGAGGATAAGTGAACCGACCATCTAAAATGCAATTTTGCAATAAATAAATATTTTTTACAGAGTTTGCAAAAACTGACATAAGCAAACTTAGCGTGCGGTAAATTGCGACGTTACATTATCAATATCGTTCTCAATTTTAATTCAAGCATTGTGAGGAATACGCATTGTGCAGACGTGGGAATTTGCGCGACGTGGGCAAGACGAAAGAATGCGTGATAGTCGGGTTGTTACGGCGAGTTACATTACGAAAGGGGGAGACTGTCAAGGAGATATCGAGCCTGTGCTCGCCAGAGATTGGAAGACGAAGAGAACAGGAGAGAGACAGAGAGAGTGAAAGAGAGAGAGAGAGAGAGGGAAAGAGAGAGAGAGAGAGAGAAATAGAGGACGGCTTGGAAAATGCTGATCCGCATTCCCGAAACGCCCGGTATTCCGGCGGTATTGCGCGAAATTGCTGCACTCTGTCCGCGTCATTCCTCGACTGCAGAGCAACACGGTTATTCTCTTTCCTCTCCGCCTGCTTGAGCTCCAGCTAGCTGACCGACCGCCCGTCCAACACGCGCGTGCGTGCACGCGATATATATCGCGGACACAGGATGAGCGAAGCGCTTCGCGGATGGTCACGCTTACGCTCGTACACACATTACACATTTTCCTTCCCCGCGTTGCTCTGCCTTGCCCCTCGACCGCCAGTGCCCCATATGCTGCTGTCGACTTTTCGAGGTGAAAAGGTCGACTGGCCGTGGCTTGAGATATATCGGTTACCTTGTGCGGCGTCCAGGGCACGTTTTCGTGAAGGAATGCCGCGATGATTTCTCTGGAAAATGGAAATGTAGAATTAGATTTAATAAAATCAAGATAGAATTATAGCGAATTCTGATAAGAGTACTTGTCAAATACACGAATTAGTATTAATTTGAATTGTGATAGAAACGTTTTAATTCGAAACGTCTGAGTACAAATTATCATTATTTTCGTAATATAATGAAAGCAATGCGATTTTATATGGAGTAATAAAATTATCTGTTTCGAAATTTCCTCGGAAATTTCGTATTTCAATTTTGACAGTTTTACTTATTCCGAGATAAATTATGACGTAATTACGGCACACAAAATAAAAGAGAAGTATAAAAAACAAAAAGATTTAACTGGACGAAGTAACGAGAATATCGATGTAGTTGGATGGATATAAAAAAAACGCGAAACGGGGATGAACGAAGAAAATGAGTTGAAAAGTATTTTAACACAATTACGCGAGTTTTATATGAATCCGCCTGGAGCTTCTAAAATGTTACGAGTTTTTGTTATAATCGATCGTTTAAACTTTTATCTTTGAAAAGCACAGAGACATAAATAGGAGAACTCGGGATTAATTTTAATAGCATACTCTTTGAGAAATTTGAGTTTGATCTTTTTGCTTTTGATTACTTAAAGAAAAATTCGAGGAATATTATCATTTTTTGTAACATTTTGTTACTTTTATATAATAAACTTTTATACTTTAGAGAATGTAAATTTATTTAATGTAAAATATGTAACAAGAGTGGCGATCGTAGCGCAGAGGAATGCGCGCTGGGCTAGTGAGCCCGACGAACGGACGAACCGAGAGTTCAAATCCGACCATTCGACCAAAAATATAGTCGGTTTTTATTTGATCGCCACCTCTCGGAAGGCAATGGCAAACCACCGGGAGTATTCTTGCCAAAGAAGGGATAAAATGAGAGAGATCGCAGGACAGAGCCTATTATATGCTCGATGATTATAACTTTAATATTTTGTTATATTTCATTGAAACGGTTTCAATGAAATTAAACGAAATATTAAGGTTCCTTTAAAGGTTGTCATGTCAAGCAGATAATAGGCTCTATCCTGGGATCTCTCTCATTTTATCCCTTCTTTGGCAAGAATACTCCCGGTGGTTTGCCATTGCCTTCCGAGAGGTGGCGATCAAATAAAAACCGACTATATATTTTTGGTCGGATGGTCGGATTTGAACTCTCGGTTCGTCCGTTCGTCGGGCTCACTAGCCCAGCGCGCATTCCTCTGCGCTACGATCGCCACTTTTGTTACATATTTTACATTTTGTCTTATGTTCTGGTAAGAACGAGTATGTTGGATTATTATCCAAAGTCAAGATGAGTAAGTACTCATTCTCTCTCTCTCTCTCTCTCTCTCTAACTATTTTGTTACTTTTATATAATAAATATTTTATATAAAAAAAATTATACAATTTTATATAATAAAATAAAACTAACGCTTTCTCTTCCTTTTTTAATTGTCTCGTTATTATTGTATTTTCTCTAGTCAAATCACTTCTCTAAAATATAAATTTAAAATCTGAAAAGATTGAAGTATAAATAAAAAATTATATTTCTCGCTGTAGAAATCTCTGCTATTAGCGAGACTTAGATTTTGTCTTTTAAGTTTTAAGAGCGCGGGATGGCTTCTTTCATAAAATATCGACAGATTAACGCATACGCCATTTCTATTCAAGAGCCTTGCATGCGCGGCGCGCGGTCGTTACAGGCTTAAAACGCTGGTTGCGATAAAAGCTCAGACAGTTGGGTCGGATATGGAAAGATGTTCTCAAGTGCATCGCAGTAATGCGAGCGCGAACGCGAAGTGGAAAGCAGAAATGCGAAGATTAAATATGAGGCAACCGCTGGCCGAGTCCCCCGCGTATATAGCGGACGCCACTTTGCTTTCCGTGCTTTTGCGTCCTTTTATTCCGTAAAGGGCTTTATGTCTCCTCCGCGCGAAACGCAAATTCCTCCTACGAGGAATCGCGCTGCCACGTTAATCTCGTGCTGACCTTAAACAGCAAGAAACGTTATGTTTTTTAAGAAAAACATTAAGTCTTATTCGGCTAAGGATAAACATTCATCGGAAAAAGAAGCGTGTTTAATTGAGACAGTTATTTAATTTTTACGAATTGAAATATCTCAGAATTTTTTTTGGGGGGGGAGGGGGCAGATTAATACTATAAATCCATTGCCTTGTCTTTCGCTATTTACATAATATTATATAATCCGTAATAAGTCACTTTACGTATTTCTAACGGAAAACGCTTTACGGACACGTTAAAATGAGATATCGTTATATACAATCTGCAGAGGATCAAACATAATACAGTAGCACCGGCAAAACAGCGCGAAGTTAACTCCTCCACTTTATCTTTTAATTGCCCGGAGAGACAGGCGAGTCGCTGTAACGATCGGGTTAATCGCATTAAAAGCGAAAGTAACGTACAGAAGTTTAAACTCGTTTTTCAGTGCAATCTGCAATTCATAACGGTCGCGGGGCTCCCCTTTGTTATGGAAATAGGATCGTTTTACAAGCTAAAGCCAATGCACCGACAACGAAACTTCCTGGACGGACACAAAGCGGGTGGGTGTCCGATGAAAGAGACGTTCTACCGCAAGTATGCGAACGGATGAATGATTTTTCCAGCCGTAAGCCATTTTTAAGAAGATTGGCGTCATGTAAATTGCTTTAGTACGCGCTGCTTAGAAGCGTGACATTAACACATTAGTGCGCCTCTCTCCTCTCACCAAATTGTATTTACTCTTTATTTATTTTACCTTGAAATATCGCTGTAAAAATTTATTAAAATAATATAAAATAAGATTATTTAAAATTAAATGGCCATATAATGCAAAGCCTACGTGCCCTACGTTGACAATGTACAATATATGTATTTGCAAAATGTTAAATTAAAGTCAAATTTAATTATTGTTCAATTTATCAGGTAAAAGGCATTCGACTACATTCGAGTGTTTGAGTCTCGGTTTGAGTGCTTTTTACTCATTGTCAGTTCAACAATAATTAAATTTGACTTTCAAATTTTGCTTTGCGATCAGTGATATTATTTTGTGGCAAATTTTCCTTGAAAATAAACACATAAGAAATGAAAATAGGATGTCCTACTTTTAATATTATCGAAAAACAATAAGTTTTAATAGTAAATCTGACTAGCATAGAAATCGTGGAAAACACGACAAATTAGAGTTCATTTTGCGAGCGCGTCTTCAATTATTTGTCATAATCGAGGGATTTTATATAGTAATATCTTATTTTAACATCTGCCTCTTAGCGACGGGAAAATATTGACGAAACCTGGCGTCGTCGAATAGAATGCAAATATTATCTTTAGTCACCTTCAACCTCCGCGACCTGATTGGATTGAAGCCTCTCGCAGTCGAGTCGGGCCAACATGTAGCCGGCAGAAAGTACTTCGAGATTTTATTCATAGCATGATGTTGAATTAAAAATGTCACAAACATGGATCTGATTCGTCCCGGCAGTACGAAGATTCGAAACGGATGTTCTTAGCATGCCCCGAGTTCGTTGCATTATACATATATGGATATATGTATGGTGACATGAGAAGCGTCATACATAAAGTCGATGTGAATACCAAAGAAAAATATGACCTCGACCAATTTTCGTTGATACAAGACGTATCAGTACTCAAACGCATAAATTTTTGTATTACCAAAAGGAAAATTTATACATTTGTTTAACAAAGAGGATGTAAAAGAGAAAGGGTCAAAAAGTTAAAAAGAAAATTTATGACATTTGCTTACAAAAGATTATACTGATAAGATATACGCGCCTGCGTGTAACGTGAAATAATTCACAGGACATCCTAAAAAAGAAGCTGATACTCCTGGATCGTCGAAAGCAAACACATATCCACATATCAAAGGTGTATGAAATACGATATACCATTTCGCACGGATCGGATTGTCCATGCACAGTGCAGGCAACTGTCTCTCTGGCAATCCCTTCAGAATCAAATTACACAAAATGCCAGTAATAATTGAGCAATTTCTCGATCAAAGCGTGCTATATATATATATATATATGTGTGTGTGTGTGTGTGCGTGTGTGTGTGCGCGCGCGCATTGTTTCCCTATACAAAGTTCAAATATAATAACGCGAAGCAAACTTTTTCAAAGAGCCGTATCTTTGAGCGGATTACAGCAAGATCCGTGTTGACCTACTTGGCGTCTACGGCGGCATTTTTGACTCGAGATCATTTCGTGGGAATAAGATTTCCAAGTTATGGCATAAAATCGCTGGACACCCTATATAACCATTTCTCTCTCTCTCTCTCTCTCTCTCTCTCTCTCTCTCTCTCTCTCTCTCTCTCTCTCTCGTGGGCGATAGGATCAGCCCAAACTCCGGATCGAAGTAACGGAAATTTGATTCCTCCGACCGGTAATATCGCGGGTGTCTGTTTATCCCGACATTCGCGCACACGTATGTATACGTGGATGTGTGCTGGTCTGCTGTGTGTGTGTGTGTGCGGATGCACGTAAATGCACACCCCCGAAGCCCATGGAATTCAACGACCGTATTAAAAGTTCGCTACGAGCGGCGTTACTCACCGATACGCGCAATTACCGATCCTCTCTTTCCTTTTCGCCGAAGCCCGGATTTCGAAGCGCTCGTTCCGGAGAAGTTGACGATAGCCGTCGCATCGCTGGCTCGTTTCATACGTCGATCGTTCTTGTTTAATAATAAGCCGATAGCTCTCGTTTAGAGATTACCGTCGGCCGAATCGCTCAACGATGGAATATCGAATCGCGTCGTAGTTACTTCGCCTGCGAGAGCAGTTAACTTCCAGCGAATTGATTAAAATCGGAAAATTTTACAACTGTCGGAAAGTAATTTTATTCGCGCAGTTAATATATTTCCGATTGAAAGTTTTCGGGTTTGATTAAACACTGGAATACTTGTTTGGGAATTTCTCACTTTGCAGAATGAGATTTTTAAATACTGGCGAGCTCGTGCTGTCTCACTCGTATGATTGTTCGATTTAACGATATAATAATGCCGTTTTTATTATACAAACACTGCAATAAAATTAAGATATTCGCGAACGGGAATCCTAGGCATCGATTTTAGGTATTAAAGTTCATGGTAATAAAAACAGCTCTAGCTCTTTGGGAGCTGGTTGAATTTTAGAGAAATTAATTACGAAGCATCCTGCTCGTCAGAAGCTTAATCGCGAGTCGTGTCCTACATCACCCAGTAACCGACACCGCCAACTAATCATGTGCCGCCTCATTCTGTCTGTCGAAATAACCGACAGAAGGATTTCTATTTGCGCCGGCGCCGGCCGGTCAAGCGGTGGGTCGAACTTCCGGATATCGGTTCCCGTCTTCCCCGTGACAGTGGTATTACAGATGCCAGTTTATTCGGCCAAATAAACGCGCTACTAACCCACGCATCGTACCCTATGTGCGCGTACCACCACTTCCCGCCGGCCGCGTTGCATACACCGATTATTATTGGAACACGTCCAGCGCATTGGAAGGCGCTCGCTATCACGATCCCGTCGCTATCACTGTGACGGATGCTGCCGACTGTCACTTTGAAGCGTGAAAACGGCCTGACATCGGACATTCATGGCTCAGATCTCTGTATTCGATGATCGAATTAAAGTTCAGCTAGCAACGACCTGTAATTTTCTCTCATCGACCTATTCGTAGCGATAACTTGAGTTTTTACATCCACTCTAAAGATAATTCATATTAAAAAAGAATCCAAGAAAATAAACTGTGCCAATAAACAAGGGTGTTTTAAATGCCTGAATAATTATTTATTTTATACATGTAGTTATTAATTGCATCGTAAATTTCGAAAACGCATCTTTTATTTTCGTTGAACTCAAGACAATAACGAATTTCCTGTAAC
Source organism: Leptothorax acervorum (assembly GCA_035220615.1). NCBI lineage: Eukaryota > Metazoa > Arthropoda > Insecta > Hymenoptera > Formicidae > Leptothorax > Leptothorax acervorum. The sequence continues at coordinate 31,207 of JASTWQ010000170.1, forward strand.
GCAAATGTGCAATTAGACGCCGAAGTCGTCTCGCGGAGTGCTGAGAGGGCAAAGTTCTCGGTAATAATGCAAAATCGCGAAAGTTGCTGACGAGTAACTGGAAGCACGTTCGAGCGTTTCCACGGAAAGCCGATGAACCGTTCCCACCGGTTTATGTGTTTTTGTTATTCGCCCGTCGGATTAAAGAGTGGTGCTCGTCCTGGAAAAGTTTCAGCCGACAATGTTTCCGGCGATGATTCGAGTTTGTCTTAACTTTCCTGCGGCTGGAATCTTCGATCTCCCTTCTTTGAAAACCTCGGGGAAAGCTTCAACCGAGATTCTTCCTTGGGGAAGTTCGTCTCATACATCTACTTTTAGGTCGCAAAACCGAGGCTTTCAACGCCGAGCTCGAGCCAGCGACTCTATTTGCGAATATACAAAATGACTCGATAATCGCTAATGGAATCAAATTTGCTGCTAATAGCTGGCAAATTGAACCGGTCTTGAGGAAGATATCGTATTGAAATTAAATGGTTTGCTCTCTCGTTGAAATGAAATATCTATCGTGAAGATATACGTTCTGATAAAGTGTGCATTTTTGCTGAATATAACGTGAATTTGAACGATTAATAATTTTCTGTAAATCCAGCGAATCGCCGTAGAAAGGTGGTCGTGAAAAAGAGAAATCGAATTCATCCCTTTTGTTCGCGCTGTAACGAGATCGGGCGTCGAATAACTGACTGCGGCGCGGCGCCGCTTACGGATTTGTGATGCTCGCAAGGAACGAAGTGCCGTGAAATATTCGCGGATCTTTTTATCGCGACACGTCGTGAAGAATCATGCCGGTAAAATCGCGTCGTTGCTCCACTTCCGTCGGAGTTATGTCGTGCTTCGATTAAGATCGTTACGTGCTCCTTGCGTCGGCGTCGGCGTCGAGGACGGCATCTCCCAACGCGATCCTGGAGGGAGAGAAGAGATTTTTATAGGACTTGGAGGCAAGTGTCGGATAATATACGGGAATATGAATGTCGCGCCATGAGCATTTTTCTGGCGTAACGTTATATGCACTCCGACAGTATCCGCCGTTCACCGTGTACGCTCACGTAGGGATTGTATTTCTTCCCCGGGGTGCTGCGCGCACCCTCCACACACACACGTCTCGCTCGCCATCCTCGCGGTCTGAGGTCGAGAAACTACAGACGCCACTTTTCAGGAAGCGGACATATTCCGACCGATCCGCCCCGAAATCGAGAATTATAATACGTGGATTATAATATAACGCAAGAAATGACTATAAATATATATTTAAAATAGAGACCATAAATAATAACTTTCTTGTAATTTCAAGCACGTCATATTTTTCGATCGCGCAACGGCCGCATTCGGGGATATACGATCGCTACACGATTGGAATTAATTCGACGAGAATTTATCGAAATTTTTGTTTTTAGCTTTATTATTCCAGTTTATAAAAGAGAAAAAAAACAGAATTGACCTTTTAATTTTTCCGAGGATTTACTTTCGTACTAGAAAACTTTATCTTATATTTTCGACTTGTTTTTGTACGAGAAATCATCTCTTTCTTGACTGTAATATTATATTTTCTAGGTATATAATGTTACAGGTATGTAATGGATGTATAATATTATATGTTTTCAAATAATTGATACGTAATGTTATATTTTAACGTGACTTTTTTTTAAGAAATAATGTTACCTATTTACGACTGTACAAAATCGCCATTGGGAATTAAGGAATAATTTTCTGGGCTATACTGGAAAAAAATATTTTATTATCGAAATTCTATATCCTGCATATTATCAAAATGGTATACAGCGATCTTTACGCGTTCTTCGTTAGCAACGGGGACTTCTAGGCACAGGTGGAAAGGAAGTATCTTCGAATATAGTTGTGACGCATGTTCGCTTTGCATGTTCGGGGACATTCGTTGCGGGATGTCGCGGCGGACCTATTGGGGGAAATTGAATTTATCGCGCTTTGTTTGTTCCTTTTACGTAAGCCGTGCAGTTGCTTTTAAGACGCCGTACACGATATTGCCGCGCTTTTATAGAAACACTCGGGCGCCACCGCGAATCAGATTTGTTCGGCGGTGCACGGTCGAGGGAGGAAATTTCTCGTTTTTACCACTGGAAATTCCGTTAGACTCCGCTCCACGGGATCGTAACCGAAGACTGTGTCGCGGAACGACCGACGTTGCATGGCGATTCCACGCAGCGATAATTTATATGAATGTCGAAAAGAAAGGGAAGTAACAGCGAAATAAAACAAAGTAGAATAGAATTGGAATTAGATGGGATAAAGGGGAATAGAATTCGCTGTAGTTCTTCGGCGCGTTACTATTTGTCGATCGCGTCCGTTCTCTTCTTTTTTCCCTTCCGCTTCTGGAAACGTAAATCGCACTAGCATGAATGCGTCGGAACTTGTTGTTAAATTTAATTACGAAGCTCAAATATCTCGCGCGAGCTTTTCGAGGTGTTTACGACGTTTACAAAAACATTTGGAGTATAGAGAGAGAGAGAGAGATTGTATGCATGCAAATGTTCGGTCTCTATGGAGCACTTTCTTTGTACTATTAACATAGGTAAAGTAAAAACAATGGCTATTGTTTTAGCATCAGAGTATTAATACATCTTCATAGTTAATTAAAATTAGAAATTGCAGTTAATATATTATAATTATAACACACTTTTCAAAAATTAAATTTTATAACCACAAAAATAATACACATAAAGATGTTTTACTTGTTAATTAATTTTACACAAGTTAGATAAATATTCGGGGTTTAATTACTTAAATTAATTAATAAAGTAATAGGAAGGGTGTTCTGGAAAAGAGACTTTGTTAAAGTTACGTTTAAATCGATTATGGATTCGGTAATTTAAGGGAAGTGATTTCTGAGCTACCCTGTAGACCAATGATAAATTGAGCGTGTTGTCATGCATTATTAATTACTGCATTATCTTTGCAATAACGCACTGGGTGTCCCATAAAATCGAAGCGGTCTTTAACGAGGCTGAAAAATGGCCGCTTTAGCACAATACATTCTGCATTCATCTCGAGCGGGGTGCAATTATTGAGCGCATTAGCATTCTGTTTATTCTTCAGGAATATAGATATTGGCATAAATAAGTGCTATAGATGCGAATGATTAAATAATCGTTCTTTGTATTCAGCTCAGAGTTAGTTATTGACCATTTTGTCATTTCCATGATACTTATTCGCAAATTATAGAAAATTGCTTGAAAACTGAAAGTATCTATGGCTTTTATGTTTTTGTCTATTCGTCGAAGAAGACAGCTTTCGTACATTATTGTATAAAAACACGTGAAATCGTGTCAGCGAGTATTAATGATCGAGGAAATATCGGTGTGTCGCAAGTTGGGCGTGACATTACGAATATCCGACGCGTAATTTGCGCATTAACGATTGGTATGCAGTAAGCAACGTTGCAATAGTGCAACGCGGATAATTAATTGTCACCGAACTGGACGCTTTGCAGTTACGGCGGCGGCTAATTTAACTAATATAAAATTTCAAACATTACTGAATCTAATTCCACTGTAACCAGCGACATTCACAAAGGGCATGCATACCATATTCAATTAACAACTTTCGCCGTGCGACTCAAGTTTACCAATCGCGATCAAAAATTTCGATTTTAACATCACAGGCTTGTTGTGCATGCAAATACGTCGGGAAATAATTCTGCAACATGATATCAATCTGAAATACAGTAAAATATTTTGTAACATAAAAACAATTTTTTATTTAAAAAATAATTATATATATAAACATATAATATGTTTTTTGCAAAAGATATACATATATATATATTTCCTTTTGAGATACACATTCATACGTATACACGCTTTATACTCTTAATTAAATAATTACTATCTCAACCGTCAGCAAATATGTGGCCACGAATAAAAAACGCAAGCAATTAAAGCAATCTAAAATTTTAATAAGCAAAGTAATTTGCATCTGTGCATATTAAAATAAGCATTTTATTCATTTTGCAAAATTTTGCTGCTAAAACTAAGAGGGTTGGAATGACGATACCATAAAGCATCACTGCGATGCCGCGTATATATTCGTAAAAAATTTCACGAGCCCTCGTGGAAATTTCCTCATTAAAACCCTATCTCAAGAACGACGTCGTGAAGATTCCTTAATTTGCCTGCGAGTGCGAACGCGACGGATACATTCGCGACGACGACGTTATCATCATGTGGCTCGAAATAGCTAAAACAGCGTACTTTTACGTCCCGGATCGCGGTGGGTGGTCGAGGAAATGAAACCGCCTTTCGTCCACCGTGGAAATGATGAAAAACGGAGCCGAAATTGGCTTCCCGAAGTCTTCGGCGTCTTCTTCTTTCTCGTCTTCGACCGTGACCGGTCGTATCTCTCGGGTTTCGCGACCAAGTCGCCGCCTGTGTGCGTTTCTCAACTAACTTTGAAAGTGTGTGTGTGTGTGTGTGTGTAACGGCGCGCGCGTTTGCGCGTATGTTGTGTGAGTGGATTTTTTGTTCCTCCGGGGGATTATCTGATATCAAAGGGGACGTGCACCTCGGGGACGTAGCCCACATACGGCGCTGGTCGTCGAACAAATAATAATAAACTCCGGAAGAGGTTTTGCCGGAGGATACACTGATGTCGCCCTGTCGTCGACAGCGCCGGTTCTTCCGCTTTTCTCGCGCCGCTCTCCTGCTTCTTCAGTCTTCTCGCTTACGGCTTCTCTTCCTGTCCGTTCGCCATATTCTGTCCACGACTAATCTTGTCCCGTGATAAGATGGACAAGCTGCGTACGACACCGCGAGATGCTATCGTTGTGCAGATTAATCGAAGACAGCCGTGATAATAACGTGGCTGTGCGATCGGATCTTCAACTCCATCTTCTCTTTTGTGTCATTTTAATGATACATTTCTATATTATATAGTATATGCAATTTATAAAAAAAAAGAAATACTCTGTATTTCATGCCGAAAATCAGAGAATTTTTCAAAGCCTTATTTTGATTTCCAATTTTGGAATGTTAGAAACATTAAGAAACTCGTTATTTCATAGATGTCTATATGTTTCGCATGTTCATAATATTTTAAATACAGGAACACGCAATGCAGTAAAATTCACAAGTGATAACAATATGGCCACGTTGATCAGACATCACTTCTGCGAGCAGAATTTTTTTTTTTTTTTAGAAATTTGCTGTGCGAATCATGAATATAAATTCGGCCGCGTCGGTCGTAAACCGCCTCGATCTCGAAATCCGATAGTGTTCGATCGATCACCGCGGGCCGATTTGCTTCGCGTGTAAAACCCGGGTCCGCTTATCGGATCAACGGGCGCGTCAATTGTCGAGCTTTCCGATCTCGCGCTTCGGACGCTCGTCTTCCGGGATCCACGGCGCGTCCACGGTGGTGGCGGAGTAAACTACGCCATTTCGCGGACCTCGGTAACCGCAGCTAGCCGAGGGAATTGGCCCAAAAGTCTGTATCTCGTCGAAAGTTCGACAGCTAGTTGGAGGAAGTCAATCCGCCGCTCTAACGAGACCATCAAAGTCATCGAACCGCTCACGGCTTTCTCCCCGGCCTGCAGTTCAGATTAGAGGAAGAGTTGCGGTAAGAGGGTCAAGCTGCCCGTGGATACCTCCCCATACATTCACAGACACGCGCATACGCGTGTATGAGCACGTAATCTTTTGCCGATTAATTACTTTTATTTGCCGTTTACTTGCATAAGTTTGTTCCATTTCTCGTAATGCGTCACAAACTGAAACACGATCAGTATACACTCAGAAATGTGAAAATATAAATAAATATTTAATTATTTAATAAATGATTTAACAATTACATCAATTAATAATTATACCTCAATTAAAATTATGAATAATAATTATTAAATAATTAAGCTGCAGAAAATTAATTACACGTTAGGAATGATTATTTTACGCTGTTATAGAAACGCGTGAATGTGAATTATTCTTGGATAGAGTGTAAGGATTTAGTCAGGATCCTCCCATAAAGGAGATGTGATAACAAAAGGATTTCTCATCTTTCTTAAAATAAAACGAATTATATGATGATGTGGGGCTTTTAGTAACTAAAATTACAATCCCATCTGCATATACATACCTGCGTAATCTGTCATCCGTGCAGATCCTAGTTTTCATCATAATCCTATCGCACGTTCGTTCTATCTTTTGTATGGATCATCGTGTTATAACCCTCCGGGTATAATAATCGATAGTATAGGTTGTGCTTCTAACTTCGAGATTATTGTGGAAATAGTTCTAGCGTATTAGACCCGCTTTACAATCCTTAGATAATGGCGATTTAATTAGAATCTACGTAAAGTTTAGTAGAGTACTTTTCGTTGTTACGTAAACTGTTTCCTTTCATCAGATTCAAAGGAAGAGTTAGACAATCTCAACTCTTTCTCTCTGCGAATAGAGTCGTATACATGTAATCGCGATAGTAAAAGCAGAATGTAGTAAAAGCGGAAAATCTTCTTTATCATTTCGTCACGCAAGACCCCTTGTCTCTGATGTGCGAGAATAAAAACTGATTACAAGTCTCCCCGGAAGAGGAGTTTCAGTGTGCTATTTTTAAGTTTTGACATTTGCGAAGCGTAATAATAGATTCCCTAAGTGTTGCATGCACCTTACGGACGCCACTTTCGCTTGAAATCCCTCGGATATGCACTATATGCAGTTAGAATTATTAAAATTTCTCAGTCGTCGAGTTTTATTTTATTAGGAACGACGTTTTCGTGCCTCCGTTCCGGCGCAAGTTTCCTCTCGAATCTTTTATATGCGAATGTTTCGCAACATGCACGTACGTCTTCGTAAAAAATAATACGGGATCTTGCGGAGTGTCTATGCAGCTGCGAACAGTAGCGTATGTAGAACATAACGGTAATGGCTTTGGAGTGTCGCGGTTCCGAGACACGTTGCAACACACACGCGTATGCGTGTGCAGCACACCCGTAACGCCAGACACTGGTGAGACATCGTTATGGCACTCGCATACATACAGACGTATGCAATCCTCGAGAGTGAGAGCAAATTCAGCAGCGTGCACGCGGGATCGAAGCGAAATCCTCTAAAACGACCGAAGTAGTACTCGTACGGGTTCAAATGATGTAATTACATTCTGAACGAGCCAAAATTTGTCCGTTTCAGACACAAAGAGCTGCGGAAAGCTTCCATTTTGGAGGTATGTATTACGTACGCAAATATATATCTCTTACGAAAAGCGAATGTTTTTGCGGTATTTCCGTGTAATATTATTTGATATTAATTAAAAAGAAATACACGTGAACATCGAATAATTCTGTGTACCTACTCGATATCAATATAATATAATATAATAAATAAATATTATGATCAGCTGTATGAATTTTATGGAATAATGGAATAATATTTTAATCGTAATAATATTTTAATTATAATAATATTTTAAAACTGTTAAATTTGAAAATTTTAATGGTTTATATAAATTAATAATGCATAAAATTTTGACGTCTATCACACGCGAACTATCTAGTTGAGCAAAGTTTGCATACATATCCATTGTGAAAACCAAAAAATCCAGATATTTTTTATTTCTGTCCGAGTGCGCAGATTTACATGTACCTAGTATTATGTTTCAACAGCATTCCCTTGCACTCGTGTCTGGGAAGGAAGGAGCCGAGCGCATCGCGGCACAGTCCGATGGAACGGATTTCGATAGCGTATTTTTTTGTAATGCCGCCCAGTAGCAAACGCATCTGTCATCAGCAACATACAGGATGGTATCATTCGGTTTTCGTGCGTTTCTCTCCAATAGATGCATTTATTTCCGCTTTCTATCGGAAACTAAATATAACAGATGCGGATTCTGTTCTTTCTATATGGAACTCGGATAAAAGCGTTGGTATAATTCTGCAGTAAAATCAGGCTATTGATAAACAAAATGTTCCAGATTAAAGAATGCAGTAAAAGCAGAATAAAAAGATTTTATTTTTAAGAAAAAAAGGTAGACGGGAAAAGGATGAACGGAAGAACAACTCTCAAATTTATTAGATGTGGATATTATAGAAGTATGATTATATCAAGTATAAATTTTTTTATCCCATTGTTTCAGCTTTGTTTCACCTGATTGCAATCCTTGTTAATTAAAAAAAAGTGTTACCAATATTTTTATATACATTCTCTTTATTTATGACATTTCTCTCCAGAAATGATTGATTACCAAAACACTGATAATTCTAGATTGTCTAATTATCTCGTCGATCTATATTTCTCATTAATTTTTGATATGAAAAAGCGGACACCATTGTGTGTCCGACAATGAAGCGTTTTGCAAGTGTCCTCGTTAGACTATCGGCGTTTCCGGCACGCGCGATGAGATAACAGGCAATTTCGCTTTATTATACCGCGCCACGCTAGTTCGCCGAGACTAAAGTTCGTCAAATCATACCCCGGGAAGTACAACGAAATTCTCTAAGACGTTTCGACGGGAGTGCGACTTCCTGTCGCTCCTGCTCCTTGCTCTACGAGCGTATTTTTCGCGCGAGAACTCTCAGCCGGGAATCATCGTCGCGTATGTACCTCCGCGACAGGATGTTCGTTAGTAGGATTTCTTTCTCCGATCATTTGGCTACTCGATTTCGGGGTATTCTTCTTGGCGCAATTCTTTTTAGGGTTCTCCTCATAAAATGCGATTCATCGGTCTCGCGAGGGAAATTGGGCTACTCAAAGCTAAGCTTAAATTCGTAGAATTTTGAAACTAAATAAAATGAGTTTGACTTATATAAAAATTACTCCGAAAAATGTACATATTATATCTTGTATTATATTATAGAAAAAAATATCGTAAAAATAATCCAAAAAATGTCGCGAAATATTGTGAAATATAACAAATGCAAAATATGTAATCATTTTTAAGCTATAGGAAATATGATAAAATTTGTCATTTAATGCCTAACGATTGCTAATAAATGAATTGGACTATTAAGGGGTTACATGGGTCTTGACGGAAAAAAAGAAAGCTTATTTTCTCGAATTTTTTTTAAAGATACGACATGAGTTACACAATTTATTTTTTTTTTTATATAAAAGTACAACATGTAAACAATATTTCCTCAAAATTTTAAAGGAAAATATTAAAAATTCAGCCGTTGGCAATTGCTTCCAGTAGACCATCCAGAAAAAACGGTAGTCAGCATAATTTTTTTAATTTTTATCTGAAATAAAAAACCCAAAGTTTTTCTTATAGTAGGTGAGTATAGCTTGTCCTTGAACGAAGGATTTATTTTATCTTCGATTACAAACCATTTTACAAGCCAATACATGGCCTAATTTTATGCCAAATTTGCAATTCTTCTGCAAGAAACGCTACAAAAAATTCAATTTTCAATTTTTTTTTAAATCCTTCGTTCAAGGACAAGCTATACTCACCTACTATAAGAAAAACTTTGGGTTTTTTATTTCAGATAAAAATTAAAAAAGTTATGCTGACTACCGTTCTTTCTGGATGGTCTACTAGAAGCAATTGCCAACGGCTGAATTTTTAATATTTTCCTTTAAAATTTTGAGGAAATATTGTTTACATGTTGTACTTTTATATAAAAAAAAAATAAATTGTGTAACTCATGTCGTATCTTTAAAAAAAATTCGAGAAAATAAGCTTTCTTTTTTGCCTTCAAGACCCATGTAACCCCTTAAGCGCGAAGAGTCGAATTCGCCGACGAGCGAAGTTTTACCATATTTCTTTAAAACATTGAATGCAGTGTCGCAATGATCTCACATGATTCTCTTATCGCCGCTGACTGTTCGAGAATGTCTCGGATATTGTCTCATTATCGGATTTGATTAATGGTCTCTCGCGTCTCGCGTATTTCCCCGTGGCGATTATAAGACAGTCTTAAGGACTTCGCTCGGAAAGTTCGAATACGGACGAAGATTTAATCTGTCGAACTGAACTTGTCAAAGGACAAGCTCTGGCGGGACCAGAAGATAGAATTGGATCGATAAACTCGAAGGGGGAATGATAACATGGACTGCCGTCTCTCATTAAGCGATCCTCGCCGGTGATAATGAAGTAGACACGGTGGACAACGAGCGAAGAGTTCATAAAGAATGATTTATCCATTGGCGACGCCTTTTAATAATGATACTTTAATTAATCACTTTAATTTTCCTAATTATTAGTAACGACGGTGAATGACACAACTGTTGTCTGAATCTTAAAACTCGGGCTACTCCGTTTCGTCATAGATACTCTTGCTGGATTCGCTTCCGTCAATGCGATTCAAATACAAAAAAATCACAATAATTATAATGAAACGTATCGAAACAATCGTCGTCGTGTTTATCCTATCGAACTTCTACAAGTATTTTATAGATATTATTAAATATTATAAGGTAATTTATCGAAATTTTGTTTTCATGTAATTTTCACACGGAATTTCATTTATGAGGCGATTGCAGGTTGGATTATAATATATATCGTTTCATATTGTAACAAATACTTGATTTCGATCGAACTTTGAACAATTATTCTATTTGATGCATTCTACGGATTCAGGAATCCCTTCGCATGGGAGCCCTTTCCCGCAGCGAGCGCATTAATGCAGATTAGATGCGTGAGCTCTTCCGAAATTCCGCTGCGCTCTCGACGGGGTCCGAATGAAAAATCATGAATGAAAAATCCATCCGAGAGACAGTCGCAATCTTCCCCGTCATCAGGATCTTCCTTCAGCGCGCGTTGAATCGAGATCCGGCTTCAAATTCGCTCAGACGTCGTCTCTCAAGCTGCGACCGGTCGAAGGATTTATCTGAGAGGATTGGCGCTTCCTGCCGCCTCATCAGCAGTCCCTATGCCGGAATCGCGCGATCCCTCTTGTGGCTCTTGTTCCGAGATTCCCCCGTCTCCGGCCGCATACGCAGCCGTCGCGGTCGGGACTGCGCAAAGTTACAACGTCATTCTTATTTGCCAGAGCGCAACGGGCAATCGCGAAGTTCGAATGCGAACACTGTCGGCGAGTTCGGCTCGGCGCGGCGTATTGCATCCTGAAAGTTAGATAAGCAAAAGACGACTGATGCTGGGGCCAGCTGGGATAACTCCGGCCCAAACGGGATGTGCTTTGCTATCAGCCGGCCAGCTCTCATTATCCGAGATAGCTGGTCGATTTGGATGCGACGAGAAATAGGGACGATAAATCGCGAAATCGGCGATATGCGATTAAGAATATTCTTATACTGCACTAAGAGCAATTAGGAGATACAAAAGTGCCAAACTTTATTGTAATTAAATTGAGAATTTTAATCGACGTAACTGGCAATCAAGATATACGCCTTTTAAGATTTGAAATTTATTATAAACTAATAAATTTTTTAAATCTTTTTCGTGTATTTCCAAGTACACGAATTTTCAACCTACTAAACTGCGTGCCGACCAATTTGTCAGACTTTAAAACACAGTTTCGTTGGAGATTTAAAATTCTCTACCCTTTTGATTGAAAGAAATTATTGCGAAAAATATTACCTCAGCCAGGGTTTGAACCTGGAACCTCCCGTATACCGTGCGGGTGTCGTGCCAATTCGACCACTGAGGCTGTGGTAATATTTATCGCAATAACACATATTAAGGTGACTAATTGTAATCTTTCGCAATAATTTCTTTCAATCAGGGGGGTAGGGAATTTTAATTCTCCAACAAAACTGTGTTTTAAAGTCTGACAAATTGGTCGGCACGCAGTTTAGTAGGTTGGAAATTCGTGTACTTGAAAATACACGAAAAAGATTTGAAAAATTTATTAGTTTATAATAAATTTCAAATCTTAAAAGGCGTATATCTTGATTGCCAGTTACGTCGATTAAAATTCTCAATTTGGTTAATAATCGCTGGCGAAGTTAATGTAGTTAATGTAGTTAATGTAGTTAATGTAGTTAATGTAGTTACTTATTCGTTTTATTGTAATTGTTAAACATTCTTTTGTTCTCGTAGAGTTTGGCTAGAAAAAAGATCGCACCGCAATTGAAAAATTTTCAAATTGCACGTAAAAATGTAAAAATTCTTTCGTCCTGGAAATTCCAGCCAGGAAATTGTGCCCGGTAAGCTCTATCGTAGAGAAACAATAGGGGTTAACTAGATTTACGTGAAAAGTATCAATATTTAATATCGACGGTAAAAAGTATCAAACAAAATCTGAAGCGTTTAATATCCTTCCGTTTCCATTAAGTGTGCAGAATCCTATTAGTATAACGGCATTTCTTTGTAATCACCAGAACGAGAGCTTTACTTTAACGAAGTTTGATCGAAAATCAATACTCGGCGTAACGAAATTCCTATAATAAAATCAAGTTAGAGATATATCCGACGAGATTTGTCATAATAAAATCTTAGCGCAAATTGGAATTGGCACAAATAATCTTCAATTGGCGGCAAATCCGTAAAGTTTAGACAATTCAGCGAGAAACTTTTATTTCGTTTTTTATTTTAAAAAAGGAAAATTGTTTTTAAATTGAGATAACCCACATGTGTAATTCAGATTATTTTATTTTTAAAAATTATAGAAAGAAATACGTATGTATGTCTGTGCGACTCGTAGTATTCAAATTCGACATACAATTAAGTTAGTAATATAACAAGTTAGTTAGGAAATATAAATAAAAAATGTACTACTGAGTAAAAATTATAATTAATCTTAAATGTAGTTGGAGAATATTTATCTAAAAAATACGATATTGAATTTTTATTTAAACAATGCAGAGAATATATACAGAAAGCCGCATTTATAAAATAACGGCATTCTGGAGCTGTAGATTTTTAACCCACTGAGGTTTCCCCGCTTAACGAAAGACATCCGTGATTAGTGGAATCACAAGCCGCGCCGGAAGGACGGCGCTTTCAGCGAGCTTACGGAGTATTTCGTATGGAATACCACGATATATTTACATATGTACACACGACCGGTACATGAACTGGGCCAGAAAGACGAATCGAGACGCGCGGTCTCGAAGGTACGGACCCAAAAAGAACCCGAGGCGATGCCTAACGAGCTTCCTGCAGTCTCGGGACGCCGATTCTATGAACGGCATTCAGACGCGAGTCTCGACGAGGTACGAAGAGAGCCCAGGGACCGACGTTGACAATCGGCGACCGTGGCTATTGTCTCACGCGCGCGTTTCCGTCGCGCGGTCTTTTTTTGGGACGCTTCAATAATATAGTTGCTCGTTTTTTCCCCTCGACTTCTCGCGGACACGAGAATAGCCTGGGAATGATTATTAATTTGGGATCAAGACGCTTTCTGGCAAGCTAAAAAAATCGAAAGATATTTGTGTCTGAGAAACATGCATCTTGTCTTGTCGCAAACAACTAGATTTGACTTATAATCAATATTGTCTGGTGACCACATATTGCTCCACTTCTTGTATCACATTTACTGACACTCACAGTATTACTATTTTTACCGCGTCAATTATTTTGGGGATATTCTTACGCGAGTATCTTAATTTGTTGTAACAACGATGCGTGTTTTATTGTTGTTTTCTCATGCAACGCTTTATTTAAATGTTGCAGCTTTAATCGCGCAACGCTGTATATTATGCTAGGTTAGCACCGATAATATATGGGGATGCAGAAAGCGCCACCCCTAAAGCCATTAAGGACGGCCATTCTTCGCGCAAATAATGGGGAACGTTTCGATTTACGTTATTATGAAGTTGTATCCTTGAGGATACGAGTTATCGTCGGAGTACCTTTATTACGATCGCAGCTAGGTTCCGCCGCGCTGCGGGAGAATCAATAACGGGGTACAATGAGTCCTGAGAAATAATAAAAACGTATAACGCATTCTGGACGGATACTCGAGGCGGCCGCGCCCGCGGCCATTGCAAAATTAATTCTCATGCACCCCGCGTTTTCTACTATCTCCCACACCCACGTATACACATACGCGCACGTACGATTATCCGTCGTGTTCCACTCTTTCGGGATCGAAGCGATTTTACGTCTATAATTCAGCTGTTAAATCGTACTCCAGGTATTATACTTTTTCGATATAAAAAGATAAATAATATTGAATAATTAGCGCGAGTGAACGACCAGTCATCTCGTTAAACTCATAACGTTACCTACTCTCACGCCATGCGTTACGTATATGATAAGGGGATTTTTAGATTTGAAGTCCTCGAAGCTGCGATAAAATATACGATGCATTACGGTAAGGTACAGCATTCAAAATACGCACAGCCGAATCTCGTCGAGTAGTTTGAATTTGTATAACGATCGGATAGCGTATATTCTCGGCGCACTTATTGTTCCATAAAATTAACGCCCGGTGCCCCATCGCGTATAGCACAAGAAACGCACGCATGCGAGTATAATAGCTTTGAAGAGTCCACGGGCTCTCTGCGGACCCTTTTTTCTCTTGGAACACGCCGCTTTATCGCGGCGATCTAAAATTACCAGAAATTATGCAGAGCGCGAGCCATCTGTACAACGGCGCCGCATTGTTTGCGCGTAAAGACCGCGTGAGTGGAAATATTATTTTTAATCGCCGCGCACACATCGCCATACACGCGCCGAACAATACCCGGGGAGGAAGAGGTCCCTCGCAGCGGCGCAACGCTCGTAACGGCCAATATAGGTATAATTCCATCCGAATAAAACGTAAACACGAATTACGGCGCGAATGATTGATTTAACCGGTGCTCTTTAATAGTAATTAATCGGTAATTTATCGCTTTCCAGTCGATTTGCGTAAATTATTCCACGCAATCGTATATTGTAAATATTACGGGACACGCAGCATGCAAACTGCGAGCCAAAAGAAATATTTAATGTCACTCAACATTTGCGGTTTGTATAAATCGTGAATAGTAATGGGCAGCGATCAACACTGAGAGAGCAAAGATAATTTTTGTTTGTTAAATGTTTCGAGTGCGTCTACCGCGCGCGACACTGAAGAAGATGCGTGAAATGTAATTCCGCTCAAAGGTGATCGAATGCAATATTTGTCAACCAAAATATTTGAACGATTTATGAAAAACGTATTGGCTTTGAGAGACCTTGATAGATTAAAGAAGACCTTGATAGATTGAACAAACGAATGTTTAACAATCACAATAAAGTTTGGCATTTTTGTATCTTCTAATTGCTCTTAGTGCTTTTTTTATTATTTATCATAGCATTACCCTTATTTTGAAAATTGTTCTCTAAAAATTTGTGCGTGTATTCTTGTTGATTATCTCATATATTTATATCTTCGATATTGGCAAGGTAACCCGAAGGAAGCTCCATACGCTTTTTTTTTCAGATATTCTAGCCAGCGGAATGGTAGCCAGTAAGCTAAGTTTCCCTCCCTCTGGAGTGAATCGTTCCTTTAGATATTTGTACGTCAGAAAGTACATTCCGCTAGCTGGAATATCTGAAAAAAAAGCGTATGGAGGTATAGTAAATTGGGAATTGCTCAAGTATCTTCGCGCAAACCGAAGATGGCATATAAACATTATGTAGAATTAATAATAGCGAATAGAGCGTGTGGGATGGCAGATAGAAGGCATCCTGTTTGATAGGAAGCACATCAAAGCATATTATAGATAACAGTTAACAAAATACAGTTTTCTTCGGGCCAGTGTGCTGCTGCTGGTCGTAAGTAGGTATCGTGCTACGTTTCAAAATCGTCACAAAGTGAAACAACATGACATTTACCAATTGTAAGGTAAGCAAAGTATATATACCTCGTTGAGTGATATTTGCGATTATAGAAAATGTCCTAGCTGTTATTCCAAGTGTACAGACGAGATGCGCGCGACAATGCGACGCGAGCTTGATATCATTTTATATCGCGTAATCATGGCGCGACGTGAACTTCGTATCATCGGCATTCGGCGCGGACACGTGAATACGCGCTTGATTACCCATTTGCATTTTTGATTGTACGACTGTAAATCAATTTAAAGCCGTGCTTCCGTTCTCCCCCGCCGACAGCGACAGCACACTCACGTCGTAATTTAGCGCGCGCCATCGCCATGCATTTCGTCCGCGATTGTCCGAGGACGTTATCCTCCGTTAAACATCGATATTTAAGGTGAACGGCCTGTTGCGCGTTAGTCCGTGCGCTAATGATGATATTCTGAAATAAATTTTATCCACTACTAAATGGCCATTAGTTAGTATCAATTGTTACATATTATACGACTGAAATATAATGAGTATTTTAATAAGCAAATACGTTCTTAAGAATATTACGTTAAGTACATCTCTGCGAATATAAATCATATCGTATATTAAATATTGTATTATATATTTTTTATTAGATAATAGATAAATGTTTGGATACGTTTCTTTTAACTCATGAATCATATAGAGTTTTTAATATACAATACTAGATATCATTGTATCTTGTCAATTGGTTATTTGCATTAAAATGCGGACCAATCTTTTGGTTGTAGTATTGCAAATTGCCTGGTTAAATGTGGCATAATACTGCGAGAAGAAAAGCAATATCGTTGCAGTCATATCAGCTGCTTTTATTTGCAGTGGAATGCACTTTCGTGTATCGTAAAATATATCTTGAACGTTTGACCTTTCGTCCATGAGACATTTCGGAATATTACATTAGCGGCGGTTAGAAGAGAATCTCACTGAAATGCCGAAGCGAACATAAATGTAGCAAAATACCGCGATGTGCTTTCTCGCTATTAAAGCTGAAATAATATTTAAGCAGTTGTTGTTGTAATTGTTCATGATACTTAATTACTCGAAATATTAAACATAAAATATCAAAAGAACCTACGAAGTAAAATAATTTTTCGGTATTAGATAAATAAGAAAATGTAATGCAAAATTTTTTAATTATTGTTGATTTTCAATGCTTAGCATTTTTATAGATCATCGAACTTTTAAAATTTTTCGTACCGTACGCGAGACTCGGCATCACAAAAAAAAATATAAAAATTTGTCGTCGATATCAATTTTTTATTCACTTCTCTGCAGCAGATTACTGCTAAGCAGATGGAAAAGCGGACAAAGCGAGGAATAGACCTGCGTGTAGCGGTGCAATTGTGAAAGTGTGGACTATCAGACTGTGGAATCGAATGAAGAGACGAATCGACGAGAGAAAATAAAAGAGAGAATGGGGAGAGAGTAACGGTCGAGGGAAGCGCAAATATCAGGGAACGAAAAAGCGCCCGATCGAGAAATGAAAAATTGAAGATGCGTCGATGGGGAAGAAGATGACAGCGAAAATTTGCAGGGAAAATTCGAGGATGACGTATCAAAGAATCCAAAGAAAGAACAACGTCGAAGAAACCGAAACGCGGAACGTGAAGGGAAATAATGTTGAAGGTTACAGAAGAGAGACAAAGCGTAAGAGAATAAAGGGCTCAGAGGTATAAATGTGTGCAATGCATTTAACATTTACACACAGTTGTTTAACTTTCAATTCTCGAACACGATTTTTGTATTACACGAATAAAGCCAAGCCCGGCCGGTCATATTTAGCGCTAAACGCGGAATGCAAATACGCAAGGATAAGTAACGCGACGGGCAGAGATATAATAAAAAAAAGCAGCGAGGCGAAATTCGAGGATAAAAGCGGGGTGGAATGTAACGCGATGAAAGAATGGAAATCCACTCGCTTTACTACAAATCTCTAGCAAAAAGGGGTAAAAACGCGAAGTAATAATGCGAACGGTCAGCAACGGACAAAGCCGTCTATCTCAAACTCATGCAAAAATTAATCGCGTAAAATTAAATTGTAGAAATTATTAAAAATTTTTTTTAATTTTGAAACAAAAAAGCGCGAAAGAAAACTGCATTGCGCAAGATAAGTGAAAGAATTAGTATGTAAAGCAAGAAGCAACGACTAGAGAAAAGAACGGTAAAAAAGGAGCGAGCAAAGGGAAGGTCCGAATTAATGGAGAGAAGGACGCAAAATGACTGTTTTTATCTCATAAGAGTACACAGAACGCGACTTGTTGTACATCTTAATATAATTACCAAGCATAAAGCCATATCGTGAAAAAGCCGCATGTGGAAAATTGGTAATTGAATGGTTTTACGGGACCGCGGCCGCGCGTTACGGCTATTTTGAGATGGGGATTGCTATGGTTACTGTAATACGCACCATGGTAATGGTAGATATTTATTTGTAACGCGACGCTTAATTATAACGAGTAATGCGAACTTAACGGGAAAGAGAACATTGACATTAACGATAATATATATTTTAATATACTCGTACACAGTGCGGTCCAAAAGTTTTAGGACTGAATTTTTTACCGCTTTCCTTGTGATGCCATTACCAGAACGCAGTAGAACTACGTAGTAGAAACCTTCCTCGACACATATGCCAATGGGCGTTAGTGTGGACCAGACGTTTCAAACAATCTTCATTAGTTAGCCTCTGTCACAACCGTGAGATGGATATGAAGGAAGAGCAACGTGTGGCGATAAAATTTTGTTGCAAAACTGATTTGTCGGCTTCGAAAACTGTCGAGTTGTTTCAAAAGGCTTACGGAGATGCCTTTTTGAGTCGTTCAAACATTTTCCGGTGGCTCGTTGCTCTTCCTTCACATCCATCTCACGGTTGTAACAGAGGCTAACTAATGAAGATTGTTCGAAACGTCTGGTCTTAATCACTACTGAAATCACACTAACGCCCATTGGCACATGTGTCGAGGAAGGTTTCTACTACGTAGTTCTACTGCGTTCTGGTACATGACATTACAAGGAAAGCGGTAAAAAATTCAGTCCTAAAACTTTTGGATCGCACTATGTAGGGTAAGGTTGCCTATATTGTACCGGCTCCTAAATTGTACCATCTCTATATTTCATATATCCGAAGGCGCTAAGCCTTCGGATTATATAAAATATAGAGATGGTACAATTTAGGAGCCGGTACAATATCGGCAACCTTCCCCTATGTACTATGTGTTATCTTGAACATGGGATAGTTATTTTACATCTGATTGTGTGAAATGCGGAACGACAATTATCTTAAAATATTGAAACGTATCGTGTTGCGAAATTATTTACTTAAAATTATCGAATAAATAATTTCTTGATTTTAACTTGATATTAACTCTTTGTTTTTCTTTAATGTCTTTGTATCTAAATTACACTGCGTAATCAAGAGCAATTTATAATATCCTGCTATCCCGATTCTATCCTGTCTGTCTAAAATCTTTCTGGTTTTGAATATGAGTATGTTCTTGAAACAATTAAGCAAGCAATCGCATTAACATCCAGTACAGTAAGCATAGTTAATTAAGCATAGTTAATTAAGCATTCTCTTTTCATCTACAACTTGGCAGTAAGGTGGAAAGAGAATAGGAAACAACGATGTCAATCCCCGACTAACTTAAATAATCTTAAATTAATCATAAATTAATTATAACCCGTCTGGAAATCTTCTGGTTTCGAATAATTAAGCAATGTATCAGTCTATTTATTGACGAATTCACGTCGGTGCTATGCTAGATAATTTACTAAATATTCTCCCCCTATTTACACGAACAATAAAATACTGTAACTGAAACAGATTTCGTGCACTTTTATTTTTATTGTAAATGTTTTATGCTGGCACCGATAAACGGTATTACCGCATATACAAAATACCGTCGCTGTACATCCACCAGTGCGACAGACTCAAGCCACTCGAAATCAATTATATTCGATTAAAAACTTTTCAGCTTTGTATAACTTCTCCCGCGAGAGCTATCGATAGCAACATAACTAGAGAGGAGGGGGTTTAATTAACACGGAGATCAGGTCGGGCAGTCGAATTGGAAATTACTGGCGCGGAGTCGCGGGTAAGGTTAATCCCCGGAAAGCCCTCGGCTCACCCCGCGAGCGGGAGTCGGGGGTGAGATAGGGAGAAAGGGAAGAGATAAAACGAGAGGCGACTCTCCACGGTTCGAGACGCTCCGAATTTATAGATTGTAGCTTTCGAATGTGCCGAGGCGACCGCCGCGTAATCTAAGCGACAAAGGCGGCTTTAAATATTCAGCGGAGCCCGTCACCGCATGCTTCTTCGGAAATGCACCGCGTACGTGCTGATACTTTGGACGAACTCATCGAGGTGCGCGAATGTTCACTGCGAGTTGAAGATTTATGACCTCGATGATCTACGTGCGGTAACATCAAGCTGATTGATAGGAGAGAATCGTCATTTTATTTTATTTCTGCTCATCGGACAGACATGGTGCTTAAATTCGGAGAACGTGCTTCGCGAGATTTTCTCGGGAAAACATCTACGAAAATACAGCCAAATGGAAAGCATTTTATAAATAATTATATTCAAACGGAGGATTTAAAATAAATTTAAGATATCGATAAATTTAAAGACATGGATAAATATTGTTAAATATTATTATATACATGTATACATTGTATTGTAATGTTTATATATTATGGTTTGTATATATTATTTTACAAAAATTTGGGATCTTTAATTGCTGCTACAAATATGAAAGAACGACATTTATTAATGCTTCACATATACGACGTTCGCTTTTTGTAGCGATTAAATTTTATGATTGACAGTTGGCTTACCGAAAGCAAAAATTTTTGCCGGGTAGACCACAAAGCTTTACCGTGGTTTGAAATGCAAGGCTCTCAGTGGCGAGAGATTCGCGTGCACGTGCCGTCGTACGCGCGTCACGCGCGTTCGAAAATATTGGGCGGCGCGGTAAAAGTGCAGCCCGACCTAAATACCAGGTAGAACCGAAATTTCCGGATTAAATTTTTCGCCGGCGGATTGAGGTTTCGCGTTCGCAATTATTGAAGAACGGCATACTTAGTTTTTGCCGCTACGTGCATTACCGACGAGAGAGAAAGATTTTTAGGTCGCATGAAAGAGTAACGGGCGTTCTAGACTCTGCGGAAATGCGGATCTCTCTAATTATCATCCGTTTAAGTCAAAATGTTACAGAATTTTAGGACATCACAGCGTAAGGGAGCGATGTGTGTGTATGTGTGTGTGTAATATTTAACAGTTCCGCGTGCAAAATTGTCAGATTATACATGTAGAGTCCGTGCAGAATTGCGGTACAATGTATAAAACAAATAAGATCTAAAATATATAAAATATATCTTACGTTGCTGCGAATGATTATTATCGCTATTAACTGAGATTATTTGTGATAGCTTAGAGCAATGATCGTTGCTATTTGAATCTGTGTGTATCAGTAATCTTATGGACACTCAATGTGGGATTGTTTTTTTTTTTGTTTGTTCTCGCAGGTCAGCATGAGCAGGAAAGAGTTCTTAGCGACAAAACGGAACGAAAAGCTAAGAACGCATGCCTAAATTAGCCTGGGAAGCGGATAACTTGCTGGTAAGCGGCTAACGGGTCACTTCTAGGGGATAATAGGTAAGTTCAGAACGTAAGCGCCTCGAGTGTCTGCACTGCGGAGAGCGGAGATCTCGGGAGTAGGATTTAAATATCATTTGAAACGTTGGGAGAGAATAACCATCATTCTAATGAGAAACCTTCCGCGCCAGTTGCGACAGCTTAAAAATCTCGTGCGCGCGCTCGACTAATTAGTTATCGACCGGCAAATCGCGCTCCCACGCTCGTCGATGAGGGCCTGCTTCGTTGGCTCGAAAAACGAGACATCGTTATCAAGCTTGCGCGCTACGGAATGTAATTTCAAGAGTTTAATAAAGCAGGAGAGAGAGAGAGAGAGAGAGAGAGAGAGAGAGAGAGAGAGAGAGAGAGAGAGAGAGAGAGAGAGAGAGCGCAGAGGGAGAGAGGATTGCACTCGGGACACACGCTCGCAATTTGCGAGTTCGCATAATCGATGTATCGCCGCTGGTCATATTGGAAGGATCTTGCTGCAGCGTGTGCGTTATCGCGAAGCCATTTGCTCGCTCGCTTGCTCCCTCGTTACAGGCGTATTAACGGTATATTCATGCGTTACAGAGTACTCTAATATAGTCTAGCTAGAACTAGCAGTATCGTGATACCTATCTATTCCAAATTGAGATGCATCGCGAAATTGTGCATAGAGTAGCGCGAAAAGGCGGAATCTTTAACTAAACTGTTAAACTTGAACATCCAAAATCTACAATTGAAATTAGCGTCGCGGCGGCACGGCTAAATAACAAACACCCGCGTGCGCGCAACGTTGGCACAATAAATGAATTGTATAATGGCGCCGGGGAAGCTTTCGGGGGGGTATTAGACGATAATCGCGTTTACTCCAGCCCCGATATTTCGTGGGTTATCCGGTTTTAACGGCGGGCATGCACGCGCACATAAACGTTGTACAAGCACCTCACCGCAATTCGACATCATACACACACACGCCGGAGTAAGTTTTGCCTGTAGGCTAACTCGCACATACACATTCGCAATGAGAGGGAGATACGGATACGCACGCAGGCTAAATACATCTCTCACCGATGAGGAGGGATGAAAGCGATGCTCGCGGAGTTGACGGTAAAGAGCGCCGAAGGGTTGGAAAAGGGAGCGCGGCAGCCAACTTCGCAGACAGTTTAAACCCCACGCCGCGCGCCGCGCCGCGCCGCTCGGAAATCCGCCCACTCCACATGGCCCGCGAATCCGAGCGGTATACTACTTGACCGTTCGCGTTCGAGTGAGGTCTGAATAGCGAATATCTTCCATATATTCACGTTGGGAAGTTTCGGCCGCGTGCTTCAATATGAGACCACGTGCGTTACGCTGGCGGGTACAAAGTTAGCGAGTGCTGCGATGAGAGGACCCTTAATAAGGGGGAATGTCTATCTTTACGTGAACTCTGAAGCGAGAAAATAGTGTAACGTATTGGATTTTCGAGGAATTAATATATGTAAAAGGAACTTGATTCTTATTATTGGAAATAGAAAACTCTCTGTTATTTTAATTGCGTGCGTAAATATATATGAGCTTGCGATTGTCATGAAAGCTACACCTTCAAATATGTTTTACATTTTTGTATGGGTAATTTTGTCACCAGAAGTAACATTAATAATTACATTAATAACGTTTCTTATATTTTTTGTACTAAATTTTCTTCCTCGTTACAAAAAATGTTGAAGGTGCTTCTTTCTATATCTGTTCTATATTCGTTCCTCGAATAATATTTATTGCTCCATCGCGCCGCGGTCATGATCGAGTGGATAATCACGAAGACTAAAATATGTTGCCCACATTTAATATGCGCACATAATTAATGGTTGTCCCAGCCAAATGAAATTTCGTTCAAGTATCGATGAATTCGAGACCAATAATACCATGAGAGTACATCAGTCAAATATAGTGATTTCAGTGGCTTTCAATTTAGTTCATGCCCTTCGATCTCTCCGTCGCTGTGGAAAATACGATTTATCAATTTCCATCGGTGTACATCGGTATACATCGTATACGGAGACTATCATCTATATATCTCATCGACTAGACTTGGATTTTCCTTAACGAAAATCTGATTGGTGAGAGAAGACTAAGGCTTCCCCTCTTAATGCAAAATGTTTTCTGCACGTAACGTATTCTGCGTTAGTTAAAAGTGCGCGTATCCTCAGTTTTGTTCATTTAATCAATTGCATTTGCATTTATTATCTCTGGGAAATGTTTGTGGAAAATGTTTCAATAGTTCCGAAACATCCCGCGCAAAAATTCATTATCGCGCTCGGTCGCGCGTTTGCGACGATTTTAAAATTCGTAAAAATTATGATGTTCATGGATTATCGCGGACGACAGCGCGCTGATCGACGAATTGCCGGCAAATTGAGTTCGCTCGACACGTTTTCGGGCCGCAATATTATTACGGCAGTCGAACTGACTGGTTTTATTGTCCGCATTAACTGCAACGGATTTCCGGCCGACGAAGGGAGCACCGAGAGAACGAAATAATTACCGGTATCACGCATATTTACAGCGCGCGTAAGGGCCGATGGGTTTTAACTGAAATGCGATTTCGCGCCGCGTATTTTCATCAATTTCGCGCGCATTCGAGCTGCTCGGCGGTGTGTAATAGCGTGATTGAATATCTATCGATTTATCATTTAACAAAGCGGTCCCTCATGAGTTTTGAAAAAGGCAGTCATGGAATTAAATAGCATAACGAATGTCCGTAGCTTAATCACAGGATATGTTTACAAACAATTTTTAATTTGAGGATAATTTATAAAAATGTGAGGAATGAGAAGAGGTTTTGCAAAATATCTGGAATCCGAATGAATGAGTGTATGTCTTGTTCGAAAACAACTCACACGGGTACACGTTAATATCGCAAATAACTTAAAACGTAACAGATGTTAACGTCGATAATAAACGCATGATCACGCGATGAACAGCGCTAAATTACGCTAAATTTATTGTGATAGCGGCCGCTGTCAACGTTTTAATATTAGCCGTACCTATATATTTTCGGCTATACATTGTCTGACTCCGGGATTATTGTCAAAATTAAATTCCAACGGCAATGCAATATCAGTAACATTCTCACTTTTCCATTGGCAATCGCGGTATTATTGCCGGAATGGCAAATTTCGGCGATAATGTAATATCGGTAATATTCTCGCACTTTTCCGTCATGCACGACCGCAGATTATTATTCGAAATTAAATTTCGCCGAGTCGTTGCGCAGTCGTCACGATACGTGCAGCCGTCGATCGCAATCATACATCTCGATAATATTAGAGGTCCGATTGATCGCGCGAACGGACGCATCGATATGCGCTCCGGTTCGGTCCCATAAATTCCCCTCTCTCATCGCTTATCGATTCATTGGCGGAATAAAAAGCGTAAACGTGGCACAATACATACTGCGAAAAGGGTTGTCTACTTTTACATTATTTTCTCGTTACTGAAATCAAGGCATGCGCCATTCGAAACGCTCGATTTCCACTTGATACCTTAGTTCGTATATCTCTGACTTTTTTTTAAGTATAATAGGTATTTAATAGAATACGTTTATCGTAATGCGTCCTGCGAGATCGCAATTGCGATATTTCAGACGAAAAGAGGAAAAAAGGAATAAAAGAAACCAATAATTTTTATTTTAATATACATATATGTAAGTTTTATAATGATGATGTGCACCTACATTAATTTAATAGTATTTAATGAGTAAAATATACCGCACTGGAATTTCTATGCATCCATAGAAAAAATTTTGTATAACAACTGGATTAAAGTCAACTTTGCAGGGTATACGTAATAGTAAGTAATTTTGAATGTATAATTATAAAAATATGTGCCAATTTCACGCTATTCGTTAGACGAGTCAAACACGTTACGGCGCGGCGGAGTCTCCGTAAGTTCACGCGCGTCGATGTCCTACGGGAAACTCCGCCGTCCTATAATTGAAGTTCGCCAACATGTACGGTAGCTAACGAGCACGTGGTTGCACTTTCCGGTCGTTCCTATCGTGTGACCCTTTCCGAACGCGTCGGCGATAACGACAAATACAAAACCTAACAGGCGCTATCGATAGCGTCACCGCCTCTCCGGCATTGTCCTCGGACACTGTAACCTTTTGACTTCGATGGACCTCTGCTCTCTGCCGTGACCCAAGATAACCCTTTCATCTGAATACGTCTGAATACGTTCTACGGACTTTTGTGCGGGAGCCAGGTTTCCGACAACGTTACCCGAACAAAGAGACCTTTGCGTTTGTGCAAAAATACAAGTTTTTCTAAAAATGTTGAATTTAATGTTTTTTTGTAACTGAAAAATTTGTTAATTTAGAAACAAAATCTACTTTTTTTAATGGCTTTGGAGAAATTATGAATAATATTATAACGTTTAATAAATAGTAAAAACAATTATAGAAAATGTTTTTCCGATAATTATTATATAATATTAAAATTAAACTTGCAGAGAGAGCAAAATAAGCGGGTATAATAATTTGCCTGTAGATATTGATTTAATGTTTTTATTCTTTAAATTTTGCAGTGGATCGACTGTAAAGTAGTTAGATCACGACTCGATTTCGGATTTCCATCTGATTAATACCATTGCGATAACTGCAGTAATGTAGTGATTATATCGCGACCGTAATTTCGATATTTGCACGGACCGTCCGCGACTTCCAAAAGCGTGCGTGTGTGGGTGTGTGCGTGGCAAATATTATGCCAATAATTACATATCGCAATGATACTTTATATTGAATTCACGTCGGTAATAATCGAAAGCATACCTAAATTTGCACGACACACGCACACGCATATATTTATATTTTATTTTAACAGAGAGGAAAGATCGTCCCTCTATTATTTGATTCATTCGTAATTTTATCGTCGAGAGCCCTTGATCTAAATATTTAATATAATAATTTATATTTAGATATATTTAAAATAATAATTGTAATAACAATAAATTACGTACGTTCTTGGTAAAAAAATAATCCTAGTGGTAGATCGTTAACATAATAATCGTCCTGTCTGAAATCAGCGGCCTCGGAAATCGCGTAGACGACGAGACTCGTCATCGACGATCGCAATCACGCTCCTCTAATTGTAAGTTATAAGGACAAGGCATTCAAGTTCAGTCAATCTAAATCGACCTCCATTATCGAGCGCGGGATCAAGGAGTGATACTTTGACGTACGCGCCTCAATAGGCGAGGCAACAGGGACGATTCGGAGTATCGTTGTATTTATGGGGACGTGCAGCGTGTGTAATAGCTCCGGGGGATATAGAGTAGAACGTAACTCAGCATCAAGAGAGCCGGGCCGGGTCCCGGCCGCACCATCGCCCGTAATCCGGAGCAACACGCTCGTCGCCCGTACGCCATCATACCCCGGTCGCCGCGGCCGCCACCACTCTGTCGCGCCCCATAGGTATTATACCCACGCGAGACTACAACCGCGAGCGTTCCACTTGCCAGTTACTTTGAGGTCGGGGTACCCGCCCCCTCCGATGCGGTACCCACCCTTCACGCCCCGACGGATCCTTCCCCAGGCTTCCCCTGTCCACTCGGATACGATAGCATCTTAATCGTGCTAATTCGCGCTCACCCATCACCGGCCGACACCGGGTATACCGTGTTACCGGCCACGCCGGGATTTTGAGGCTTTAGCCTCGTGGCAGCATCCAAATTTAATATCGAAGCCTCGGGATGGGTCGGTGCACTCGTCGATCAATCGTAAAAATTTTTTACTCTTCTATTTTCGCTATTGTAAAAGTATCTTTAATTTGTTATTGCGGAAAAGATCCGTTATCTCGTCTGAAAATTGTTTTAACAAGTAACGTTATTTATTCTCCGACTGATTCTAAAAATACCTTTTAATATTTTGCTTGAATGGCGTATGAATGAGATTTGTAGGTATATTTTCAGGGCGTTATTTTGGAATTATTCCGTTATATTGAAAATTTCCTTTGTCTGCGGAAGAAGTAAGAATATTTTTGAATCGAGCTGATTTATTTAGAGTTATGAGATTTGAATGATTCGTCTCTTGGCATTATTTTTCAAAACTACAAATATCTGTTTTTGAAATATTTCGGATATTATAATAGAAATTTGTTCGCTGATTATAACGCTAATTATATTCATTGTTTAAGAAACCGAAATAACTCATTGAAATTGCTGGATTTTAATATAATCGAGATTTGCTCTATATTCGACAGGATAAATCCCTGAAATAAACAGTCGCTAAAACAACACTATTCCGGTATTATTCTGCAGAAGCACTAGAATCAAAATCGGCGACAAAGTGACAAAGCAGGATAAACTGCGAAGCTTAACGTACAATGGCCCCTGGCATTTTAATCGAAAACAGCGTGACAACCAAATTTGAACGTATTGGACATAATAAATTTCAGATATGTGTATAATAATGGAGCACAATCTCTGTATTTTTATACAAGATTAAAATTGATATTGAACAAAAATCTTCCAGAGATTTGCGTGAGGGAAAAATTAATATTTTTGGCATTAAACATATTCTAGACAAGATAAAATAAAAAAACCAAGTTTTAATCATATATTCGCAAGTCATAGCGTAATTTATCTCATGAATAATATGATAGTACGATGCGCAAAGACGTTGTAAATATAATTAAGGGAAAATGAGCCATAATTAAAAATTTTAATCGTTAAAGGAAATCATGCTTTGTTGATCATAGCTCTTTCTCGCATAAAATAATCTTTTCCGTAAAGAATGAAGTAATCTTTAGTAATGTACAGTTATTTTTATTAAATAAAAGAACAATATTTGAATTAATTAAATACGTCTTAATTTTGTTTATTTGTGGCAAAGAGTTATGTACAACGCGAGATTTGTTCTTTCTTTGTTGGAAAAATTCTTGGCTTGTTTGCCATATCCGTTTTTCGTTACTACTACACGCAATGTAAACGGAAAAGTTCTTCATGATTCTATATTATCTTCTCATTGAATGAAAGTTAGAAATCGGCATAAGAATAGAAACTTTGCTCTCCAGAAAGTTGTTCAAAGTCGGTACTGAATATCGGCTTTCGAGACTCTTTACCATTGTTCAAGAAATCGAAGATCGCGTACTATAGGTATTTAAAGTGAATTACGGCTGCATAGCATTTAAAGACCAACTCTTTTTAATCAACACATTTCATGTAATTAGATTAAGAAAATAATGTCCGACAATGACGGAAAAGTTTGAGAATTTCATAATTAAACGCTATAAATTTTGCGCAATTTTTCTAATGCACTGTTTAACTTTAACAGATTGGCGATGTAAAAACTTAAAGGAAATTAAACTGATAACATAGATCGTTCGTACACGATAAAATGCCTGTTTTCATTTTTATGATGGATTTTTCCATCCTGGTGACTTTCTATTCATTAATGTGTTAAAAATTTTTCTAAGAAATTAAGTTAAATTTGACTTGTATCGATCGCGATCGTCGACGCTTAATTTCTTTTGAAATATCTCAAGAGATATACTTAACGGGAGATTCTTCAATAGGGATGATAGCGCCATTCGAAAATAACTCGACCCGCTTCTGGGGTGGGCCGTCGCGTCTCGGCGGGAATACGAACTTCGGTAATTATCGCCGACGTAATGTCTTTACCGAAGTGCCGAACCTAAAAGCATCGTGAAGCATCCGTCCAGAAAGTATGAAGTAAGGGAGGCTGTAACTAAATCGCCTTACGGCTCGCTACGAATGATGTTCGGGCGTAACGTAAGTACCGACGACAGCTCGGTAAATCCGATACGGCGAACATTATCCTCCGGGAGTCGTCTTACTTCGCGTTAACCTCGATCCACGAAAGGATCACACGAGTGCTTCGTGAAACACGTTAGTAACATAGAGCATGGGCTCTCTATCTCTCGGAGAAAACGTAAACGTTTACAACTTGACTTCGGGCGAGGGTGAAAAATTCCGTGATATGATACCTTTCTCGCTGTTCCAGAAAACGACGATTCCGCCTTGATTCCGTGCAAACCGAATTATATAGTCTCTCTATGACTTTTTGATTTTATATATTTAATTCCTTGAATAATGGCAATAATTATGTAATATTATATTGGCAGAGAATTAGAATTATTGTGTAACGGATATTTGTAAAAATAATATATTAGAGCACATTTATTTTCCACACCGCATGAAATTTTAATGACAAGTTCTTTGATGAATATGCAATCTCCTTAGCGAAAATAGGAGCTCATCGTTTATCCCAACTTTCCAAATTTTAATTTTAAATATCTTGGCGCAACTAAGTCTTAGATGGAATCTTTGTCGTAACAAAATTCGCTTAAGATTATCTGAAAAACAAGACACCTAGATTTCTGAAGCTTAATTCGCAAAAATCTTATTTTCAGTGTTAAATTCTATAATGAAATACTCTTTAGAGTTATGGCGAAGAAAAGTCAGACTTGTTAATAAATATATTATTAATGTGTCTAGAAGATATCTTTTATTGGACACTAGTACCTAGAATATGATATTATATTCTGATATGACATGTATTTAAATGTTATACATACCTGATATTTATTACATATTACACGAATGGGCACACGATTACATTTTCTAAATTTGTACATCCTACATGTGTCCTTTAATAATTCATTATGATAGATAAAATAGCTACAGGAATATTTATTAACACCTGCACCATATAACTCGCATCGAATATTTGCACATAGCGTCTTAGAAATTCATTGCTAGAATATGGAGTTGTCGATGGAACATCGAATATGCAGACGCGATGAAATTATTATAAAAGTTAGTCGGGAGAGGCTGGCGAAGAGAATTTCTGCCACTTCAGCGCGACTGTCGCTGAAACTTCCCGTGAAATAGATGTTTGGATAACTTTAAGGAGGAGGCCGACTCGCGCGCGCGGCGTGGCGCCACGAAATAACGTGTGCGAAGTTTGTTCCCATCTGCTTGAAAAGACGTTTAGTCGTGTCCCTTTATTTTGCCATTTAATGTCAACGATATTTTCGTACTCGCGTGCAGCGCCGTTATTTTTAACGTCGCTTGTTTAAAATTTTATGTCAGAGAGCTACACGACTACGTTAACAAGATCATTTTGACATCCCGGCTTTAGTAAAAATTTTAGGTATTACCATCAGCTTTCATTTAGCATTTTTAGGAGGTAAATTAAAGGATACTTAATATTTTTTGTCAAAGTTACGAGCGAGGAAAGAAGTGGAGCTGAAATAAACTTTTGTTACAACGAATTTCAACGAACTTACAAATTGAGCTTATTCTATCGCAGTTTCATTATGTCGAATAATTGCTCTCCAGATCCGATTTGGAATCAATCGAATCCTCTTTTCCACCTACATTTGTTACAGGAAAGTTTCCCCGCATAAAGAAAAGCCCATCGATAATCTTCGCTCTTTAAAATTCCTCGAAGGGAGCGGGCGCTCGCATCAACGCCACGTTAAAGGAAATTTTCCGCGGATAACATCGTAAGGAATTCTTTATCGGTCGAAGTTTGACGCAAGAATTTATGACTTTGCCGCAGATAGAAAAAGAAGACACCGCGCGATCGGTTGTCGATCCTCGTAGCTCGAACTTCTGGCAACGACGACATCGTCAACACTTCGTCGAGGCAACACGTCTCGCCGCGGCGAATATAGCGCTCATTGTTTTTGGAATATTTTTAACTCTTTTCATCATTACGTAATTATATGTATACATCGCGTTGTCCATAGTGCAGCGAATTCCTTTTAATTAACTGGCAGCTTTTCTCGTACAGTTAAATTGATAAACTTGTCTGCCACGGCGAAATTTAAAGTACTTCTGGAGTACGAGCGTGAACCAGTTTGACGTGATTATCAAGCGGTTCGCGCAGAGCTAACGAATCTACTCTCGCAGATGCGAAAATAGTGGGACAGATGGGAAGGGCAGAGGGAGACACCGGGAACCACCTTCGTCCCGATAAATCATCCCCGGGAAAAACTTGCGGGTCACTCCAGCTCTAACGGGAAAACGTGGTCCACTTGCTATGCGAGTGGCGCGCGGCGCGCGCGCACCGTGATATTCCTTGCATAATTATTACCGTGTCGGCTCTCTCGCGAGGGGGAGGGGGAGGGGGAAGAGGGTGAGGAGGAGAAGGAGGGGGGGTGGGAAGAGGAGGGATTTCTTATCTATTCTCCTGACTGGAATACAGGATGGCGAGTCACGTTCGAAGGATTTTTGCGTCACGTGCCGGCCGCTCCCGTGTGCCCGGCACTCGCGAGAGATGGATCTCCTCTCCTCTCCTCTTCTCTCGGAGAAGAGGAGAAGAATCAATTCGCGGGGGCAGCCGAGCGGCATGATACGCCGAGACGAGACCGTGGCGTGCGTATGGCAGGGTGAAGGGCTGCGGTATTTCTCCTCCTCTTCCAATAGGCACTCCATTTTCCCGAGCGCGGCGTATGTTCGCCTCGCGAATCACGCCATGCGTGGAGAGTTGATAATGAAATTTTTAGAAGCCGATCCGCGACTCGAAATACGATTTCGAAAATCGGAGGATTTGTGCAAGGTAAATTCGGAACGGCTGAAGAAAATTCAGAGTTTTGTGTAAGGTGATACAAATATTTTGTGCTTTTATATATGAAAAGATATTAGTAGTAATTTATTATTTTGCAAATAGTTGGCGATTGAAAATAAATTCACGAAATTTTTACGTTTCAATCTGACAGCATCACGAATATTAGAAAGACATGCAAAAATGTGCGGTGAGAAATTGAGTTAGACACGATGTGCACTAAAAAAATCATAATAATAGGTAATACAGTTATCCTATTCATAACATAGTATGAACAGCTGAACAATAATCTAATCACATTTTGAACAAAATTAAAATTCCTATATTCATTTTATTTATTCCGCAGTATTCCATTATTTTTAAGTGTATTTCCTTTTTTTCTCTTTTCTAAGGATTTATTTCAAGTAAAAAAACAGTAACGCGGTTAAAAAAACAGATATCTAATTTCTATTATCAAACTTCTCTCTTTCATCAAGCTGCCTGTTACAATCGACCTGTATAAAAGAACATTAATCAACAGTAACCCAATTTCATGTTTTAAATATCTCGAAACAATCGGAGAATTGACGCGAAAGTATCTCGAGTTCGATTTCAGCTTATCGGCAAATTTCCATAATGAGCTTCTTAAAAATCGCGTACTCGCCCACTTTCTTGGCCTTATACGACCGTATCGCTTCCTATAACTTCAGGTTTCCCTGAAAGAGAATGGCTCTCTCATCGGGGAGGATCAGTGACTTCGCAAGCCCCAGGATTACGATTCTCTGAATCCATTCGCGACACTCGAAATGTTCTCCTGCCAGAAATGCGAGGGTAAACGCTTCTAAAGCGGCCAACTTTCGAAATTGTGTAAAACACGACACGAAATAATGACAGACTCACGAGAGGAGTTCCTGGACTTTCAGGGATTAACCCGTTTTGAATGCTGGATACTATTGCATACGTTGATTCTTGAATTGTCGAATTCTCTATTAGATCCTTTGAGACGCATACTTGTTATCAACTATATATAAAAAGTTACGCTTGCAATATCCTTCTGCAGAACTTCTCATCTTCTTTTTCTTAAACTCTTTGGAGAAAAAGATCCTGTGAAATTGTAAGTTGCATTTAAGATATCTTATTAATGATTCTACGGAAGTTGCGCGTCTCCGGAAGAAAAGATTCGAGAAAGCCACGGGACGACGCGACGATGCTATCTAAGAATGACACGCAGTCGCTGTTGTTGCTGCCAGTCGCAGCGGCTTCATCCGAGACGGGAATATCGAGTTTACCGCTCGTGTCACGGCACGTGGCCTTCCGTCGAGGCGAACATCGCGAAGTTTACCCGTCATTTTATGCGGTACAGGAGCCCGCGGAAAATAATTAACGGGGCTGGTTGGAGAATCGCATGCGCCGCGTGCTCGGAGTAAGAATATCAGCCGCGCTTCCCGTGCGGAAATGGTTGGAACGGTTCAAGAACATTAACGGAAAGGGATATTTGGAGTCTGACGGCGGGCGGTAGTTTATTCGCGCGGAATTTTCCCAGCAGCCTATGTAAATTTGTATTCAGTCCGAGATAACGTAGGCTTCTCGAGGATTCAAACATTAGCAAGCTAAATAAGTTCTCTATCGAGAAATATCCAAGTGGCGAGTTATAGGAGCACCGAAAATATTTTATTTCCTTTTGAATTTTCTTTCTCAATCCTGTTGAAGCAGTTTTCAAATCGTGGATAAGATATTACGGACAAACGCGAATCTGAGACGTGATTCATGACAGTCGACAGTCCCGGTCTGTTTCCCATAAAATTGCGTTTCGTGGCGTTGACAATGCGCGCGATACCGAGATATAGGCAATGATCGAGCTGCGAAAAATTCAGCGGGGAAAATTAACGCGTCGCCGTCTTTTTCATGGCGCGACGTTTTGGGCATGCGGGTCGTAAATTTTGGCGGATCGACGCGTTGCGTTTTCGCACCTTGTTTATCTTTTTTTTTTTTTCAACGCTGGCGAAATTTACAACCGAGGCTGTAAAGCTTACGCGATAATGTGTGAGTGTGATGCGCTTGCATTTCGCGGCGGCTCCTCCAGCACTTGAAACACTCATTTGAAAAATGAAGTTTACGGCGCATATTTTTTGCGGTGTAAACGTGGCTCGCGCGTGTCAAGCATGGAAATGTATGCAGTTTTCCCTCTGGTTGCTATTTTCTGTTCTGAGAACTCATTGTGTAAATTTGACCTCAATATAAAACATTGTGTATTAAATGTCACACGAAATGGTGAGAAACGATACTGGATGAATTTTTTCTTTGATTATTGTCTCTATTTATTTTTAGGTATTTTAAAGTTGATCAATTTATTTCGGAAATTAATGTCAATGATTTTCGGAATAAATGGTCCGCGTTATCGACAAAGACATATAGAGGCGTTCACTTGCGCTCGATGAGCAAAATGATATTCAAGGGAGTACATCGCCGCGCATAAATGTCCCGATTAAAGCAGGTGTCGCTCGAAAAAGAGTTGAATGGTATCCCAACGTAAATGGTGCACCCTCCCTCGTTCGCTCCCACAGCCTTTCTCTTCGCTCCCTATTTTAATTTCTGTTTACGTACACACACACAGCGCAAATATTGGCATTTAAAGTGGCTTTAAAAGGGTCGTCGGACCGTACGTTGCGGTGCGTGAAATCTTCTCCAGCTGCTCGTAACGGCGGATTAACGACGTAATAATTTTTACAGCTTTCTAGACTTTGTCGCGCCGATGAAATTTGCAACGTGAACGAGGCGACTGACACTTCTCGGTAATATCGTGTACCTACGTCGTCGTTCGATATTCACTTTTTATCAAAATGAGTTTTTCTCAATTTCGACTTCAAAGCGCGGGACAGTTATTAAGTAATATAGATGTTATAAGTTCTAATGAGTTTTATTTCTATCTCTAATTTTAATATCGACAGCTCGTGAGGTTCAATTTTCATCGAAAAATAAACTCATTAAACAACAAAAAGTTTTCTCACAATGGACTCCAATTTTGGAGGCACCGCATCGTAATAATTGATAACTCTCGCCCCCGGTTTTGCCATGATGTACTACATAATGGAGCTCGTTCGAAGGCAATCGCTGTGATCGTGAGTGGTTTCTCTTTGCGAGGAGGCCGTTAAGAATCCGCGATTCAACCCGCTTCGCGAACGAATAGCGATAGTTTATGTGCGGACGGTCGGTTTTGATTTACAGAACGAGACGTGTCTGAGGGTGACCACAAGCTTTTTAGGGGCGAAAATGCTCGGCGCGTGCGAGAAAAGTAGCGGTGCGACGCGTTCTATATGCACGGCGTGGTGCCGGAACACGTTTCCGCTATCAGAACGCCGTCGTCGTCGTCATCCTCGTCGTTCCGGCGAGCTGCTGGTCGTTCGCCCGTCGAAATGGACCTTCGCCGACCGGGGGATATTTCATGTTAACGCGACGTACGGTCCGTCGGTCTTTTAAGGCCACTTTAATCGCCGATATTCGCGGTGCGCGCGCCGGCGTGCGGCGAACGAGAATTAAAATGGGGCGGAAAGGATAGGGTGAGGGGAGATGAGAGGAAAACGAGGGAGAAAAGCGGGAGAGAGAGAGAGAAACAATGTTGCTCCCGTTGTTCGCATAAATTTGCTTCGATCCATTCCGTGAGCTCCAGCACGCAGTAATTGCAGCGGGAAATTAACCCTCGAGTTACGCGTTGAGAGCTCTACGTTACGGTGGCGTTACGGAGTCTTAAATAATGCGTAACAATTTTTTTTCATTTACCGATGAGGAAAAAATACATTCTTTCTTTAATTTTCGTAGATCCTTCTCAAGATTAAGATACTATAAAAATCCATTTCTTCTATTTTTTTAAGCAATTTACACTTTATTGATTAAAGCACTCTTATATGAAGGGTCTTCTACATCTTCTGTCAGAATATTATTATAGGTGCATTCTCGATACGTAGCCGTGTGATAAGATGTACCAAATAGGTACATATACAGTGCAAAATGGAAGAAGAGCACGACGAAAGTAGGATCGGCGGCGGGGGAAGGCAAGGAGGAACTTTGGCGGCGGCAGGGAGAAGACGGTTGATTAGATTTTCCGGGGGGTTGAGGGAGGGTGAGGGGGAGGAGTGCAGGGACGCGCGAGGTGGGTGCAAGAGGTTGGCAAATGCAGCGCGTGTTCATGTCGAGGACATACGAGGAATCGTATTATCGACTCCCCCGATTCACCACTCCTCTTCTTCCCTCCTCGTTTCCTTCACGGCTGGAGGCGCGTTGGGGGATGAGGCAAACCAAGGAATTATGGAGGAATTGCATACGTGCGCTGCGTCCCCGATGTTGTATTATATAAACCGCGAATATAGTCGCGGACCTACCTTACCCTTTCAGTTTATATAATAGGAGGGTATGCGCGAGGGCAAAGAGAGGTGTGAGAGGACGTATGGATGCGGAGCTCGCGCGAGCAGGCGCACGTTCGCACATCCATCGTGGAATGCTCAAAGGAATCACGGCGCGGCGTGCGCTCGGTGCGCGCACCCCGAGTTGCTGCTCAGGAGGGTAGACGAGGGGGGGAAAAGGGGGGTAAACACTTGCTATCCCGTAGCTAAAGTGTTTCCGAGTGGCTGGAACGAAAACGCGTCTCTTTATGCGGAGAGGAGCTCGCTGGAGACGCGCGCGCACGCTGCGTCCGATTTCAATCGCGAGCCAATTTATCATCGATCGGATGCGTTCCTCGAATTTTTCACGTTGCTGAATTATGCGGCGCAAACAGCGCGCAGTGGCGCAATAACAGGTATACAATAGAAACGAGGGTTTGTCTGGTTCTATGAATGCAACGCACGGCGGAATTCGTAACACTAACGTGAATCGAATTAAAAGGCATCGAAATGCACGAAGGTACACACATCAGGATTTGCAGAATCAAACATAATAAAAAAAAAAATACACTTGCTCTCGCTACGTAATTAGCTTTGCAATATTAACTCGCGTTATTTCAAATCTTTTTATTTTATTGTCCGTAAATTAACGAGAAACGCTCGAGGATTAGCCGTACGTTAAAGAATATTAGCTGTTTTCGTGCGGATCGTACGTTTCCGTTTCAGTAAGACATAATTTATGTGACTTTGATTGAGTTCGCTGGGTCGGAAAGGTTTAATGGCTTAGGAGAATTTCACTTGTGGCAAGAGATATAATTTTATAGCGTTGTAAATTGGATATTGAAACAGAGAAGTTAATTTCAAGTGAGATTTTCTTCGAATAAATTTTTGGAATGTGTTAATCAATATAGTTTTGAAAAAATGGCGATAAAAATATATTAGATCGGAGAGATACTTTACTTCAAGGCATTTTAATCGAGCCAATTCGTTGCAGAGGTACTCTATACAAAGGTCGGTGGTTATAACTTACCCTACGCGAAAGCTTTTTTCGCGAGGAAAACATTTCGGCCGCTGAAATTCCGAGCGTAGAAAATACCGAAGTTACAGTACGCCGCGGGAGAGGATCATTCTGCGCCATATACGACACACGTACAGAGCGCAATGAGGGTTTAACCGGTGGTAATACGAAAACCGGTATCGGCGTACGAGTGCCTGCGATCGAAAGAAATCGCGCTATACGCGCGGAATCGCGGGCAACTTATTTCTCCGCAAAAGAGCGCCGTAACAAGCGGAATCAACGGGCCGTGTGCGATTGGGCTAAAACGAATCGCGAAGCCGAGCCTGCAGGAGAAACATTTCTGATTAGACTTCCGGGCGTTCCGAGGAGAGGCTGGGCACATGTCCTTGTCCCATGTATGTCTTTCAGATTCAATTCCCGTCTTATCGGAATGCCGTAGTAACGGAGAATTGTAAATAAACGCAAAATTGTATTATATAGAATGCCACAAAATTCCTTTTGATCAAGTAAGGGTGTTAATTAATTGTAATACTACTTCGTGAAATACTATTATTTATTATATGAGCTTGTAATAATTTCTGAGAAATTATTTGTTACAAGATATGAAAGATATTTTTTGCCTAGAATATTATTATTTTGACTATTATCGTTAAATTGTTGGGTAGTGCTTAAATATTTAAATAGATCCGTACACTATATTTTTCCAATGGCCATATGGTCTCAATACTGTACTGTTATTTATAAAATAGCAATTTAAAATTTTCAGAAAATATTATTTTATTGTTCTTTAGCAAGTAAATAATTTCTCTATAGTGAACAGAGAGAGCGGAGGACGCGCGACTTTTGGAGCTGTGCAAACCGAGATCGCGATTCACATGGTGCGCGGGGTGGGAGATGGAAATGGGTCGGGGGTGGGCACGTGTACGAGAGAGTAACCAGTTGCCGTATCGCCCGGTTGAATAACTGCGATCCACCTGTCACGAGCAGGTACAAACGTCGAACAGTAGGAGGAGGAGGAGACGGTCGTGGAAAACACACCTACACGGTGTGCGCACGCTGTTGGGGCAAAATATCGTTCTTTCTTCGATTCCATAAAATTTATCAAACGACCCACCCCGCTGAGAGCAACCGATACACGCTGCGTCTCACGGTCGTTCGCAGCCCGCTCAGATTGCTCTCGGGAGAAACGAGGGAGG
Source organism: Leptothorax acervorum (assembly GCA_035220615.1). NCBI lineage: Eukaryota > Metazoa > Arthropoda > Insecta > Hymenoptera > Formicidae > Leptothorax > Leptothorax acervorum. The sequence continues at coordinate 69,680 of JASTWQ010000170.1, forward strand.
CGTACTGCGCGACGTCGCGATTTCTGATAAAGTGAAAAGCAGTAATCGACTGATTGAGTGAGTTAGATACAATGCTCTTCGATTCCATTGTGGCGGATAAAATTGTTAAATTTAAAATTTGCTGTGCGTTTTTGAGATTTTTACAGACACTTTTTTCAGACGTCAATTAAATTATATATGATGCTAATGGTCATGGTTATTTATCAAAGAATATAAACTTTACTAATTGTTTAAATCTTGTTAAATCTATTAAATCTCTAATAATAACACACGTTTAAAAATGAATAGATTATTAAATTATATAGTTCACATATGTGTTAATATTTTTATGCATATACGTGCTTTAAGGAGGTTGGTTACTGTCCCGCTGCACGGCAGGCGGCGCGGCAAGAGGGGAAAATTTATAGGTGAATGTCTTAGCATTGGTCGTACTTACGCGTTGCTTGTCTTGTAATATTTTTGCTATGTATAAGTTATGTATAATGTTTCGCCCGATGTATAAGAGTATAATGTCAATAATTAATTACTTGACATCCATGCAGACAGTTGTCTTCAACTTTGGCATGGATGACAGATTCCCATAGACGAATATCCTCTATAAATTTTAACTAATTCTTATCATTTTGATATACTCTTATACACGGGTGACATAGCAAAAATGTTAAAAGCGCAATAATTTCAATTATTAATTACTCGACAACCATGTAGACAATTGTCTTTAATTTTGGTATGGACGACAGATTCCCATAGACAAATATCTTCCATAAATTTGAACTAATTCTTATCATTTTCATTTTAGCAACCACCCTCCTTAATTAAAAATTGTTTTAATTATGAATTTATGCGACTGTGTAATTTATGAGTTGCATAAATTATATAATTTATAATCAACAAAGTTTGTAACGTTAGCAGTTATTTGAAAAACTAATAAATATTTCAAAAAGAAGCTTTTATGGGGCTGTTATATGAGTTAAATAAAAAGAAGTATGTGTCTATCATGATAATGAATTTCTATCAAACGGAAAAATTAGCTTCTACCTACTAGTATGTAAAAATTGTGTGAAAAGCGCGCGCTGAAGTGAAGTACCAGGTATTGAAATATTTAAGAAATATGGCGCTTGCTGTTGCCAATCTCCCCCGAGAGGAAAATCAGCCGGTTAATAATAGTCAGTCGGACGTTTCATTTCGCGCGATATTTCGTTACAAGTGGCGAAACGAGGTTTTCATTCTATGAATGCAGGCGGTCGTTCCATTTCTCGTAAAAGCCCGCGAGATGCAAAAGACATACGGGCAGGGGAGAAAGAGAGAAGGGGAGGGTGGGTTTTAGTTGTGTATTCGGAAATAGAAGAGAGGCGCTGTGTCGAGACGAGAGTAAATAGAGCGACTCCGTAACGCGCGCATTGAATAGAAAGATTTATTCGGCCGGCGGGGCAACTGTCACCTGAGCTGCGCAAGTCGGACGCGACACGCTGACTTGTTTACATCGTGCCATTTTCGCGTTTTAACAAAAATTCCTAGGGATGAACGCGGATGAACGGACAATGCCGTGCTTACAGGGATTATCGTCAGAAAAACGTACTAAACCGAGACATGCAGAGTCTTAAAACATTCTTTGAAGCCTTGATTTATTGTATTTGATTAATTATTTTATTATCACGTATTTATATTATAGCACATATAATTATTTTATCAAGCCTTAAATTATTTTTTCTTGAAAATATTGATCATACGGATGGACCTTCCCAATCTTTATCTCCACAAGAAACGTGTGCTCAATCAATGTGTAAGTCTTAGAAAATATTCTTTGATGCTTTGATTTATTGTAGGTATTTGATTAATTATTTCATTAACATGTAATTATATTATAGCATGTAGAGTTATTTTACCACGCCTTAAATTCTTTTCTCTTGAAAATATAATCGATCGTACGGATGGACCAGTAGCCTCCCATCGCATGGTGTGTATGTAGGTGTGTGTGCCTGTGTATGTGTGAACTTACACATTCTGCTTTATGTAGAATACTCACCGATTGCTAAGCACTTCCGTCTCTCGACTCGAGATTCTCTTTACTCCCGAGACCCTTTCGCCTTCGCGCTCTTCAATTCTGGATGCAATTTTCCGTCCGATAGATTGCCGCTTATTTTCTTAGATTGCGCCGTTGGGCTACGCCAGTTCGCGTCTCGCGTGCTCGCCGACCGCGACAACGAACGAATTACGTCGGGTTCGAAGAAATTTCCGGTTCAGAAATAGCGCTGCATTAATTTATGTTCGCGGGACATAAACAGCGCAATTACATCTGTAAATGCGATACCGCGTTATAATATAATACTGTGACGAAATTACTAGAGACATAAATCGCAGATTTCGACTCCGGGTGAATATAACGGTAAATATATTAACAGTAAAAGATACGCAGTGACGGCGCGCGCGGACTGATGGATGTCCGACCAAACGCGCGAGGGGAAATAAAAAAGCCGTTGATTTACCTAAACGATCAAACTTTGGTTGAAATTTCTCGTAAAAGCCCGTTTTTACGCGACATTAACCCTCGGTGCATTTATGTACTTTTTGTATATATCCCGTACCCCGCGATTCTATAGCACCATCAATTAATTACGTTGCCAAGTTGTAGGTACAAAAAAAAATTATAATCTACATTGTTATCATTTTAATTGGACTCCAGTCCAATAGTTGATCTTTAATTTTATCGTTATTTTATGTCCTACCTTATGTCAAGTGACATTCAATAATGGTAAAGAATATTAATAATAGTAAAAAAATATTATGTGTGAAGAAATGGAGTCAAGCTTCCTACGAATCCTACGATGTTCTTGCATTTCGCGCAATAGCTGCTACAATAGTGATATACGTACGTGGTAATTGTGTAACTGCATCGACTTATTCTGCTGCGTGAAAATATTATTTTTTTCAACGAGGAACGTTTGCGTCTTTGCGTTGGCCGCGGCCCAATTTCGTTCACGCTATCGCACGTCCATTATTTTCATACGATTATTTCGTACACACGCTCGAAAGCTCGAAACTGGTGGTCGAGCTGACAGTGAGGGATTTCCGCGCATAGAAACGCGCGCGAAATCAAATTCGGTGGTTTTACCTTCCAAATTGGAGTCGTTTAATCGACGCCGGAGTGTCCGCGACAGAGCCCCCCCCCCCCCCCCCCATTGTTATTTCGAATTGAATATATATGCCGTTTTATGTCGCGGCGCGACCTCGGTCTGTCGACGGGAAGCCTGCATCAGCCATATCGAGTTGCATTTTGAACGGTCCGGCGTGGATTTGATTTCTTGCCGCGATTCAAAGATTAATGGGTGATCATTATACGCGATTTTCGGCGAATTTTCGGCTATTTTGGATTTTTATCACAATAGCAGCATTGTGAGGGGAAAAAGAGGCGATCCAGTGCCGCATACATTTTAATTAGTTGCCCCGAAATATTTCAAGTTAATCTAATGGGCGCATTCATGTATTATATAAGCATTGGAAAGCACGTTCACGAAGATAAATTTGGATTATTTCAAATTACGCAATTATCATTGAGAATTAATATCTAAATTACGAAATAAAAAAACATGTTTAGGCAGAAATAAAGTCGCATGATGAATTAACTTGAATGAACTCGTTCGTTCGCTTACGCTCGTTCCGCGCGGCCTTATTGAATTAACTGCCGCCCTGTCCTGCGTAGGATCCGAGTAGGATATTATCTCCGAGTCTCTCCCGAGCGAGCTGTATATGCGCATGTTAGCCCGGGAGAAATTAAGCGGGAGCTCCGCGAAAGAGTTTCGATTCCGCTGGCATAATGCACTTCGGACCACGCGATAGAAATTCCACGGGCACTTGCCCTCCCGTGGGGATTCTCTGCGTACTTGAAATTTTCCACAAACGAGTTGCTAAGCGCGGCTTAGTCGGCCTTCCTATGCGGCGGGCTCGCATTACGAAGTTGGCTCCGTTCCTGTTTTCGCTACCGCGAAAACGGCCCTTCTCGATCGCGTTTCCTCGCCGCGCGCAGCAGAGATTCTCATACCCACTCTTCTATCCCGCTCCCGTCATATTCATTAACGGCCGCCAAATGACACGGAATTGCGGCTAAAAGTGCGCGTACTTTGTCGCGTAACAAGGTTCGCCATCCTGGTACGATGTTACCTTGAAGAGCATGGTACCTCTATACCGCCGGACACACGCGCGCGCACATAAATGCGCGTGCGTGTATGTGTGTCGCCGACCGTGAACGTTGCAGTGTGCGAGGGAGCTTTTAAAAATATAATTGGAACGTCATGTGGAAGGTGAAAACACGAACGTCGTTGTGACGCGAGAGTACGCGACTTTTTAATAATTACGCTGTTTTTATCACCCCAATACGCGCGACCCGCTAATGGCGGCGAAATTACGGGACATATTAATTCGCGCGAGGTGGTGGATACCGAAAGGCAAAAGTAACGATTGTCCTGACGAAATTGATTCGATAATAATGGCCAACATAAAATACGCCGCGACAGCAGAATGGATTAAGCCATCGCGTTTGTTTGTATCAAATTCCTGCCAATATTTAAAAGTATCCTGTCACATCTTCCTCCCTCTTCTCCGAGCTCTTCTCTGTACGTGAGAGAAATAATACAAACTGATATAATATTTTAATAAAATATATCGTCAATCTGATATTGAAAATATATTTTACGACGAAAGTTGTAGCAGAGGACAAAAAATAACTCTAAAAGGACGATGATATTTTTTTAGACACGAATCTTCTATGGTGACATCGAGCCTGCTAAAAATTCAAAACATGTTTGCATCATATTACATTTCCGTATCCAGGCCTGGGAACTCGATTTCAAATGTGGGTAACGTGAGGCTAAGAATTCGCCGTGGACGAGTATTAAGAGCGCAGGTGCCCGTGCGCACGCTCTTAACAATCGAATTAATGTTTAAAGATTTATCACGCGTATATCCGGAGAGAGAGGCGCGGAAAGCAATTAGGGCGGCGCGGCGTGCGCCAGTCGAGTCGCCAATTTGTACGGTTTACGTCGTTACGAACGAATAAATCCCAGGGCCCGTCGCTGTCGTTACTACAAAGATTAGATTAACTGTCTCTTCATTTCGCTAGCAGAGACAGTTATTACCGCCGCAGGGCGTCTCGCGCCGAGAGTAATCGTCCGATCGTGCGCGTTTCTCGTCCATAAACGTTTCGTACGGCGAGACTTCCACTTTTCCTTCTCGTTCCCTCAACCTCGCCGCGATTGCACGCTGAGGCTTACGGGGCTTTATAGCTTTACGATTAAAAGCAATGCCGCTCCGAAGAAATGCTTCTGTGCTATACCGTTTCTCGATAACGCGCGACTCGAAATGCGAATGCGGTTCTATTAAGCGTCATCTGTATGCTATTGGTAGTTGAATGCTTTGTAACGAAGAATATGAATTCAGCTTTCTCGGGTATTGCTTGTACGGATGCTTGAATATAATACCGAAATTTTTAGTAATTAAACAGTACCCAGAAAATTAATCGATTGCCTCCAATACTCCATAAATTTTAAATCTGTTGCTTGGTCCACTTTCTAATAAAATTATCCTGGATGATAACTCGGAAAAATGATTACTCAATCACGGAAATGTGACTTCGGGTAACGGGATGGTGCTCGAGTACGCGGTGTACATACGAAGATATGTGATAAGACACGGGTCTCCATATTGGCCGCTGTGTACTCTGTGGGCGACGTTCGCGTCTCTATTAAACGACGTCTTCAATCCTTTATTTGCAATCGGCTATCAGCTCGCAGTCGGCACTCAAAGGGATCTGTCTTCAGACATGACTGCGCGCGCGATCGATCCGCAGGATGTATAAATTGTCTCGGAGCTATGATACCTTTTCTTTCAATTACGGATATCCCGAGAGACCGACCCGAATCTTTTCCATCCGGCTAGAATTTTTCGCAACTTCTTCATTTGCAGCATTAAGTATCTCGGTGGCAACAAACTCTCGACTTGAAATCCGATTAAAATCAAATCACGTGAAATTAAGTTAAGTACAAGACTTCGTTATACAATTCCGTCTCTGTAGCTGATTTTGCGCATTAAAATCTTATTTTTCATTGCTTTTAATTTAGAAGTTAAATAATTAATATCGCAATATTAAGCCGATTTGTGTTTATCATCTTGAACCGCTGATATAGGTATACATGATCATACATATCACGGTAGAACGATGGATTTATTCTGTAATCGAGAGGAAGTACTCTGCTTCACAGTTTTTAAATCAACGCAAATAAGAGCAGTATCGAAAAATATTGGGATATTTTTTATTCTGATTAACAAAGTAGTATCTATCTGGGCTGGGAGGGGGCCCGCCTTCTCTCTTTGCTCCCTTGCTGCGCTCGCCAGCGCGAAATGGTGGAGTCGCGTCGGCCGTACGCGCGCGACTTCTTATCACCGGCGCGTTCAATGCATAAAGCATAAAGTTCGTATCTCATGCATACATTCATAGAGCCGTCGGTGCTGCGGCAACGATGGCGGGAGCGAGACGAAAGTCATAACTTACGGTGCGTCCCACGCCTCTCCATCCCCCTGTCCCCCCCTCCCTCGGCGTATGTATCCCCCCCCCCCAGCCCCCGGTAACCGCCGTCGTCCCACTCTTGGGAGTATCGAAACACCCGCAAAATCACCGGAGGGTGACTGAGGCACGTATGACGGCTGGCACTCCTCTCGGAGGTTCTCGGTGCGCTCAAAATTCCATTTTCCCACGGAAAAATTGCATTTTTCCATCCGGGGCCCCACCTTCCTCTCTCTTTCTCTCTCCCTCTCTCGTTGCCTTCTCGACCGATTCATTGAAAAATAGTCCACTTACCGCGGCCTCTTTTTGCGATAAATCAATCGCGCCTTTCCGACTGTACCCCATATAACCATCCCTTTCCGCTTCCCCTCCCTTCCATCTTTCATTTTTCTTCGACGCGGCCCTCTTCCTCCGGGCACGCCTCCGATGCATCGGCCGCGGGGGTTGGATTGTCTTCCGAGATGACTGCTGACAAATAGCAAATCGATCCGTCGCAGCCGCGCATCGGCCGTTACGCCATAAAGCTGCCGCAACAAAGCGTCGCGTCGCGTCGTTTTGATGCTATATGGGCATCGCGTCGCATCGCCGGCCGTTGGCGAGATGACGTTGTCGGAATGGATGTGCGCGTGGCGGCTTGTATTGGCCGTTCAGAGCGAAAGAGGGAGAGAGAGAGATGTTCGTTTAGCGGATGAACCGAAACGTCCGCGTCGAGCGCGCGTTGCGACGGCCAACGCGTTGCGCGTTGTGACGCTTATTTGTTCGCGTTGCGTTTTCATGCAAACTCAACGCGGACAACGAATTTTACTCTTGTATGGGATGCACAATAGAATTTTCGAAGCCTCCTAAAAGTTGGATTCTCCTTTGTCAACCTTGCACTGTCGCAACCGTGTAAGCGACTGGCACACACACGCATGAAAAATCTTTTATTTTATAAAGCTTATATTTAAATAGGTATCTCAGAAAAAGCTTTTACGATTTCCTACAATATTTGTACTCGAGAGAATCGACACCTCTGCGAGAAAATATATGTAGATTGGAAATACGAAACGATGTAGGTAAATGTTTTTTTTTTTTTTTAAGAATGCTCAAATATTTTGTATTTATTTTTATTGCTATTATTTGTATGTATGTAGATAACTTATTTCGGATTTTTGCATTTTATTCTAAAAGCTATCTTTTTACATTTTTTTAATCTAATAAATTGATCCATCGAGCCATATAAGAAAATATACGGACTCGTTATACTCTTATTTTAATTATTTTTTATTGTTAATTATTGAGATGTATATTTAAGATTTTCGCATTTTATTCTAAAAGCTATCTTTTTACATTTTTTTTAGTATAATAAATTGATGCATCGAGCCATACGAGAAAATATTATACGGACGCGCATTCTTATTTTAATTAATTTTATTGCTTGCAAATCAATAATCATTATTTGGACGAACGATACATAGACGCTTCGCCGCGTAGAGGATTCACTCACTCATTTTTACGTGCATCGCTTCGGCTACACTATTAGTGCATCATAGAAATTGTAACTCTCGGAGGTGATAGTATGGATCGCAGATTGATCTGCGCGTTGGGAGCAGGTGCGGCCCGTGCGGGATCGATGGCTGCGCGTCGACACTTTCTTTCATCGCGTGACATGCAAGGGAATAAAAATTCCTCATCCGCGGTTTTATCGACATCGTGGAATGAGTCGGCGGATGTTCCATCGACGAGGAAATAGCGTACTGTCGCACAGAACGCGGAAAGAAGTATATAGTTGTACGTCAGAGATTAAAAATTACAGTAATTACGAGAAAACATTTTTAAAAATTTTAATGTCTAATATTAAAATAAAGTAAAATCCTTTTGTAGAGTGCGTTGTCTGACGCAAAGATTCCACGAAAGACATTCTGAACTTTCATTCTTTTATTACAATCGATATTCAAAAACTTCGTATTACGCATAAGAATTATAAACACACACACACACATTATATATCTTTTGTAATTAATATTAATTGTGATAGATTTAATATTAGACGTCATTACGTTGTCCGTTGCTGTTCAGACGTACTTTTAATTATTTTAATCCGTCACCTCGCGTTACGAAAATGTACATTTTTAATGTCAACCGTCGCACGAAACACTTTGTAGATTTAAGTTTATTGTTGGAACAGTATCTGAGATTATGAAGTGTTGCGAAGGCGTATATATACATTTACACTTGATAAGGACTGGAATCTCAGTCGAAACGTCGTGTTAACTGATGAATAAATGTTGCCAGTTTTGGTCGAAAATAACAATTTCTCATTATTATTCACTGGCGAAGAAAAGGATTTTACTTTATTTTAATATTAGACATTAAAATTTTTTAAAATGTTTTCTTGTAATTACTGTGATTTTTAATCTCTGACGTACAACTATACATACAATTTTCGAATACACAAGTTTTTAGAAAGATCTTTATTACGGAATTGGAAAAGTTTGAAACGTTATATTGAAGTTTTTCATCATGGCGTTTACTTTCAAGATAGTGTTTGAAAACTTGAAAAAGGCAGTAATGTGATAAAAGAAAATATGGATTGTGCCGTTAGTATTAGTCAACAACCACCTTAGAAAACAACTTCGAATGCAACTTCCAGTACAACAAAGATTAAATATACTTTACTTTGTTACAACCTGTAACTTCCTGAGAGCTTACTATTATTCCGCCTGTGTTGTTCACATTGTGCGCTGCATGAGGAATTGCTAATAAAATAGATACATTTCTCTCTTCTTTCTAAACCACACTTCTGGTTTTCTTATCTAAATTTAACACATAAAACCAACTATTATTTATTTAGCACATTCTTAAATATTTTCTTCTTGTATTTTCCTACATCTTATTTCTGTCTCCTTTTCTATTCAAGATGAATCTTTCCGAAAACTTTCTTTTATTTTCCTCTTTAATTTTTTAGCCGGGATCTCAAGGAGAAAGTCCGTGAAGCCCGTATCAGACTATGGATTGAGATTAGATTGAAATTTGACCAATCAGAGTAAAGTTCACTAAACTTGAGATTAGGTTTCTTTATTCTGATTAATTAAATTTCAATCCAATCTCAATCCTAATCCGTAGTCTGGTACAGACTTGAGGCGGACTCTCCTCACGTGCTCCTTTGCTAATGCTTAATGCTTAATCGGTCTTCACGAACAGCTATTGTTCATATGCCCGTTCGTGACAGTCGTGTCGCGGGTGCGCGCGTACGATGCTTCCGTGATCTTCAACCCCGTCGAAATAACGAGAGGACGCCTCTCTCGGCGTAACTCCCTTAATTGGTGATAGGATAACTACGAGGTGGTCATTAATTACAGTCGAACCCCTGGTGTTGCGGTTAGTTTGCTTCGAAGCTACTTTCGATCTTTTGCTCCTTCCCCCTTCTTCCGCTTCCGCTGTACCACCCTCTCTCGACTGCTCCCCTTTTTCTCCCTCGCCAATCCTTTCACCTCTGCAAAGGGTATCGAAAGAGATAAAATAAACGATAATTAAAATTGACGTGTTCTCTCTCCCTCTCTTTCTCTCTCTTTTTCCTTTTTACAGGGAAGTAATAAAATAAAAAAACAAGAAATATAAATAATGTGTGATGCAAGATTAGAGCAAGAAGAAATCTCTCATGTTTATTTACAAGTACATCGATATAAACCTGATATGATGAATAATTAATTATTTCGATTTAATCAACATGATGAATTATTCCGATTTATTCAACTTATTGATAAATATTTTATATCTTAGAGAGACGTATTTCTACACATATTAAGTTTTTTATTTGTTATCTTGGCTGACTATTAACAAGCTGCATGTTTATTTAAAAGTATTTTTTTGTCTATTTCCAGATCGCCGACTGGTGTCCCGAAGACTCATCAGAAAACTGGTCGACTCTCATGGCAGCGCGGAAACTCGCAGCCCTCTTCGCCGCGGTCCTGCAACTTTGCTTATGTGAGTGAGTCTCCCTTTCTCTTCATGTTTGCGCGCTGAGACTCTCGTAATCCGTTTATAGTTCAGGTTGTTTGAGACATCGCCCGCCAAACCCTGAATGTGAGAATTCACACAAAGTTCACGCTTTCTAATCTCGTAAGAAAGGAATAATCTCTTTTGCATTGTTGTCACTTTTTGACATGTGTCCATAACTTTGTCTATCCGACGAATAGCTGAATTATTAAGAGCTCAAGTTATTAAATCAACAATCTTGATAAGTTAGAGGCGCCATTTCAGCGTCTCGTCTCAGGCGAAAAATTTCTGATCATTCTTTTGGCGTTTACTATCCGCGATCTTCTCGCGATGTCACATCCGGAAGTCACGGTATTTCCGAGCACAGGAGAGGCCATGGCGGTTCTCATAATTCGATGAAAGAGCCGGGACGAGCGAAGGAAGCGAAATGGACCGTCGTAACGGCGAGAGAGCCGCGTCACATCGTCGTGACGAGAAAAAGGACGAGATTGAAGGTCCAGGGAAAAGGATGAATCGAAAGGGACGATCGCACAGGCGTCGCCTTCAACCGCACACCGACTTTCATGAGGAAGCCACGGAAAATCTCCCGATGTCGTACAACAACTTTCCTTCGCGATATTGTTTGTTCTGACGACAGCGAGTGTACTGAACCGTTACGTCGAAGCGGGAATAACGCTCGAATGTTTGCTGCGGAATATGATGTAAATATGGAAATAGTTATGCTTAGATGGCTGATATAGTCGTGTGCGATATTTTGTATAGGATGTTTATTTGAACCATCGACATTTCTGTCATTTATAACAGACGTCTCAGATATTTCCTTAGGCAAAAGTAAAGAGTTTACATTGCTATTTATTGGTGTCTTCCTTCTCTCGTCCAAGTAAAATTCTAATTTTTTACAACAATTCAAAAGAATGATATAAAACTATTTAACACATGGCATTTTAAAACTGTTTCAAATATCAACTTTTAGCTATCAGTGTTTCAAGATATATATAATATATAATAAGAGAACACATGAATTTGTGTCGATATCTATATTTCTTGAGTTACTGTTACAATCCCTACTGAATATCGGATTTAATTTTCTTTTCTTGCTTGCTTCTCGAAACCCATGTGTCGTCCTCGATCTGAAGTGGGTCCCACGTGTTACAATAAACTCTATATAATCCATCCTAAGGCCCTCTTATGTGTCAGGCCCTAGGCTAGGCCCTCGGCGAGTAAATCCGCTACTCTGTCCGTGAGCTTTCCCCGAGTCGACGAAGTTCCGTTGTAAGCCGCGGCCATAAGACGCAACGGATGTTACCTCGCCGGCCGTTCTCGCTCGTCTCTGAATCTCTTACTCGATTATATCCGCGCTGCTGCGGTGGCGGCGGCGCCGCAACGACCCTACCCAGGACGATACATCGTTGGGGGTTGCCCCGGCGCGAGGGAGTTTGTAGGATCCACTTAAATCCACCGTGATTTACTCGGGCACGCCGCGTCCAAACCTCCTCCTCCCCTCGTCCCCATGATCTCGCTCCACGGCGGGATGCAGCCACAGCCGCAATAAGTAACCGGGCCTTGGGCTTTTCGGAAACGCCGTTGGAAAGCGTTAAAGAGGATTCGTCAGCCGACGGTTAGCCCTTAAGCGTATATAGCGCGTCATATTTATCACTTCTTCTCTTGGAAGGGGCCGTTAATTAATTATATCTTTACTAACTTCTGGAGATTTTGCTCTTCGTACTACAGGTTTTGCTCTCGATTATTTTCACTGACATTATTTTTTAATTACTTAAACAGTTTTTTGTTTAAACCTTTTTTTTTTGTTCTCCTCTGGTATGTCTGCTGTTGCACGAGACACTACTGTACATTTCTAAAGCGAAAAAATTGCAGATAGAAATCGCGGCGTTTCTTTGACTGAGATTTTCTAAGTTGATTGTATAATAGCGTATAACTCGTATAAGTATACGGGCAAGGGCTCCGTGGGTATTAAAATGCCGACTCTTTTGTCCGCCGAGAATTAAAAGAGAGAGGCCGAAGGGTTTAGACGAGGGCGTAATTAATTTGGGCGGTATTTCTTATTTTTAACCGTCGGTCGTATTATTGCTCCGTCGCTTTCTTTATTTCACTTCCGATACTTTGTTCCGCCCTCTCTCCGAGGGTTGAGATCGTACGAAATAGTATTATACGGTATTTCTTTGAATCGAGGGAATTTACGGGATTTTTGCGAAGCGCGTTTCAGCTCTGTCTGTAAGCTCCGAGTCGCAGCGAGAGGAAAAAAATATATATTTCTTTTTTTTTATTATTACAACGCGCGGGAAAATAGCACGACCGATGTTTCTCTACATGAGTATCGACGCGGAATTCTCTCACGCGCGATGTTACGTCATTATGTTCGCAATTTTTCTCGATTTATTTCGTTATCTGTATTTTTTGCTTACGGAAACGTCAATTAACGGCATATCGCGCCGAGCACGCGAGAATACCACTGCAAAAAATGCGGAACAGCGTTGCGCGATAGTAATCGCGATTAACGTAATAATTACAAATGCGAACGTTAATGCACTCGCCTAATGTCGCGTATACCGTGATGTTTCCACTCCTTTTTTCCATGCATATCTAAAAATATTACTTTATAGTCCCAACGCGCACCTCCCCTTAATCTCGCAATACGCTCTTGATATATCCAATCTGCCCTCAAAAAGAGAGCGTTGAAATTTTTATTCGCACTTTTACATCAAATGCATAAAAAATTCAAGTCGAAATGAAAAAGATTAATATTATTTTATTCGTGGTAAAAATTGAATGTATTAATCAATATTTTGTTTCGTTTTTAAATCGCGCGCGGTGACATCGGCTATTCTTATTCCAATGTACTATATCCGCATTATTCCTTGGCACTTTTTCATAGATTTCCGATATGTGTCAGGAACGAAATTTGCATTTCAACTGAGAGGCTTCAAGTTTATTTCATCATAAATTCACCAAACAAAGAAATTAAGTAAATCAGACCTTTCACATGTCTAACTGGACATAAAAAATACCGTTAGTAATTTGTTTTTAGCTTTTCTCAATTTTTATATAAAGTAATATATCAAGTCTTCTCTCCTTTATTTATTTATACATATAAAAATTAATATATTTATATAGGAGGCCATTTTTCTAGATAAAAACGATCCGCAGCCGATAGGAATTGATCCAATCTTTACATTCATAAGATCGCAGACGATCGTATTCTCGTCGGCGGTCAATTCTCGCCACACGTTTCCCGGCGAGATTTACGAGCTCCTTGAGTTGGCAAAAATCTTTTATATCGGCTTTCGGCTTCGGCGAATCCTTCGCGGGGGTCATGCGGGACGAGGTATCGTTTCGATCCGCTCCATCTTCATCGGCGGTCGACGGCGCTGATGACACGCGGGAGAGAGTGCCAGCTTCCATTTTCAATATCGCGCCGACAGTCGCCTTCAGGATCCTCGCCTTCACAGCGGATCCTGCGAGTCTCGGGCGTCCGTCATTGCTCGCGACATTATCAGCGATTCGCTGCGCCGGTTGCCGCGTCGATTTCTATGCGGATGTACGTATTGAAACGCAATATGCTAGATCGAAATTAAATATCCGAACTATCGGTGCTAGAAAATATGTTGTCTCATTGTTTGACTCACACTTGTCAGTCTTAGTTAAAATCAATTGTTATCTGACCATAAAATATATATTTTTAATATTATAAATAAATAATCTTTATTAACGGGAATGTAATACCCTTTAGCGTACAGTAAACGGTAAATTATATTGAAGATCAAGATCATCTTTATATACATATATGTATATAATTTATTCATTATTAATTATTTATTTATTTATTTATTTAGGAAGTGATAAAAATAAAGATGTATAATATAAAAGTTACGAAAAAGAAATACGAATTATGTCTAGCGCTGATTTTTTCAGAAAAAATTTAATGTCCTGATTCTTTGACAGATTTGCAACCGAGTTTTCTTTTATAAAAAAATCAACGGAAGATTGGATAGGTTGCGCTTGTGCATAAATTTTGATGGATTTACCGATGATACATCCGCGTATATTGGAGCTCCATACGCTGTTTGTAATTAAATATCGCGAGGTACGTAATTCTCATAAAATAGCAGCGCGATAAGTTACACGTATAAACATCGAGCGTTTTCATTACGAAAGTTTAGTCCATTCGTTACACAAGCTTGCGATTTTCGGGCAGTAATTTATGAAAAGGAGAGAGTGAGATAAAAGTGCGCATTTTCATGAAATGTTCGTCATCAAATTTAATTTTTATATTAATTGTATATCGGATATTTATGTTTACCGAAGGTTATGAAATTTCTCTTACTTCTCGTGACAAACCAACAATAAGAAACGAGATATGTTTGCCGTGTTACGTGCGTCGCAACGATATCAAGTGCTATCGTCGAAGTTCGCGCGGGACGCATGTAATCCGCGTAATCCGTCAAGCAAGGTGGATGTAACTGGCGCGGCACGATACGGACAAAGTTCGTCTCGGACTATCCGACGCCGGCCGGCACCGGAATAATTGAAAATGTCACGACAATTGCACTGAATGCCGCCGTAACTCCGCCGTTGACTAATGCAAATGGATATACATTCAAATTCTATCGGAGAATTAATAATTTTCCCTCGTATCGGGACCGGCGCGGCGGCGTAGCGCGATAGCGACATATCGTGTTGTCAAACTTAACAAGGCCGATACTATATCGTATTAATACCGTCGTCAAACTTGAGAGACGTTTCTGATCCGCGATCCTCGATCAGTCTTGTTTAGCTCACTATCTTTAACTCTTTCCTTTCGCTTCATGAGTCGCTCAATGTTTAACCCGTTAAACTCTTTCTGATTTTGAAAAAGAGAAAAATTTGCTTCAGTTTAAGAGGACAATATATAAATTCTTGTTATTTAATTAATTGCGCGAGATTCGCCTGCAAAAAATTTCATTAATTTTTAATCTCTCACGATGATTATTTTTTTCGACGTCTTTTTCGCTCGAGAATAAATTTATTCTACGTTGAGCAAAGGATTTATCATTAAAATGAAGCCAGGAGATTCTGGAGCGCCTCGTGTGACAGTCTGTGTATGCGAGGCTCGAATTCTTCGCGGAGGATGCATTGACGTTCGCGTCATGGAGCTGCATTATTCGCGTTCTCACACTTGCCGGAAGATTTTAATGGGTGAAACCGTTTGAAACGCGCCGAATATGTTACAGATATTTCGCTCTCTCGCGAACTACAACGCGCCTATATATATATATTTTTTCCCCGTAATTATTCGCATGTCCGCGAGCGAGATGCGCCGTAATTGAATTAAACGCGCGTGAGCGTCGCGCCAATGTGAAAATCGTGGATACGATTTTGCGCGAGAGAAAAGGAGACAAAAACCAGCGGGAAAAAGTCCGGGATCAACATGCGGCGAGATTTCGCGATCTATTTTTGATTCGATGAATGCGTATACTGCCGGTCTTTTTGTTCCGAGAATGAAAAAAATGAGCGCGATAATCGCAAAGTAGCCTTATGTATTCAACGAACGCGGGATTGATTCTAAATAAAGCGTCACATGTTCAGCCCGAGGCGTCGATAGTCGGGACGCGCGCCTCGGAGCATAAAAAGTGAAATGAGGAAGTTAGTCACTCGAAAGAAGGCTTTATATCGCTTTTACGACTTTAAACGAAGCGCAGCATCGAATGTCGCACGTCGCACGGCTGGCGGTGTAGTACTGCAGGGAGTGGAAAAGTTGTCCTTCCTTCCTTTGCTGGCAGCGCGTCCCGCGATGGCGAAACTCGCTTCTTCGCGAGACGCCCGAAGGCGGTACACGGGGAACTCATTTGGCATTCAGGACGGGGAACGTTGGAGATAGCCGTTGAAGGATGCGTGGCCGAATAAACGAGTGTCCGAATACGTTTAAGCAAATGCGTTTCTCTCCGCTGCAACGCGAGAAGTTTATTCTTTTCCTCGACAGTATCGCGAATCGTCGCCGAGCCTCTTTCGCAGAAAGAATAACGGAATTAACCGACCATGCATACTTCGGAATCTTTTTCGCGAGACTGTAACTGCCGTAATACCGTGCAATAAATATTACGAGAAAATAATGATGTATCGCACGTATACGGAGATATGTAGGTATAAGAGACATGAAATGGGGAATATGAAATTTGTATGAAATTACTGGCGGAGATATACATTATATGAAGAAGCTAATGGATATCTTTAATGGAGAGAGAGTAAAACAGAATTTATTGAAGCCGCGCGCTAAAAAAAGTTCGGCCACCGTTAATTGGCTCAGTAGACGCGAATACATGGACGCGGAATAAAGTTGTAATGAATGTTACGTGATGTGTGCGAAATAGAATTTTTTTAGAATAATTAAAAGTGCTGCAACGCGAATAGTAAATAAACTTCCTAAATAGTACATTGTAATTTTATATTTTATATTTTGCTCAATGATTTTGTTAAGGAAATTTGTATGAGTATCAATAATGACGATGTTACAATAATTAATGGTCTCTATTACAAAATCTTCCGAGAAGTGATAAACCTTAAATATTTTTGTCAATAAATCTGTGCTTTATTAAATAAATAAAATATAATAAATAAAAATTAAACACTCGGATATAACACTTATATCCGAGAATTCAAAAACGCTCATATAACTGGGACTATAAAAATCGCTTAATTCATAATATCTCTGCTTGCGAAGCTATAAAGACAGCACCAGGTTAAATTGAAACACAGTTACTGCGTTTAGTGTCCTTAACCCTTAACGGTCACACTGGGTCCAGTAGACCCAAGCGTTTTTTTGACTTCGAAAACGACCCAGTAAACCAATAGAAATGAGCCTTGTGCCGCCATGTACAGGTAGTTGGGACCTTCAAGTATCGATCCCCGTCGGTGGTATATTTTTCGGCTCGTTAGTTCTCTCTCGGCAGTCGTTCAAAGTGGGCGTGTCGGAATTGTGGGGTGTATTTCACCCAGTGTGACCTTTACGTAATAATTTGAGTTTTTCGAGTATTTTTTTTTTTTCGTTTCTCGTTGTTCCAAAGTGAAGAGGCAAGTACACAGTTGTGTTTTTCGTTGCTTAGAATTTTTTAAAAAATTTTACTGTGTAATTATTCATGAAAAGTAGATGGCTTATAACTTGCGCTCCCGTACAATTTGCGAGGAATTGCTTGAGGAGTGCGAAGAACAGCCAATTCTTGGCGGCGATGACACTGATGGAGCCGAAGACCACGTGTCCGAGCAATATATATATTATATATATAATATATATGTAATATAATATAATAATATATATATATATATATATTATTATATTATTATATTATTATATATTATTATATATATATTGTGTATCGTTCTTGCAGGTGTGCCTTGACCAAATGTAAATATATATATATATATATTTACATTTGGTCAAGGCACACCTGCAAGAACGATACACAATACCAACAATTCGCAAGGACATCAAATGCGGTATTGCGAATGTCCTGCACCTCTAGGACAGGCCTACATTTGGAGAGGACCGCCCAAAATTGGATAGGCAAAGAAGATGTCAACTTTGCCCGAGAGAAACTGATAGAAAGACGGGCTCCATGTGTCCCACTTGCCTTCGACCGATGTGCGACAAGCATCGCGCATATTTATGCGTTGAATGTGCCTATGGCATGGAATAAAAAATTTTTACCTTTTCATTTACTTAAAATATGTAATTTGCAACGTAAATATATTTTTTTCATATTTTTAAAACCATTTTTCATAAATATATTGCTATTTTTTCCAAGAAATGTCCTTTTCATTTTTCAGCAAAAAATCGCACCTTCATACCTCAAAATAAATATACTTTTTAAAACGGTCGCATAAACTGCAATAATCAGTGAAAAGTGCATCATCTGAGGATGAAAAAACCGTTTGAAAAATTAAAATATCTTAAAAATTGAAAAAGTTACATTAGTTTTTGTGAAAAAAGTCACTTTTCCGACTTTTTTTTTTCAACAATTTTTTTACATATGTTAAATTAATTTTTTGGAAATCAAACCTATACAGTCTTTTTAAGGAAGACTTAAACTACAACAGGATATTTTTTTTTTTTTTTTAAAGGTCACCTACAATTTTTTATACACGTGCAAACACGCTTGGGTCTATTGGACCCAGTGTGACCGTTACGGGATTCTAGCGAGGTGTGACCGTTAAGGGTTAAATGCAAACACGCTGGCATTGCGAGCATTTTCCTGGGGACGTATTGGGAAAAATAACGACGATTCGACGAGGAAGTGGACGTGTACGGAGAGAAAGAATAGAAGTATGAAGGTGGACTGGGAAGAAAACCATTGGAAGGAGGGAAACCCCTAGCCGCTTTCCACAGATTATGCTAACGAGACAATCCCCACGGTACACCGGAGGCGCGCGTATAACCGACTCTTTTTTTTATTTTTGTCGTTTGTTCAGCGGAGATCCCGAATCGTCGCTATCTCCCTCAGACCGAAGGAACGAAAGTAGCGGGCGTATCCTGAGAAACGGAATTGTCCGGCCGGGCCTTCTCACAATCAGTGATGCGTTAAAAAATGCTCGCAGGAGCATTTCTGTCCCGAAATCTGTTATGTCCCGGAAGTGGAAATAGAAACATCGCGGGAATATTTCGAAGAAGTTTTAAGGCGATTTTCCGACAATCCGATACTTAATGAGCAATTAGGGACCGATAAAATCTTTCAAAAATGATAGCGGAGGTGGCACCCAGACAGCACCATGTTCAAAATCGGGATATACCTAAGACGTCTTAAAGACGTCATTAAGGGCCAGTTTTTCAATAGTCGCTTAACTTTAATCTTAGCTTAACTTACTCTTCGTCTCTTTCTAACTACCCCTTTTAGAAAAAGAAGAGTGAGTTTAGCTAAACTTCAGTTTAAACGACTATTAAAAAACTGGTTCTAAGACATCTTTTAGACGTTTTAAGATATGATGTCTAAAAGATGTCTTATGTCCCGATTTTGGACATGCGTGCTGTCTAGAGAGGGGAGTATTCATATGAAAGAATAACACCTTTTATTTACGAAGATTATTTGTGTCACTGTCACTAACTTATATTTAATTTCCTTTCTTTTTTCTTCAAACTCCTATCTATTAGACATTCGATCCGCACTCTCGTTTACCACCAAATTCCTTGGAGAAGAAGCTTTATCTTTTTTTTTCTCAATACCAATCTGCGGCGTATTTTCATCGAGCGTTCGCTAATCACGCCCTTAATTGCGCAATTACGCACGCTCCCTTTTTTACGGCGGGCATATAGCGACGTACATGCACAGTGACGCTCGGCACGAGAGAAACTCGCGGGTATTATCGGGTAGCGCGCAGAGCTCGCTCTTCCTCCAGACTCGGCTCTCTCTAACTTCTATCTACTAGCGGATTCCCCATTTAAGCCAAAATCAATAGGCGCGTGCTCCGATCTGATAAGTATCCCGAAGAGAGAGCCCTGCCGCCCCTGCCTCCCTCATCGGGAGCAGATCCTCTTGCGTCGCCCACTTAAATAATACATTTGCCTGTATGTGTGAAACTGTCTTTGCTCCTCCCACCTACCTTCCACCATGATTCGCTTGAGTAATGTGAAATTGATTTTTATCATCTTTGCATTTCAAACTAATTTTATAATACACATGCCAATATTAAACTTTTATGCTAACTTTTGTTTCGGGAGAACACGTGCTCGCTCGTGCATGAGATATAATGCGTAATTTGATACGTATCACAATAGGCGGGGTACGCGATTCCGAGGTGGGTTTACAATCCCCATTTTAAATTACTTCGCGCTACACGACGCCGACGGTATCCCTGAATTTACGCAGGGTCACGTGCGATCTCGTTCCATTTAAACGCGGACTTCGCCGTGTGTTTCGCTCAGCCTTCTTCCCTCGGCGAGAGCGTCCCGGTGGCGTTTTTACACGCCACCTCCGTCTCGCACGGCCATAAATCCTTCGTTACCGGGAACTTTTTAACGAAACTCTTTCGCGTAATCCCTTCGGCGTTCTGTGTTTGCCGTAAAGATTCCGTCGTCGCCCGCGCGCGCGACACGTGATGCGGCCTCCGTTCTCTCTCGCGCGCTCTTTGTCTTACGCAATACCTACCCTCCTCCGGTGGATGAGAACACGCGCGCCACATTGGGGCGAACTCGCGAGAGCGCGCTTCCGCTCGCCGTGCAAGAATCCGTGGAATTTTTCGAGTTAGCTCTCGGAGCTGCCGCGATCTGAAAATCCGGAACATTTGAGCAAAAACAAAAAGGCCGAACGTTTAATCCTCGCGGAAATACGGAGTAATTCCGCTGTCTTTCTCCCCCTCTCCCCCGCTCTGAACAGTCGCTACCTCCGCCTGTTCTCAATTGTCCTTTCGGTCCGGCTATCCGGCTACCTCTTCTCTTTTTAATTAAAACAGAACTTTTGTTCAATTACATTATACACGTTTCAGATTCACCACGAGTCGCGAGTTTTTAGCCATAGATACTCGAGACCGAATTAAGGAAGAATAGAGGTTGTTCCAATATTGCGGCATCGATAATTGGAGTATGTACACAGTAGAAAACTTCATTCTTCAATTAATCTCGGGTAGACTCAATTTCGTAAAAAATTTAAATGCTACAATATTAATAACAATCATTTTACTGTTGCGTACGTGCAAGATTTTATTCCGATGAAGTCTCGGAAGAGCATGAAGAAGAAAACGAAAAAAGATGTAGGCGCCAGCAAACTGTAATGTGTACCTGCAGAAAAGAGATGATAATTTGACCTCAAAGGAACAAAATGTAGAACAAAAGAAAAAGAAAACAAGGAAGAAAAGAATTTAAATAGGCAGATCGTAGTATAAAATGTGAGGAACATAAATAGAACCCGAAAGTTAAATGAAATGAGAATATCTCGGTCAGCTTACAGTCGAATTTTCGCAAAAGAAGAATTCCACGTTTAATTTAAAACTGAAAAGAAACTTAATATTGCGAAGCCGAAAGTTAATTTTGTGAGGAACAAACGTTCTTCGTCAATCCTCTCGGCTTTCAATCGCTTGATTCGTGCTTGCTTGTGCACGAGTTGCGTATCGAAATAATTTCGCTGTGACGGGCGCAAATGTTTCTTTGATGACATCGGCTCATTGTCGCTACCCACGCTAATAGTCGCTTTTGCCCGGAGCACGTCTGCCTATTAGCATACGCATTCGAGCGTGTCGCGTTTCTTGCTGCTCCCAGCCGTCCTCGTTCGCTGAATATCACATGAAATGTGGAATCTCCAAAAGTGCCACCCCCGCTCAATTCCTCTTGATAACTCATTTTCTTAGCAAACAGCGAAGCGTTGTTTCATGAACCGCCGTCTGTGGTTGCGTAAACGTCTTGTAATTATTAAGTAGCAAAGTCAATTTGACATTTTCAAAAGCGTCATCTTTCTTGCGTGAGGTCACACTGCTTCCAGCTGCCCTTATTTGCCGAATATATAAAATAAAATCTCCAAAAGCACTTCTTCCGCTTATTTTTCTTGACAACTCATTTTCTTAGCTAACAGCGAAGCGTTGTTTCATGAACCGCCGTCTGTGGTTGCGTAAACGTCTTGTATTTAATTATAGCAAAGTCAATTTGATATTTTCAAGAGCGTCAGCTTTCTTGCGTGAGGTCATACTGCTCCCAGCTGTCCTCATTTGCCGATTATGTGAAATAAAAATTCTCCAAAATTGCCTTTTTCGCTCATCTTGCTTGATAACTTATTTTCTTAGCAAATAGTAAAGCGTTATTTTATGAACAATCGTTTACGCTTGCGTAACTACATATTAAATGAGAAAACCAGTTTGACGTTGTCAAAAGCGTCACCTTCTTTGCGTGAAGCCGCGCTTCCTGACGCAATTTGAGACCTGAACGTTGAACAGATTTGCGTATTCCGGATGATTACGAAGTGTGCCCTAAGATATGTGTGTAACACAGCGATAGGGAGATTTTCATATCGCGCGACTTTCCAGCCCTGACGATGATTTCGGCCCGGGAACATTCCCGTTATCTCGCTCGAACGAGAGACCGTTGGGCCAGGGAGAACATTTTAGATTCGCGATTTCAACGATATAGGATTTCTCTCAGGCTGCGGAGGAGAAAGGCCAGCGAAATCCAAACTCTTTGAATCGGCGGACGGGCTCCGCGGCCGCCATTGTATGGGTGGCTTACCGTCGTTTCCCCGGGATAAAGCCCAGGGTATCACCGGATACTGCTCATCCCAAGTCCCAAGTCTATCGGAGCGCCGGCCGTCCGACGAGGTCTCGAGGATTCCGTTCCGTCTCTTGAATTAGAGAGAGTGACGACGCCCAGTGAGTTTTATAATCGCCTTTAATACCGCTCGCGAAAGGTCGCTTTCAGATGCTGCATAACTATTTTATTAACGCTCGCGAGTGCTTATTGCACGGCAAGAACGCCCGAAGGTTTTATTAGTTCTTGCAGTTGTGCTCGTAGAAGAATCAATGTCAGAAATGGACTTACAAACTCCGTTTATCTCTACTTTCTACCATTCTATGTACAATCGTCGAAAGTAATCGAAAGATATGATTTTTATAATTTACATTTTACATATATATTAATTATTGTTATATATCGATACGATAAACGATAAAATCGACTAGACTAATAAATGTACCTGGTAGAACAATTTTGCCAGTGCAATATCGCACCAAGACTACGTATTTTCGCACGAAGATGCCTGGCGGCGCGATTCCACCTCACGTTGGCGTAAACAAAACGATGTCTAAAACGAGAAGAAAAACGTAGTTGGTTCCGGCGTAGTGCAACCGTGAACATCGCGGCGATCTTAATTTCCTGGGCGGATGGTGCGTGATAATTCCGATGAAAAATTCCATCCTGCGCACAGCGTAATTAACGAGGAGATGGCAGACCGTGCACGCGCGCGCGCGCACGCGTTTGTGTAGCGCCCGGTCCTGTCCGCTCGCGAAAGGACCTAATTAATTAGATATCCCTACGACAAATTGCTAGAATTACACCTCGCTGATTACAATTAGACCTGGAATGAAATTCCAGCGCAATAAAAGCGCGGCACAGTATAGTCGCGTTATGTTTTCTGTCCCTTCTCCCTCCCTCCCTCCCTCCCTCCCTCCCTCTCTCTCTCTCTCTCTCTCTCTCTCTCTCTCTCTCTCTCTCTCTCTCTCTCTCTCTCTCTCTCTCGCTCTCTCTTTGCCTTGCATTCATGCGTGCGAACGAATGCACGCATATATAGGAACTTTTTGCCGTTTACAAGAACTTACCTTTATGACAAATTAAACGTAAAATTAGAGTTTCTTCATTAGATAGGAAGAGGTAGAGGGAGAATAAGAGACTATAAGAGAGAAAAATACTTAAAATACTGAATAGATATTCAGTTGCGCTACGAACACTTTGAGCCTTTCAGAAGATCTACTCTCTCTTAATGAAACTTTCTATTATTTCATATTTCGGAATTAAAATATCTGAATATTATGCGTTATAAGAAGGAAG
Organism: Leptothorax acervorum; assembly: GCA_035220615.1. Classification (NCBI taxonomy): domain Eukaryota; kingdom Metazoa; phylum Arthropoda; class Insecta; order Hymenoptera; family Formicidae; genus Leptothorax; species Leptothorax acervorum. The sequence continues at coordinate 93,721 of JASTWQ010000170.1, forward strand.
AGGAGCAATTTAATTAAAGCATCTCAAAGAAAAGCAGTAAAAGATATCTTAGGAACAATTATCACATTGCAGTATGGCAATGGGAAATATGGGAATGATATAGTTTGTGCTAAAATATATTTTATTTGATGCGTGGTAAGCTATATTACTTTTTTGCCAGACTATTACTTCCGATAAATCTACAACGTTTTCCCGAGGAGTTTCGCAGCTTTTTTCAATGAAGCGAAAATTAAATTCAAGTAGTTAATATAAAGGCCGGCAAGGGTCGGTCGGGAAAGAGAGCGGAACGAAAGCGTGGAGAAGCGAGGGAAAAAAATTGAAGGGGCTAAGAGCGAGCGGTGAGAGGATAGATCGGCTGGATCCATGGTAATCGACTAATCGTATAATAAAACCGACCCGTGAAAACCGAGGCCGGTGTCTGGATTACGACTGCGAGATTCAAGAATTTTTCCATTTATCGCCCTTCTTGCATGAACGCATACAAGAATTCGATACGAGAATATGGGTGGCGATCTCTCTCTGCACTTGCAGACCGGCGCGGCGGGAGGGCGCGGAGGTGAAAGTCAGCGGGGTGGATGCTACCCATCCTCGACCTCCGCCTTGAATATCTAATCGACGGCGTGCTGCTCGCTCATGCATGCACTTCGAATCGCGGCTGTGCATTCCACGAGACACTACTCGTCGGCGATGTTGTGCGCGTTCGTTCTTTCGTTCCCTTTTTTCGAGCATTCGCGCGGCGCATCGTATTTTTCCAAGCGCGACGCGATCATCTCGTCGTGATATCCGGCGAGATTGAAAAGGGCTGAGCGCGACACGTAACGCAAAATGCGTTGTTTTGTTTCTCGTTTATCGATGACGAAGGGTTGAAACTAGCAAATTGATTGTAAGGGCAGTAAATCTATTTTTTAAATATATTTTTTACTATTGCCTATAATATGTGCGCGTCACATGGTCGTTTAAATATTTTATAACACTTGTCCTTTAATTTATTTTTTAGACCAAACATTCGAGAATTTTTATTATATTATTCATAAAAAAGTAATTTTTATTATATATATATATATTATATTCCACCGATGTCTGTCTTCGATAATTAATTCGTGTTATCGAGAGAGAAGAAATGATGTAAAGTAATTAAACGTGTCACATTGTTGTGATGTTGCAGGCCAAATCACCCCAGAAGTTTTGCCCGAGTTTTTAGCTCCTTTGGAAAATCACACGGTGATTCAAGGTCGTGACGTCTTCTTCACCTGCGTCGTTAATCATCTGCAATCGTACAAGGTATGACTTTCTTTTTCAAATAATTCTTCTCCATACATTGTTGTAAAAAATGATAAAAAAGAACTGTCTTGTAACACGTTAAACATTAAAGAAAAACGTTGAAAAAACGTAAAAGTACAATGTACGTCTATTATAAAACATACATTGAGATTAAAGAGATGTAGCAATGTCTTTTAAACATCCTCTTTAAGTATATAATAAATATAACGCATAGTATTTCCATGAAAGTTCGTATTTTTACCGGAGCGAGAGGAAAAATTATATCTGTCAATAAGGCAATCTAGCACATTGTACGTTCAATTTTATTTGCGAATATTCGAATACGTTTCTTCCGTGAGTCTGACTATGTCCATTTGTGACTACTGCGAATGACGATGCGAGCGTTGTAGGTTAATTTTAGATAAGTTTATATATTTAATTTGATAAAATTTCACATTTTTATCTTTTCTCAATTATTCTTCAATTCTTCGTTATTTTTTATTATTCTTTCATTGGATTTTAATGACGTATCAAAAATTAAACCGCAAATTTAATTATACGCTAATAAGTTAGCTAATGTATTAAATTTATTTTTTATTCTTTGATCACACAGATTTTCAAGCGGCTATCCGTATTTTTCGATTAGCAAAGTACTCAGTAAATTCCCGTTTCGAAGAATAAATCTCGAGAAATAAAATCCTCTTCCGGTGTTTCAGGTAGCCTGGATAAAATCGGATTCCCGAGCGATTCTGGCGATACACACGCACATGGTGGCGCACAATAACCGATTATCCGTCACGCACAACGGGCACAACACGTGGAAACTGCACGTGTCGAATGTCCAGAAGAACGACTCCGGTACCTACATGTGTCAAGTCAATACCGACCCTATGCGCAGTCAGGTGAGATCCTAAAGTTAACTATCTCAAATATTTACATGCTCAACTCAAACATTGAAACTATCGAAAGGCACCCGTTGCAGAACACCGTGTACTACAATGTAATTAAAACTCATTAACTTATTTCGTTTTTAAATGACGCTACGCTTTTCCCGTTTCCGCATCCTCGCGTATTTGCGCACGCATCTTCTCATTATTATTTCCTGTACCCTCTTTTTTTTTTTTTAATGACACGGGCACCCGCATTTTTTGAAACACCGCACAAATGTCGCTTCAAACGGTATTAATCCGGTGCGTTGAAACGCGCTGCAACGCGCATCCGCAATAACAACGTATCTCTGTTAAATTAATTTCCATTTACCTTCCACCCGACGCTTTATTTTTCGACGGCGTTTCCACGTTGGAACCGCGTGCACGGAGGTCGTTACACACGCGGCTCTATCGATTTCCATCGACAAAGCGTCGCGTCGCGCCGCGCGACGTAATTCGATTAAAAAGATCGAGGTTTCGCGCAATTTCGTCCGGATCCGGTCCGGCGGAATTTTTAAAAATTCCATACACAAGCCCGACCATAACTTTTTAACGCGCGCTTTTTCTTCGGCCCTCCGACCATTATTTTGCGGTGCAATATCGGTTGTAATATCGGCCTACCGCTGCAGCTGCAATTCAGAGTCGAGGAGCAAGGACCTTTTTTTTTACGTTATTTAAAGTGGAAAATCTCAAGTTGTCAATATTAGAGTGCAGCTTATCCCGAGGTTCTTAAAGACTAAACTTCTCACGTGTTCTTGATTTTAACAAGTCCTTTTTTAAATGAAATTTTTTAATGAAAAACAGCCGTCACAAGGGTGTCACACTATATAAATATAAAATATTCCAGAAGTTTTAAACGTTTCCGATTTTACATAAGTAAACATGTTTTACTTAAATACACGTGCGGAGCATTGGAGAAAAGAATTCAGACAAACGAAAACGTTCTGACATACATTTACCTCGAGATAATTTTTATTCATGTTGTCAACATTATTCATACAACTTTATCAACATTTCTGGCTAGAAGGAGAAGAAAGGGAGGGAAGGGGGAGAGTTCAATGATAAATACGTAATATTCACGCAAAGATTAAGTTGTGTGGCGGTCAGTGAAGTAAGGAACGAAATTGTCGCAACGCGACGTCGCGTGATTTTAATTATGCAGATTTTTGGTAGAGCGCAAGCTACACATTTGAGAAGGCGCACGGGAAATTATTGCCGACGTAGAAGTGCAGCAGGTGTGCATACGGCTACGGGCGACTGTTTTCCCGAGGTCGTTCTCGGATCGGCCATTCGAAACATCCCATCGCGCCTTAAATCCCGAGCCGAGTGTTATGCCGTCGATCGACGGTGAAATTATTTATCGCGTTTACATTGTCGTCTTATCCACTAGGGATATCTGCTAAATCTGACAATTATCTCCTTCTTTCGTAAACCGGCGCTCACAAGAAGATTAAAAAAAAGAATCTTTATCGATTAAAGCGTGAAAAATGAAAATAGAGGAGAAAGCACTCTCAAGCTACGAATATAAATATTTCGATATTGTTAATAAAGTTTTCAAAAATTTGGAAATATTAGCTGCTAAATAGGCTAATTTATAAAAGCCTCTAAATATAAAATTAACGTAATTTAAATTTTATTAACCGATTATAATATATAAAATATACGCAAGGATATAAACGTTATATCCTTGAGCATAATATCCGATTGTTCCTAGAATATTCTGATCTCGGACTTTCTTCCATTCATCTTTTATCTACTCTATCCTCTTTACTTTTTCACACATACACACTCGTGTTATCCCACTCACACTTATCATTTGTCTTACTTGCACCGCGACGAGCACTCTGGGCCCTTTATCTCGCTACAGGGCCGTATATTGCATCGGAAGGTTTCCCGCTCTGCCGGTCGCATTGAATTCCGCGGGACATGTGCACCGCACCGCGACCAGTAAATTTGACCTACATTCACATTAACCCATAACACACCGGCGACCGCCGGTACGTGCTCAGGGATGTAAAACGACGTCTTTTTTACACAACCACGTGACACTTTAGCACGGTTTATGCCGACTGACGTCCCTCGCAAGGCGACGACACGATATTTCCGGCTTGACAGTGATGAAGTTAATGCTGAACGCGTCAAACACGTGCGAGATAATAAATATCCCGTTCGGTCTTGTGCTTATTATTATGCCGGATTGTTGTTAATTCCTATATATTATATACGTTAATTCTGTTTGAATTTTTCAAGATTAAAACATTTTGCTCTTGTAAACATCTTAGCTTAAATTTTTTAGATTAAATAAGATTTTTATGTGCTTTAAAAATTATAAAACTATGAAATAAATTCGATTATTTTTGTATTTGACGAATTTAAAGATAAAAATTAGTCAGAGAATATTATAAATTTAAATATAAAAAATTTTTTAATTTACAATTTTCTAGATATATAAATTATTTTTTTAATTAATAAAATTTTTAATTAATACAGAAATATTTTATTAGTATTATTTTTTGTACTCTTACAATTAAAAATAGCTTTTAATTACTTTCTTTTTAAGTGGTTTTGCATAAAAAGAATTACTGAGGGATGTGAGGCAACAGAAATATCATTGTTGTTCCACATTGTTATTTTACAACTGGGAACACATTGTAAAACAATAAATTTTTGTTCTCTAATTAAACGTAGCTGGAGTTCTGATTTCGTCAATTATCAGGGAATTTTATTTTTTATTTATAATTCACGCGTTTACATGGAATAAAATATGTGAATATTTTACGTTTGCACGTTTCGGACTATATTAGCGTTATAGCAATATTATCTGCAAAATTTATATGATATTTTACTGCAATATTGAATTATTATTATAGCGGATGCAGAGCTCATTCTGGCATACTTTGTGTAATAATGAGAGAACGAAGCACGTTTACAAAATAAAAAAAAAATACACAAACTCGTGTGATAAAAGGTGCAAATTCGAGCCGGTGTTTATTTTATTTCGCTTAAAACCATAAATTCCCTTGCATGTTCGTTTCATCGAATTGGATAGGCTACGTGCACTATTCCACGTCCAGTAAATTCTATACTCCTGCACGTTATACCCGTGCGAGGATACCCTCATCGTGTACGTGCTCGGGACCGTAAAACAATGTACTTTTTCCCGGTGAGCAGTTCGAGCCTTGTCTTCGCGCAGGCGGTCTTAGTATGACCTCTCTACGAGCTGTTTACTCCGCAAGAAGGAATTCTTTTTAACTCTTTGATCTTCGCGTTCATAGTACATCAAAATGCAATTAATCCGTTCTTATCCTTTTGCTAGGAACAGTTTTAATAATGAAATGATTCAGATTGCTGCTGCACAAAGAGCGCGATAACGGAAGCTCTTTTGTAATATTCGATATATACCTACCGTGATATACACAGTTTACAGAGTGATTTTAAATAAAAAGTCGAATAGTCCCGATATGATATAAAATTGGAAAATTAAAAGATAAATGATGTTAATTAATTTTAATTATAAAATATGTAACTATAAATTTCTGTCAGAGGCTACTGGTGTAATTTGTTTCTCGTTAAATATCAATTTATTATATCGTTTGTGTGTATTATTTCTAAAAAAAAAAAAACCTGTGTTACAACGTATATAATGAGGTCGCAATGATAAAAGCTTAAATCCAACGCTCAAAGTTTCCCGCGATACGCGACAATCTTTTGATGTCTCCTTGTTCCAGATGGGATACATGGAAGTAGTGATACCGCCCGATATAATGGACGACGATTCCGCAGACGGTATGGTCACTAACGAAGGAGGCAATATAAGATTGCGATGCGTTGCCACCGGTTCGCCGATGCCTACTGTCACTTGGAAACGAGAGGACGGTCGCAACATCATTCTCAGGGCAGATGGGCAGAAACAATGTAAGCGTACTTCCGAGTTTCTCTTTCGAAAGCGATTTCTTATCTACGTGATGCAATGTTGGTTCCGAAAATCAAATTAAGAAAGAAAATATTTTTAAACTTTAGCACCGAGAACTTTTTAATCAGAAATATATTAAAACTAAATGAGAAATTTAATTTTCACAAAAGAGCGAAGAACAAAACGCAGATTTTCTATAATTAAAAATTATGAGAGGGGGAGGGGATCGTCTCTTTTTTATTATAGAGATATTAATATTTCAGTAATGATAATAATACGGAATCGCGATAAATCAGATCTATAGATTTGAAACGCATTCGAAGCCTACGCCGCTCGATATCATTACCGTAAATGATAATTAACGTTCATCACTGTGAGAGGCATTCAATAGACATACATTAGTGGATACGTACATTAGTAGATTCGGGTACGCCAAATCCAAAATGTAACACGCAAACCGCTATGTGCAGTCCATGCTCTGATGAACTTATATTCACTTACCGTTGATATTTTAGAATAAGCTTTGAATCGCATTACACTCGCAGAACTCGGCATTCTCGTAAAATCGAGTTATCCGAGATTCCTTTGAAACCGCATGTTTCACGAACGCATTTGGCAAGATGACTGTGTATATATTTCGTCGGAATAATAACAGAGTCAAACAGTGCAAATTACGACCGTCTGAGATACGCGAAATGGGTACTTACAATGTAAACTAAATTTATTTATACACAGAATATATTCCAAAAACAGAGCGTACTCACGCTCTTCCTTATAAGCCTGATATCATAAGCAGAATTAGGATCAAAACTTTCCTTAATTAATACTTGCAAAAAGTTTTGCGAATTCCACGGGGAAAACGCTCTACGTAATGATATGTTGTATTATAAAAAGATGATTACATTTAGTTCGTGTGTGTGTGTGTGTTGTGTGTGCAGCTAAATTTGCCTTACATTATATTTAATGTTAAATAGCAATGCTTCGTGCATTCTGATGAATTCCTTGATGCTCATATTTCATCGTATATTCGGGTTACGATGTAACCGAATATCGTGTAGCCAATTATGTTTCCTTTTAATCATTCGTTAATAATTTCATATTCTCGATTTTAATGATACTAATTGGTTTCAGCGGCATAACAATAACAATAATAATATCACACGAGCGTACGCTTGCGTGCGACGTTTCCGAGATGTAAAAACAGAGTATTAGGCTCACGCTTGAATTCTCATTTACGATTTAATCAAACGGAATTTGATATAATGTCTCTAATCATAATAATAAGCCTAATTATTAACTGTTCGATAATATTGTATACAAAGCAGGAACATATTCTGATTATGCATTAATTAAGTCTTTCATCACACTAATCAGTGCGTAAGTTTGTTATTACAGTACTTATTTAACTTCTATTAAAATACTGGTTTAAAAAAAATCTTGCTGTTTGATCAAGCATTCGATGCGAATCGAGAGTAAAAGTGTATCCGTTTAATTTAGGGCCGGTTGTTCCAACCTCTTGGTAAACTAACTAATAGTTAAATCATATGTCTATCTTTGTCTAATTTGAAGGAAAAACAAAGATATATATATAATTTAACTATTAGTTAGTTTACCAAGCAAGTTGGAACAACCGGCCCTTAAAGAAATAGTACTGCCAAGTAGCATCGAAAAAACACGAAAGCATGAATATAATATGAAGTAAGTACTTTTAGATTGCAGAAACAATTAAAAATTCGACAATTAACCCAGTTTTTACAGAATATATAAATATCTGCAAAAGTATGTCCCTTCGGAGTTTTGTAAATATTTCGTCTTATTTGTTATTTTAAAATCGAGTTGGTCAGAGAGTTCGGAGTTACTTTAAAGTTTATAGCTTGACATTAGTTTAGGATTTACACGTTCAAAGTGTTGACATCTGACTTGGTATGGGATGCACGATGCACGTTGAACGGCGAATTCTAACTGCGAAGCGGACATATTGCAGAAACAGGGTCATAGGTAACGCTCGTGCATGATGCCGACATGGTTTCTCGTTCCCGATCATCTTACCTTTATTACTGAACTGCGTCGTTGATTTATTGCGATTGTTGAATGCAGAATAATTTAATTAATTGAACACTTTAATATTTAATTTATTGAATACTGCATTTATCGTAGAAGCTGTACAAATGGCAAATATATCATTATAAGAAATAATAGTACCTACATAAAATGGGAAATCAAAATCTTATTTCAAAGAAAAGTTTGTCGAGCGCAATGTTATCATTTATCGTTTAATTTTTCTTAATTATTAAAATACGAGAGAGCGACATTTGATTTGATCGCTAATACATAACGAATAAAAGATCCTTTGCGTTATAAGATAAAGAAGTTTCAGTTACGGGATTGAAGTGGCGCAATCGTTTTTTAATGAGCGTTTTTTATTGATAATATCTACTCTTTTCACGCCTTTAGATGGGATTAAACTCGAGAGGAGTCAGCGATACGCACAAAGCTCCCGAGGAGAAGGTGTCGCGATTACGTCGATTCTCTAATTAAGACGGCCGTGCCGACGCGGCTGGAAAAGTGTCGGAGCGATAAAGTGTCGGGGCGCATCAGCGCGGAATAATCGATCGTCTCTTGCGCTTACTCGGGCCCGTTGGTAATTAATTACAGCGCTAACGGTAATTTACACCCCGCGGCAAATACATAAGCACCGCTCCCGCACAATGCACACGCGGACGGGGGATGGTATACGTCTAAAACCATAAATTATTACGACGCGCGCTGCTTCAAGTTTAATCACAAAATAAATAAATCGATAAATACGTATTGCGCTCTACGCGAATCTCGTGCCACCCTCCGTCTCGTTATCGTCGAAACGTCGCGATGCGTGGCCTTCTCCTCGTTTCTGTGGAGACGAAGGAACACGCCGAGGGAATTTCACATTGACGTAGAGATAACGTACAAGGATCTATTTAGCGCCTCCTGCGGATTAAGAGAAATTGTAGAAGAATCGTTCTCTAGATTCCATAAACTTCAAGCGAACTCGTCCCCGCGATTAATCCTACCCGAAGGATTAAAGTTTACAAGGGTTAACGACCCCCGCGCGACGAGGTCGAGGACGAGGAACCCGCGCTTGCCGTCCTTCGCGAGTTAAAGTGCACTTATTGACCGCTCTTACAAGCAATCCGCCCACGTCACCCTGATAATCCCAGATCCGCTATACGCGGAGTACATTCCGTGTACAAGTAGCGATCCCGCCGGAAAGATCTCCGAATCCCCGACGACCTGTCCTCTTAGTGTCATTCTCGCTGGAGAGATCAGTCGAGGAGTTTTCGCGTGAGAGAGAGAGAGAGAGAGAGAGAGAAAAAGGAAAGCTCGAGAAGCAGCGAGGCGGGTAGAGAGAAGAGGAAGAGGAACAGACATAAAAGAAGAAATTCTCCGATCGTAATCGCCGCTTCGTGCCGTTTTCGTCCTCCCATCGCCATCGTCCCCCTTTCGCCCACCCGTGTCAGCCTGATCTCCGAAGCGTCGTAAAAGTAGACACCTGGAGGACATCCTGGGTGACACTCGTTAAACGCGGGAAGGACTTCCGTAGGAGAGGATCCACCCGAGAAGGACGAAGAAGGGTATAACGAACAATATGGTCGTAAAGTCGCCCTCCTTCCCGCTAGCTCCTCCGCATATCGCGAGGGGTGAGAGAGGCGTTAAGAGAACGAGTCGCCCAAGTTGGCAATCGAAATCTCTTCACCTAGCGGATGCGTCGTTCGTGACGACGTGATTCCTCCGCGTCGCCGATTAAACGGCGCACGGACGTACCCGCGGGATTGCGGGACTGGATATACGCTGTAAACTTTTACAACGCATTCCCGGTAACGACACTGGAAATTCGACGATCGTCGGAATAATGAACCCCGGTTGATTGTATCCCGTGGAAATTTAAGCGGCGCGGTTTTCGCGACCTTTTTTTTTTTATATCGATTGGATAACAGAGACGCAAAAGTGCTGGGGGAATTAAAAATAACTTATAGCTGTTGATTCAATTAGACTAATTAGAGCGTTCGATAAAAAAACGTAATCTTTCTTAAGACTAATGATTCTTAAGGAGGATGCTGTTTTATACAGAAAATAATGTTCTTATTCAGCAAATCGCGTTGAACGATTTTAGAACTATTCTACATGCAATATTTATAAATAATGCAAATATATTACTACAGCAAAATACATATTACCTATTTATAAATTAAAAAGTACTATTTTTATGTTTAATAATTGAAGTTCCTTTGATTTTCCTTATCATTTTCATTACTCATAGGTGATCAGTCGGAAATGTCGGATTTCTTAGCTGTCAAAAGCTGTTGCTCGAAATAATGCTCGAAACGCTGACGCATAATTTCTGCGACACAATATTAATTCTCATACTTTTTCCGCTCTTAACAGAACTGATGATCCTAGTAATATGCCATAGAATTTCAACGTAATATCCCAAACAATTCTCTCACATGAATTCCGCTGAAGCTTTTATGTTGAAAATATATTTTCATATGAAAATCACGCCAACGCTTTTATATGTAGACGACCACGCGCATCAAATGCACATTTAACGCAAATCTCAGTAAACTTTATCGGAATTTTTTTATCATACTGAAGTTATTGGAATAGCATCTGCATAAATTGCGTATTGCGACCACGTGCAAAATTATTAATGTCATTAAAAGCACAATGCAATAGTATGAATTTTTACAATTGAAAAAAAAAATACTGAAAAAAAAATGTTATAGATTATCTTTGTCTCTCGGGAACATTTTTGCACAGAGAAGATATGCGCCGCGGTGTTAAAAATACTAAATATTGATCTTCCCGGTTGCAGCTCTGAAAACTTTCGTCGGCGAGACACTGGAACTGACGGGAGTACTTCGGCAAGAGATGGGCACGTATCTCTGCATAGCCAGCAACAATGTGCCGCCGACGGTCAGCAAGCGTTACTCCGTCGATGTTCACTGTAGGTATCGCGCCGCGATGCGGACATTAATTAGCCGTCGTCCCGTCGTCGTCACGTTGAATACAGCAGAGCAGGAACGTCCGAGAACATCATTCCGACTGTTCCGTGCTTTCACGTTTGTCAAGCGATGGTTATAGGCGCCGTCAATCACGCACTTTAACGAGACGAATTACGAAAGCTTTAATTTCTTGAAATAAAAACAAAATGTTATTTGTAAAAGATATAGCGTCACAATTATGAATGATAATTACGGCGAAATGTGATTGTCTAAAAATTTAGATTTTGATTCTGAAACTTACTACTTTGAGGGTTCTGGATCCGTCCCTGTATTATACTGCATAATTACTCGCCTGTAACCATCCTTCGTAAGTTCACGTGTCACGTGTGACAAGACGGACGGATAAAGATGAGAGCGTTAATTAATTATTTAATTAAACGGGGTACATAATGATTATAAATAATGTCGGTGAAGCAACGTGTGCTTGGGGCAACTTTTTATATCGAAAAACTATAATATCTTTCAAATCTGCACAAAAAGGAATTGTACATCGTAAAATTTTTACAGTTGTTTATTAATTTAAAATTCATGTATGTAAGGGTTTTCAAAATTCACATAACATTCTCAGAATTCGATTTTCTTTTACTGATGATTTTATTTTATTGCGTAAACAATTCGTACAATTAGTATACCCTAGTAAAATTTTTTAAAAAATTCTTTACATAATTTTTCAAAACTTCTATATAAATTTGATGACTTTTTAGAACATTTCTTAGATTTTTTATACGAATTAAAACATTTTTCAGAAATGCTGAGAAAGTCACTATCTTTTTTATAATTTTTTATATCTGTGTATTCTGAAAAATATATATATATATTCTAAAATTTCTCATTCTATATTTTCCGAAGAAAACTTACAAAATCTGAAAAAGTTTAAGGTATTTTTTTTAGAAATTTTTGTAAATGTAAAATATAAAAAATTCTTAAAAATATCATGAAATCTTATGAAAAGTTTTATCTGGATAATCATGAGTTTTAAAATGCGGCTTTTTTATTTCGCTTATGTCAAGCTCTCTTGTAGGTGTACTTTATATAACGTAGTTTAATTACAAGGATGAGAACCGTGTCGATTATTAATGCATCTTCAATATCGGCGGTAAAACTATCACCCGGCTTCTATAGGGCGTTGTGGCTAGGAATACATCGATAGAGATTTTAAATGAGAAATGAAGTTGAGTCAAACTTCAAAACATTTTTCAATATCTATATTACGTAATTTCCATTGAAAAAGTTTCTCTTTAAAACCATCGTGTGCAACATCATTAACATAGAACGACGCAAGAAAAAAAGATTCTATTATAAATTTATTATCACGAATATTTTTTAGTTATTTCGATTATTAACATCGTAACTTGATAAATTTTTACATTCGTTTCTATAATATAAGTATTTATTTCGCTATACTGTTACACTAATTTTTATACCCTTTTCGAATTTTGCATAATAACGCTTAGGTAAAATTATCTGTTCTGATGCTCAACAATCCAAAGCTTCATCACTGGAAGACAACATTGTTGCGAAAAGTATGCCAATAACATTCTTCTGGGAGAAACAATGGAATTACCGGGAATGCGCGCATTGTTCGCAAACGCTGTACGCCGCGCGTATCGGGAGGCTAAAAAATCACCGTGCAATTTGGTTAACGGCATTCGCAAATGAAAACTTTATCAATCCCCGAAGTCCGCTCGCGCACAGGGGCGTTTTTCTCGCGCGCGAAACTTCCGGCCGCGCGCTACTGCAAAATTAACCGGCGGGCTTGACGATTTATCCACGTCGTCGCGGGTCGTGTAAATATTTGAGCGCAAAGGGTTTCGCATTAATTTGCTGCTTACGAAATGTAATATTAACCCACCGGCGGTGGCGCCCGTGCACAAAGTGCGGTGCAACCAGTTAATTCTTGAATGAGCAACACGCGGTCTCCTTTGGGATTCCAAATGCATTTTTTACTCCATTTCTTGTTCTACCTATTTTATCTTCTGTCTGACCTTATTTCGCTTATTTCGTATCTAAATAACGCACAAAACTTTTTTGCTACTACATAACTGATTTTTTAAATTAATTAAGTAATTTTCTTAAGATAATTCTCGCAATCTTATAAAACAAAAAATCTCTTAAAAAATGTGAGAATTTATATAAGCAAATTTGAGAATAAACGCGTACTCTTCATTATGTTAATTTTTATTTTAGGCTTTGGCTATAATATTAACGATACATACTGTACGTTGTGTCTAGCGCTAAATCGTTCGAGGAATAAAAAGAGACGACGGGGTAACGTGCTGTTCTCCGATCATTCATCGATTAATACCAAATGCTATGCCGCTATATTTGTTATTCCTTAATTGTGATAATTTAATGCTCGGTTGTTTCAGTTTCACCCCTTATTAAGGTGACAAATCAATTAGTGGTCGCGCCGATTAATAGCGACGTCGTGCTGCAATGTTACGTCGAAGCATCGCCGCATGCTATGAACACTTGGTATAGAGATGCAGGTAAGAAATGACAAAGTGTTTCGTATGGCCTATTGCCCTAATATTTCTCATGTAATCTTTCATCCCGCAAATTATCTATACAATTTTAGAAACAGATTCTTTTGACGTAAGATCTGTTTGTGGAAACCTCGCGGTACAAATATTTTTTGTAAATCGCTGAATAAACAACTTGCTCGCGAATTAAATTAAGTCAAATTAATCCATCCAAGAATTAATCCATTCCTGAAATTTGAACTCGATAATCAGACACCCCATGTAATTCGTATTATGTCACGTTACACCAACAGATTTGCACTCTTGATTAACCATAGAATCGCTGCAATCAGTTTCTAAAGCGTAAGCTCCAATGTACCATAATAATATTGATTGCAAGTCAGAATTGCGTTAGATTGAAAATCCGCGCGTCCAGGCAGGCACACACGTGCACACACACACACATACGTTTCACGCGATTGTATTATAGTTTTATCGCGTTGCGAGAAGATTTTTTGCACCAGACGCCTGCGTTAATCAAATATGTAAATTCGTGAATTGCTCGTAAGCGCGCTGTCGCTCTGGAAAAAAAAGCTCTATAAAAATCCCCCGTGAAAATCAATGCGTTTGAAAATTTCTGATTAACGACGACAGTTTCTCGCGGATGATGATTTCAAAGCGTTACTTTATGCTGCGCAATAAACGATACGCAAATATTGAAAAATACATACGCGAATAATTGATACAGTTGTAGCAAAAATTGAGTCATTTATATCGCTCTGATTGGAAAGCCATAAAAGCGTTGTTTGTAAGCTACATATTTCTCTCGCGGTTATTGACTCGAGTGTGCTGGATATGAATACTGTTCTATGTTTCTCTTGTTTATTTTTCTCGTAATAGTATATTTTGTGTGGCAAGTGTGGAAAACAACGAATTATGTCGCGCGTGAAGTAGCCGCATGAGCCGAAGGCTTATGGTGCATTCGCACGAGTACGAGTGTGAATGCACCATAAGCTGAGGCAAATGACGTAATTCGTTGTCTTCCGCACATGCCACATACTCGTACAATATTTTTTGTAATGCCTGTCGCGAAAGTTCGATTTGAGATTAAAAAATTAATTGAAATTAAATTCAAATAAGATTGTTTCGCACTTTTTGACAATTCATCAAAATATGTCATTAAGACATTTTTCGAAAATGAGGTTGTATTTTTAGATGCTCTCCATTCTATAAATTCATAAATATTCATATATATTTATATCTCGATTTCTTCGGTAGTAAATTTTCTGTAGCAGATCCAGCTGCTTCTACGAGTTCCACCGGCGTGAACGGTCTTGGACACACTCGTTTTCTTTATCCATTTTATCCTTCTTGAATGATGACAGTTGCAATGAATTGACGTTTTGTCTCGCGTGAATTTCGTTACGTTCAAGTTTGTTATGTCAAACGAAAATCGAAAAAGAAAAACTATCAGTCGTGAAAGAAAAGGAGGTTTTTTACCGCACTAGTGCGGTAAAGTAAGGCATACATTGAATCGTTGAGAAATAAGCCACTTTCCGCACGCTAAACAGCAATCGAAAATCCAACTTTCGCCACAGGCGTTGCAAGAAAATATTTATTCCTTCCCGGTGTCTTACTAAGAACTTACTTTACCAAGCGTCAGCTGCCTTTGATGTTAAAGTAAACATTTTATTTTCGAATATTAAAGCTTGAAGCGTACTTGGAACGCAATTTTAACGTTTAATAAACTAGTCGTGTGCACCGCCATGTAGAAAATCGCGTCAGTTACGTTTCAAAGTTACATAATTGTCCATTATTAGACGCGTTTTAAACGAGCAGTAGTTTACTCGTATTCGTATCAGCCTATATTGCAAGGCTGTATTTTTGATCGCTTTTGCGGGGCAGAAATTGAATTCCGCGACGAACACGACATTCTGCTGCACACGAAAGAGCCGCGCAATTAAAAATAGCGCAATATTTCCATTCGCTTTCTATTTAGGCGAGAAACTGCTGCCCAGTGACAAATACGTAATGACGGAGCACCCGTTGAATGAGTACTCCTGGCAAATGAATCTCACTGTCCATTCCCTGGAAAAACGGGACTTCGGCGGATACGTATGCTCGTCCGTCAACGCGCTCGGCAAGTTCGACGGTGTAGTGCGATTGCAAGGTACAGAGAAATTCCCCGATATTATTCAAAATCGCTTTTTGTCGGCTCTCGTCTTTCTCTCTCGACCTGTTCTTAATTAAAAGTGAATGATGCATCCCGTGATATGTTCGACAACATTTAAAAATAATATTTGATTCACTGCAATCTTCGTGTTTGATATTAAAACGGCTGCAGAATTTTTTTTATTACTTTTCATCAATAAATCAATAAATTTCGTAAACAAATCCTAAAAACTCCGGTCGATTTCTGGACATTAGCACATTATTTCAAATAATTCTGTCAACGCTGTTATCACGTGGCATGTTACGTAGGTACGTACACCACGATTTATTTTGCGGATGCTTTGTCATTTTCCTGTTTAGAGCTGCATCTTTCCGCGAAGACGACACCGACGACGCTCACGAAGAACACGGATATCAGGCAGCGCAAGAAGCCGGTATTGAAGGGCAAGAAGAAGAGCAACAATAGCAATGGTAGGCGAGGATACGCGGGCGGTTTCGAGGAAGGCGATTCCATCAGTGGCGACGACGATTTCGGTACCACGCAAATTATGACCGGTAGCACTCAGGAGGGCCAAAGAACGGACAGGCCCGTCGTGCCTTCCATACAGCCGCTTTGGACCGACGTCATGAATACCGCGAACCTCAGGCATCCCTCGGTGTCCGCGATCTTGTTGCTCTTGCTTCTTCTGCCGACCACCCTGTAAGACGACGGCGAAGAGCTTCTGAAACGAATGATGAGAGAAACGGCGATTATGAAGATCCACGACTGAGATCCCAGGCTGAGAAATAGATTTAGATCTTGATCCCGCGCGACACATCAGGTAGAAGAATTAACATTTAATGAATTAACGTTGATTTAAAGCTTTAACGTGCTCGTTTGAAGATACTGAGATTTTTTGTAAGATTAATTGACACTTGGAATTATTATGATTTTTTAGAAGCGGTTTTTATACTCTTAATACTTTATTATTAACTACATACTTAATTTTGAATTTACTAAAGATTTTTTAATGTAAACGTTAAAAATTTTAAACGTTTTTAATATTTTTTATTAATGCGACCGTATCTCTTTTCCCTAGAATAAAATCAATCTTGAAATATTCAACGTTACATAACTGCCTTGTACAAAACGATTATCTCCGCCGTTAATATAATGGCAAAAGTTTTCTCTCAAAGCTTGTCAGAATATATTTAAAGAGAATAATCGTTATAAAGAAATCTCTGAATATTACAGACTTTCTACTTTAATCATTATTTGATGTACTTTACGTTTTTTGCTATGTCAAAATGCTTTCTCGGATTACGTTCTCCGCTCTAAGTATCGATCGCGAAATCCAATATCTTTGAGGAGTAGAAAACCAATCTCTTTAAGGGAGAGAAAAGCCTGATTCCGACGGAATCTGACATCGACTGCCTGGTCATTATCTTCATTACCCCCTATCATCTATATAATTCCCCAGCAGCTTTTATCTTTTTAATCACGACTTTTTAAGGTAAACATTAAATTTGTCGTGCAATTACTCCAGGAATCTATCTCTGTAAAATTACAATTTATGACTTTAGTCGCGCGCATCGAACTATATCACAATCATTTCTAAGATATTATTTATGTAGAAACATATAAAACATGTTTCATAAAGAACAGGGTAAGTCTTCTCTTTCTCTCTCTTTCTCTTGGTTAAATCAATGCAATATTTAATTTCTTGTTCATAAAAGAATTAACATCTTGCGCATCATCGGACACTATTTACGTACGAAGCTATTATAAATTCAGGATAGAGATTAATGAATGAACTTAGGAAAGCAAGCAAAGGGGTCAGTCAGGGACCCCTCGTGGATCTTCATTAGTCGCCTAAAAGTAACGCAAAGGGACGCGCCGTGCGTAAGCGACAATCCTATCTGGGTAGGTCAGTCCCTCTGGCGATGATTGTAAATATAAATGAAGGATGAATAAATTCGGTCAAAAATATGTACAGAAGAGAAAATAACTCTGCTTCCGAGTCATTTAGATCTCACAACAGTGCTTCTAAAAAATTTTGCAAATAAAAATCTATTAAAATACACTAGTATCTTTTAGAAATTTTTAATTAAATAGTAAAATTTAAAAAATTACATTAAATACACAAAAATATAATTTTATAAAAATGTTATGAAATCAAATGATCTCATATTAGGTTTCAAACTTTTCTTCTATTCCGTTAAATTGGCGTAGTTGCGAATCCTAGCTTTTTCTAAAAATGTTTCTATATAGCACTGTTTGAGGGCTTGAGGCTCGCGATGGAAATAGAGTCGAGAGGATGAGACGGAGGGTGCGAAACCACGCTGAAGAAAGAAGAAAAAGAAAGAAATAGGTCTTCCTCTTATTCGATATAACAAGAATGTATTTCTAGATGCGATCGGATGTGTAGTCACTGCCGCGACCAAAAAGACCGCGTCGAAACTTTCGACAGGGTCTCTGTAAATATGCGCGACACGATGTCAACACATGTGCGTTAGAGAGGCTTTACCTCTCTCTCTCTCTCTTTTTCTCTTTTTCTCTTTTTCTCTCGTTTAGACGTAACCGGCGATTAATCGGACTCTAGATAAAATACAGGTCAAATAAGTTCGTGCATCGCCCGATCGACGCGGCGAACGCGGAAAAAGGAGATAACATCGAGAGGTGCGAATGTGCTGGAGCCACGAGATGAGTTCTCCGTGCCGACATCCTGCATGCTACAGAGTTCGTGTAGATCTCGTGGCTATTGAATTTAACTGATCGACAGACCTCGCAAAAAGCTGAAGCAGAAGGCAAACAAATCCATAGATCGAAATAAACGGATAGAAGAATAACACGTTTTGGTTTTTTTTTAACGTTATTTATCGAGAAAATTATTTCACCTCAGTTTGTTTCATGAGAGATGTTTTTATCGGAATAAACACGAAATTTACGCGATGCACGAATTTCGACATTAAGAGTTCTCGCAAATCAATGTTCGTATTCTTGCCGCTTAGGGTTGAAAAGGATATGAAACAAATACGTATTCCAGGACACAAATTGTTCCTTTTGCTTTATATGAACGTTAACAATTGAAACATTAGCATATAAATTAAAAAGATTTGAACTTTATTCTCGACAAATGTCAAGTATATTTGTTACATTAATTTTTTTGTATATATTATATCCATATTTGTAGCAAAGAATCTACTTATAGGTATATAGACAGCGAAAATTCGTGAGCTTTTCTGTAATTGAGCGGTCTGAAATGCGATAACGTGGATTGATTGATCCATCTGACGGGCCCCGTGGAGCCTCTCTTGTGAGTTACTCCGTGCATACATAATTTCCTGAATCACTGTCTGCTGTTATTGTTACTGTTGACAGCAATACATTGCAAATGCATCGATACAGAATACAGAGGATCGATAAGACGCAAAGCTTTGCCGAACAAGAATGAGATTTATTCGAGGTTCGCTCAGGTTCTTGACCCCCTCTCCCCCGTTTCGCTGGCGACCGTTTTGCGGCCCCGTTTCGTCTTCCACGATACTTTTTTATCTTTCCATGAGCATCTGTCGCGACCAGGGTGCACTGGTCGGGCAGGCTAAATGTGCGCTCGACTATCGCAAATTGGCGTGGCTTAATTCGGTCGGTGCACTTTTACGATTAGATGAGCCGACGTATACTGTAGTCCGTACGCAGAGCGGAGGGCACGACAATAAATACGGTATAGTGAAGTCTCGTCAGATCGGACTTTTATTCGGCTTAAAAGCTCGCTAGAAAATGCCGGCGATTTAATATTGCTTTCCCTGGTTATTCCTTCAGGAAATATCCCGCCGTGAGATTTTTCGCGAAACTCGTACTGATTTAATTGCGCTTAACAATACGTGGCGTTATTACCGTCGATTATTCAACCGAATAACTGATATTCGTTCGAATGCCGTTAAATAAATTAATTGTAATGAAAATGCCAACATGTTGTATTATTAGGTGTATAAAGTGTATTTTTTTTATCATTCGTTTGCGTTAATGCCTTTATTGTATAGTTCAAGGGATCGATCCTGTACTGTAAATAATATATTATTGTATCTAAATATGTACACTTAGCGATAATGTACTTTGCAGGAAATTCGGCGAGTTTTTAAGCACATCACAGACTTGCTTGGCGCACTCCATATAAAATATGCAGGGTATATAAAAAATATATCGTGCACATATCTTCTCTCTAGCTGCTGCGTGCTCGATAAGGTTGAAAATTTGGTTGAATTCAATTTAACATCAATTGAAGAACGTGATACGTGATACTTTACATTATCTATTTTTACCCTTAAATTTTGATTTGTTAAAATATTTTTAAAAAAATTAGAGTAAACAATTCTTTTTATCTGGTCTGTAATAAATGTAATTTGAGAAGAACGCGCATTTTTTATACATTCTGTATATGCCCAATATATACATAATGTACATTTTTTCATAATATAAAGTCCCATTAGACAAAACCCGTTGGACATCCCTTTATTGTAAGGTACGCTGCCACTAAGAACGCGGCAAAAATTCATCGGCGTTAAGTATAAAAATAAAAAAAAATACATATACACGGCAACGAGACATATGAATCATATAGGACCACGTTTAATGTATGTACATACGCTCGTATTACATATTGACGAATACATATGTGTAAATAAACACAGAAGCTGTGTGTGGACGTTCGGATTTTCGAGGTAAGCGTTTAGGATTCGTTCGATTCGGTGTACCCTCGAACGAGACTAGATTTTGTAATGATACGATATATATATATATATATATAGAAGGCGGGTTCGCGTAAGGCGGGTGTAACATAATGAACATGAGAAATAAGTCGTGCCTATACGCACGATACGTGTATCCACGTACAGTTTACATATACATACATTAGATGTAAGTAAGTGTGAATCTTGCTCGTTCGCATTAGGAAGTTCAGACAACGAAAGTCCGAGCGGATGCTTTCATCGAGCTGCTAAACTTTTGGGAAACGTCAACAGCTTCGCAGGGAAGAGATCGGCAATCAGAAACAGACCTCATTCATCATTATTTGAATAAACTTTCTTATAGAAATTTTTGAGAAGTTTAGTTTCCCAAAAACTTTATTATATAATCTCCTAAGCTTTTTACCAAAGTTTTTATCATATAATTCTAAATTTAAACCTTACTACAAGAAAATGCTTGAAACTAAAAATTTTCTTTTACGTTTGTGACTTTGTCAAAGACATAAAATATTTTTTAATTCACATTTAATCAAATCTCGTTTAGCTTTATTAAATGTTTTTTAAACGTTATGTTTATCATATTTTCTTAGCGTTTGATATAGTTTATATTTCTCTTACTTATTTATATGTGCTTTTCTTTATCCTTATTCCCTTATTCGACATTTCTATATCAGACTCTCACATGTTATGTATAAAATTCTCTCCTATATGTATATGAAATTGAATGTAGTCGATATGTGACAAAAGGTTGCCGATCTTTGCCCCATATCCATCACAGCAGTCTGATTGCTAATCTATTAACGAATCTACGAGTGAATTTTGGGGGAGTCGTGAAGGCCTAAGGCTACGAATATGCAAAATTTGAGATGAAGGTATCCCCATATTAATTCATTAAATTTAATGTACGAAAAAAGTGATTATTAATCGCGAATACTTTCGCTTGAAATTCTTGGAAAAACCGAAGGACCTGTCTATCATGGTAATCCGTCTTCGATTTTCGGCGAACAAATAGTACAACACACGATTGTTTGTGATTGTTAACGATGCGTTAATTAAATGGAAATCTATGAGTATTGATTGAAAAGTGACTTAATAGAGCTTGTTTTTAAGGGAGATCAACAGTATCTGAACGGTCAGTGTCCGTATTTCAGCGTCCGTGCGATTTAATTCAACTCGACGACTGCGGTTGCACGATACGAAATTACAGTAACAATCCCGACGGGCTTTGAACATGCCCGAAGTTTGAATTACAAGTTTGAGGGTGCCTGAACTTTGGCCGGAGTCGTGTAATTGAATATGTCATGTGAAAATAATGCGATACCAAAGAGAAAGCGCACAACGGTTTATACGAAAATCAAAATTTACACGTTGTACATTGATGTGGCAAAAGATATCGCAAAATGTAAACGTCAAACGCATGTTTAAATGTATCGTGAGAAATGTTGCTTAAACGTAAAACCGATTAATTAGAGCCGCGTATTAAGCGATGGTTTTTCATACTGTTCACTTTTGAAAACTTTACAGACAGCATTGCCATATAAATACAAATAACTTCTTTACAAAAAAATATTCGATATCCATTTATCGGTCTATCCTCTTTTTTAAATTTAATTCAAAAGTAGATCGATATTTTGGTGACTTGTAATTCAATTTAATAACGATCTGAAATCGCTATTACGATTATGCGCTGTGGCTGTTTCTGCGAAAATCGAGCTGCCGTGAAATTTTTCAACAATTGCTTACAGAATTGAGTGAAAGGAAGTTGCAATAAAGCATCTTTGTAACATTGCATCATATTAAAAAGAAATTCAGTGCGATCAATTCCGAGCAATGAAGCCATATACAGCAATAATAGTAAATAACTTGTGTCTGCATCGTTATTCGTAAATGCGACGTCGTTTACCTTTTGTAAATTAAAACTGTGAATACATTGCCTTCGACGGAATAAAGAACAATGGGAGTAATAACTAGTAACAATTCGAAACAAGATATATCGCGACTACCCATAGAACGAATCATAGGGAATGAGCATGATGTACGATACTATTAACTTCAGACAATAAAATGTTATTATCGATGTTACCCTATTATCTGTATTTGATATGTTTCTTCTACAGCACCTTTTTACATTACAACATAGAGAGCTTGACGTGTCAACCGTTAAATAAATATTAATTCTATCGTTGTACAGGATTTTTGGAAGGTAATTAATAACTTGGTATTACGCAAGTATTACGCAATCAAGCTTATGTACATCCTTTTATTCCTCTTTTCACGTAAAATATTACTCTACACTTACATTTTGCTTGGTCACATTTGCCACACGTCTACGCTTAATGGCTTTCGTTCGTTCCAGGCTTACGTTATTTTCCTTCTCGAGAATCTCCTTTAATTTCTCAAGATGATCCTGATAATTGATCGCCTTTGCAGTGGCATGCAACTCCATTTGTTCCATGTTGGGCACGGTTTTATGCGCACTGCTTAACATTTGTTTGAATATCCCGACCTGACTCGCTGTGAGTACGGACACCGCGGTGCCCAGTTTTCCCGCCCGTCCGGTCCTACCAGCTCTATGTATATAGCCCTTGATGTGCTTCGGGAGATCATAAGACACGACTAGTTGCACATCGATAATGTCCAAGCCTCTAGCCAGCGCGTCCGAACTTATTAATCTAAAAAGAATAATCAAGATTAATTAAACTATTAAAGCTAAACTATTTTCTTTCTTACGTTCATAAGATACTTTATTTTATTGTCTCATCTTCCTGGTAGAATTAAAATAAGAAATGTTTTTTTTATTTCAAGGAGAAAACTATTTTTCTTGTAGAATTACAACTATTTTACTTTGACAAGGAGCAAAACTTACACATGTATCTCTGCGCTTGCAAATTTGCCCAGAACACTTTCGCGTTGCTTTGACGCGAGCTGAGCGGATAATTCTCCCACTGTGACATTCCGTTCTGACAAGAGTAATTGCATCAAAAGCGCCAGTCTATGCGCGGTTTGTCCGGAATTCGTGAAAACGAGAGTCTTAGGAATGATATCGTGCCTCGTCAACAGCTGATAGAGAACAATTGGTTTGTAGTGGGAGGAACATTCCACCGCGAGTTCAGTCAGTTCTCCTGGACTAGTGTAGCGTCCGACAAAGTCACCCGCGATTTTGTCTAAATTTACATCAGTGTCCTTATCGGTCACTACGGTTGTGAACAATCTTGGCTGGAAAAGACCCAGCCGGCTCAACTTCTCAGGATCTTGCGACAAGGTTGCGCTAAATAATAGCTTTTGAGCTGGTATAATTTTGCTGTTAAAAAATAATAAATTAATTTATTGAAAAATATATTAATATATTATAATATATTAAAAAATATATATTTTGTTAAACGTTCTATTAAAACATTAACCTTGAGCGCATGTTTCCAAGCGTCAAAATAGGGGCCCGAGAATGAGGTTCAGGTAAATACCGTAGCCATTCTGTTCCACGATCGGCTTCATCGATGACGAGAAACCTCAGAGAATCCAAGGAAAATCCAGGTGTCTTTAAAATGTGATCCACTAAGCGACCAGGTGTCGCAATTACAATGTCCACCGTGGATAAGTACTTCCCCCTTTCAGCTTTACAAATAATTTTACTAAATTATCATAAATTTAATCAATTTAATTTGTTCAATTTATTGTCGATATTATACATACTTCTTTTAATTATACCGCTTTGCTCTTGCTCAAACGGAAATGCGCCCGAAAGTAAGCCTACCTTCAGACTCGTGTGAGAAGTATAAGCGACCATGACTTTATAAACCTGTGCAGCCAGTTCTTGCACTGGTAGGACGATCAAGCAGCGAATTTTCGGTACCAATCGTGTTTGCAATTCCTGTACAATTGGTAATACATAAGCCAGAGTTTTGCCTATAATAAAATTATATAAAATAACATTAAAAATGTACATTACTTTCAATCCATAATCAATAATCACATCATAATTATTCACGCATAATTATTACTATCGTTGTTATAAATACTTACCACTGCCTGTAGGAGCAGATACACAAGTGTCTCTTGGCCACCATCCTAATTTCCTATCCATCTTGCACTTGTGTAACCATTTTATTATGCTAGATTGGACTGGAAATAACTTATTAATGCTATTGGTCCTTAAGACTTCCACTAATTTAGCATCCAAAACTGATTCCAATTCCTCCAAGGTAGGGCCACTATTTAAATCAGCAGATATAACTTCAGGATGTGCCAACCAATCTGGTAACACTCTCTTCACTTCACGCTGCTTTTTTCGAGCTCTTGCGCCTAATACTATGAAATTATTCTGTGAAGATATTTCTTTCTCTGTAGTATCTTTATTGTCATTATTTTTCTCTGCTAAATTTTTATCCTTTTCTTCTAAATCTACATTTCTGTCTATTGTAGCAGAGTTTTGTTCGTTCTCAATATCTTTCTTCTTCTTCTTCTTCTTTTTTGTTGATATTTTGGCTGTTTCTATTATTTGTTCATCGATTTTCTCACTGCTAGCATTTTCACCCTTAATGTGTGAATCATCAGCTTCTTCTGCTTTAAGCAATTTCTTCTTTTTCTTAGGTTCCTCCAAATTATTTCCATCCTCATCTATTGTTTCTATTATTTGTTCACCGATTTTTTCACTGCTAGCATTTTCATCCTTAATATGTGAATCATCAGCTTCTTCTGCTTTAAGCAATTTCTTCTTTTTCTTTTTCTTAGGTTCCTCCAAATTATTTCCATCTTCATCTAATGTTTTTATTATTTGTTCATCGATTTTCTCACTGCTAACATTTTCATCCTTAATATGTGAATCATCAGCTTCTTCTGCTTTAAGCAATTTCTTCTTTTTCTTTTTCTTAGGTTCCACCAAATTATTTCCATCCTCATCTAATGTGGATTTATTACTTGCAGCAGCCCTTTGTCTCTTACGCTCTTCTATCTTCTTCAGCAGTTCAGAAAAGTGATTCGTTTCATTTTCAACCTCCTTCTTGCTTTCACCCTCGTATCTGTATACAATACACATATTCTGCATTAAGTAAAATTAATGGATAATGATTTGCACACAAGGTCATAATATATCCCATGCATCATGATCATTTAACAAGATTTATGTTTCATACCTGTTTATAACAAATAAGCTCATCTTCTTTCTAGCTATAATTTATTCAGATATATACAATTCATTTAGATATATCACACGTGTACAGTAAAAATGAATATTAAAAAAATTGCCGGCGTTTATATTGTACGCATCGTACGTTTATAAAGGTTATTCTACATAGAGGTTGTAAGATGTAAGCAGTAAGCTATTGACTCTGTGGCTATTGACCAACCACAGTCGATTATTTTTGAATTGCAAAAATCCCATTAGTCAATAGCTTACTGGTTACATCTTACAACCTCTATGTAGAATAACCTGTAGTCAATAATGACGTCCAACCGGTATAATTATTACTTATATATTTAATATCTTCAAAATAAATATTCTCAATCAACAATTAACATTAACTGACATTTAAATTTTTTCGCTTAACTTACATTAAGCGAGAAATCAATAATCACGAGGGATTCCAAGCCAGTGCAAAACATACACGTGGATCTTTCGGCTGCGATTATAAGGTTAGGTTTAATTTGAGGTTACGGCGATTAGCACATTGCATTGTGCTGCCATTATGTTTTTGTGGAAAATCGAGACACTTTCTCACTCCGTCGATAAAACAGCAATGTCATATAATTATTGTAATTGTAAATAATTATATTAGCAATTGTATTAATTATATTACTATAGGTCTGTTCTTTTTAGCTGAACTGCTGCACTAATTCAGATTTCATCTTTTTTACGCCACATTGGAAGGAAAAAGATAAACTCTGAACTAGTTCAGCAGTTCAGCTGAAAAGAACAGGCCGTATATGTGAGCACGTGCGCCTGGCTGCGTATGTGTGTGTGTGTGTATAAATGATCGACTGACCCTTCCCGTTTTCATTACTTCCAGAAACTGCCCTCAAGCTGTAGACATTCGCTGCGAAATTCTGTGCGAGAAGGTACCGCGGTCTTTCGAACGTTCGTAGAGTACTTCGTCAATCGCAGTACGTAATGCGATTGTTCTGAGATTATCGCAATATACTTTAGCGATAATCTCAGATCGTTCTCAGATTCTCCCTGTGCTGTGTGGGTATGTACAATCCTTTTTTTAAAAAGTACAAACATTCTGATTAGTGTGTCAACAACGGGCGCGTTTAAGCCTGACAGAGCAGATAGCTAACTGCAAAATGTATAGTATTATCAGAGGATGAAAAACCGTATATTAATAGAAACATACTATTACTTTTTAGTATATATATGTCATTAATTTAGTTGCAATAAAAATTACAGCTTATATTTATACATGTGCTTCAGTGATGTACGAGCTGCTGTTTATTGTCTACGCAGCAGACTGCTTTGTTGACTTGAACGCGCGCCCAATGACAGTTCAAGTATAATCGTAGAGTCTAAGACCGGTATTCATAGTCGGATCTTATATTCAAGATCGTCTTAAGTCTGGTCAAAGGCAGCCTTCAGACTCCATCCAGCCAATGAAATGACCGTATTAGCATCTTAAGACATTACTTAAGACGGTCTTGAAATAAGATTCGACTATGAATACCGGCCCATCAGTAAGCTTCTTTGTTTCATTTGAAGTCCGAATTTCACGTGACGTTACAACGGCAATCATGTCAACGTGAGTGCATTTATTGAAATGTATAAAATATTCACAAAATATTATCATTATGCACAAAAATTACTGTAAGATCCCGTCCGCGTTAGTCTAAAATATTTATTTATTCTGCGCATTTACGAATTAGGCTGGTGCGCGCATGTGGAACATCGAAATAAGATGATGACTCCTTCTTTCGCCGGCTTTTAAAGAGATCTTTATAGGCTCTCGGCTTTTTCCCTTGCGCACAAATATCGTACATTCGAAATATTTAAAAATCTATTCCAACGCGTATTTCTTGCGAGTAGAAATAGAAGTAGTTTTCGAAAAGCAAGCGTCCGATTTATCTCGTGTAAAGAGGAGTCTACAATGAGAATTTAACCCTATAACGCCCACAATTGCACTAGTGCAACACTCGCTCATATGGGCGCGCCAAATTGTCCTGTCAATAACTGAGGATCTTTTACTGGTAGGGATCGTTAGTTCTACTGTCGTAGTAGTCCGGGAGCCAGTGAACATTTTTGTCACTTATTTCTGTAGTCACCGAATCTAGATAGGATTGTTCCATTAGTGATGCTAATTAACAAATCGCAAGTCTGGCTACGATTTTCCGTTGCGTTCGATGGGTGAAAAATACAAAAAAATTGCACTTATTTTTGCAGTCATGAAACTTCTTGTATTACTTAACATTATTATAAAACTTACTAAAAAGGCAGTCTGGCTGATCTCGAGGTATGGAAAGTGAGTCTGGCTATGATTTTTCGATAAATCCGTAGATCGGAAAATCAGGTCAATTTCTGGAATACGTTGCACTTATTTTTACATTTGTAACGATGCACCCTATAAATGCATCGTCTCCCGGCTAACACCCGCCGGATACCGCCCGACCGATCACCCGTCGGGCGAAGATAGGGCGCGGTGCGCCCACCTTTCTTTTAATTGCCCAAAGATATCGTGTGCGCAAGCAATTATCGGCTCGCAGCACCGATACCCCTTCGGAGCCCCGTCGAACGCCGACGAACGTCGACGGGAGCCGAGCGCCGCCGAGCGCGAGAGCGCGGAGTCTCGCCCCGCTCCGACCGCCGCGCGGTTCGCACGGGGGAGAGGGAACCGTCCTCCCACCGATACCGCTCCGGAGGGGTATAAAAGATCGGCGTTTCGGCGAAACGAGACCTTTTTCTCCATCTCGAGCTCGGCATCGGTTCCGCTGTTCTCGAGAAAAGACTACCTATCCTCGATTCCCAGGGCGACGCTAAAAACGGGGTCCAGAGATCTGAGCCTCGACCAAGAGCTCTTGGTTGTCGTCCGAAACTCCCCGAACTAAAGTCCCGGTTGCAACGGTAAAGCGGGGTCGAGGGAGCTCGGCCTCGTGACAAGCGAATCTTGTCGCCAGAAGCTCCGGATTCCCGAACCCAACGGCCGGCCCGCCTGCACCGGACCGACCGTTCCTGGCATTCGTATCCACGCGCGTCCAGGGAAAATCGCGCATCGCGTGCACTCGCGCACCCGGTAAACTAACGCGTCCGTCTCCGTATCAGGTACCGCGCCGCGTGCATCCGTACTACTTGTGTATACCGCGTCTTACGTCTTTTACGTATTATTCTAAATGTCGAAACCGTGTGCACCCTACATTGTAAATAGCGTGTCCATCCTCATATAACCACCGCGCCGCGTACGCTAAATGCATATCGTACTACCGCGTCGTGTGCACCCGCACCGTGTAAAGACCGCACCGTGTACGCTCGCATACACTGTATATATCGCGTCCGTCTCCGTATGAGATACCACGTCGTGTGCCCCCGCACTATTTTATATACCGCGTCTGGCGTCCGAGCGTATAATACTTATTGTAATAAATGTCAAAGTCATGTGCACTTGCACCTATTGTAAATAGCGCGTCCGTCCTCGCGTAACCCCGCGCCGCGTGCGTTAATACTCATTGTAATACGGCACCGTGTGCACTGGCACATCCATGTAAAACCGTAATAACGAATAAACATCTGTGTGCGTGTTAACTAACATTCTAATTATTGTTTCTGGGCCTACCATCGAACCCTGATCCGGCGAGCTAAGTCCGAAGTTCGATATACAAAACGGCAGGCCGTTATATGGCGCCCGAACAGGGACCGTTCTGATCCGAGAAACAATAATTAAGACACATTATGCCGAAATCGTGGATATACAAATTAACGAAAAACCAGCTCATCGACGAGCTCAACACACTCGGGTTAGATACCGACGGTTCAATCGACGAGTTGCGCCGCCGTTTGAGCGATTATGTGACCGAGCACCCAGAAATGGGGCACCCCACCGCCGCGGGGGGAGGTCAGCCGCCGACGGCACCCGCGATTACTATACACCCGGCGGAAACCCTCCACGCGCCGACGTTAACCTCTCGTCCACCGACGCCGACGCCGCCCGAGATTTTTTATACGGCTGTAAGCGACCGCTCCGGCGAGACGCCCGCCAAGGTGATGAATCAGATCAGAAAATGGGGGTGTCACTTCGACGGGAGGGACCCCGTGGCGTTTCTCGAGCGGCTAGAGGAGCTTAAAGACGCGTACCAATATTCCGGGGCGCAGTTGTTGACAGGGTTGCCGGAGTTGTTCAAGGGCGACGCTCTCCTCTGGTGCCGGAATAACCGACACAACTGGCGAGGATGGGAAGATTTTTGCACGGACTTTCGCGAATACTACTTGCCGCGCCGGTACCCGCGCCAAACTAGTTCGCGAAATCCAGACTCGTCTACAAAAGCCGGACGAACCATATAGAAAATTCGCGACGGAGATGCTCACAATGATGCGACGGGCCACCGGGTTCGCGGAGGACGATCAAGTGGAAACTCTATACGGCAATATGCACCCGCGTTATCAGATGTATATCCGCCGCGACACCGTGACGCGCACGCGAGATATTCTGCGCCTGGCGGAAGAATTCGAGTATATCGAGGAGCAGACTCGGGACCGACAAGCCGCGGCACCGAAACCCTCGATCGCCGCCACAGCCTACGACCGTCGAGAATGCTGCTGGCGGTGCAAACAGCGAGGGCATACTCGTTTCGACTGCCGACGCCCGCCTCGGCGTTTTTGCTCCCAATGCGGCAGGGATGGCGTCTTTACTAGAGATTGCCACCCGCCGCCGGGAAATGCCGTGCGGGCCGGGGACGAAGCGGCAGCACCCCGGTCCTCCGATTAACATATAAACCGCGTCCGCACCTGACCGTTGTGGTGGCAAAACAGCCGTTCGACGCGCTGCTCGATACGGGATCCGAGGCCTCGTTTGTGAACGCGCGAACCGCGGAGAAAATATCACGCGATTTCCCGATTCAACCGGTTAACGGACAGGTGCATCTCGCCGACGGGTCGAGCACCTCCATCCCGGGCTTAATAACGTTCCCCATTACCATGCAGGGACGGATGTTTTGGCACCGGTTCCAAGTAATGCCCACGCTAGATTATGATATCCTGATAGGCGTAGACTTATGGGCGAAATTAGATTTCGCCATACCGCCTCCGCCTCCGACAGACGCAGAATTTCAAATCGCCGCCGTAGAACACGCGCTCGAGGAAGACGCGCCGTCGGAGAAAGAACGCCTCCGCCGTTTTCTGGCCGATGAATTAGCTAAGTTCGAGACCGTGCAGGGCCCCACCGACCGCGCGCAGCATATTATCCGTGTCAAAACTGACCAACCGATTAAACAAAGATATCGACCGCGAAATCCAGCCATGCAGGAAATTATCGACACGGAGGTCGACAAGATGCTAAAAGACGGCGTCATCGAACCGTCACATAGCGCATGGAGTTCGCCGGTGGTAATTGTACGGAAAAAGGACGGAAAACCGCGGTTCTGTATCGATTTCCGCCGGGTCAACGAGGTAACCGAGAAGGACGCGTACCCGCTGCCCCAGATCACCGCGACGTTAGACAAATTACGGGGGGCCCGATACCTGACTACTCTCGACTTAAATAACGGTTATTGGCAGGTACCCCTCGCGCCGGAGAGCCGACCCGTGACCGCGTTCACTGTTCCGGGCAAAGGGTTGATGCAGTTCAAGGTCATGCCGTTTGGACTGCATTCAGCGCCGGCCACGTTTCAGCGTTTGCTCGACACCATTTTAGGCCCCGAGTTAGAACCGCATGTGTTTGTATATCTCGACGATATTGTCATCATTAGCACGACATTCGAAGAACATCTACGGATTATGCGTGAGGTGTTCCGCCGGCTCCGCGAAGCACACCTCCGCATCAATCCCGAGAAATGTCGATTTTGCGTCGAGCGGATTAAGTACCTTGGCCATATTGTCGATCGCAACGGAATCCGAACCGACCCCGAAAAAATTAACGCCGTCGCTAACTGGCCGGCCCCGCAGAACGTCCGCCAGGTGCGACAATTTCTCGGAGTCGCGTCCTGGTATCGTCGCTTTATCAAAGATTTCGCCACCCTAGCCACGCCGCTCACCGCTCTGACGCGCAAGCGAGCCCGGTGGCTCTGGGGGGAAACCGAGCAGAACGCATTCGAAGCGCTCAAAAAAGTCTTGACGACCGCACCGGTGCTCGCGTGTCCAGACTTTACGCGACAGTTTCACCTACAAACCGACGCCAGCACCACCGGCCTAGGGGCCGTGCTGACGCAATACTTTCCCGAGGGGGAGCGCGTTATCGCGTACGCAAGTCGCACCCTGAATAACGCCGAGCGGAATTACAGCGCAACCGAATTGGAGTGCCTGGCGGTCGTATGGGGAATTCGTCGAATGCGCGGATATCTCGAGGGGTACCGGTTCACGGTGGTCACGGATCACCAGTCACTTAAATGGCTGCAAAAATTAGAGTCTCCGTCCGGTCGGCTGGGGCGGTGGTCCTTCGAATTGCAGCAATACGATTTCGAGGTCAAGTACCGCAAAGGAACGCTCAACAAGGTGGCTGACGCGTTGTCCCGGCAACCCGAAATTCTCGGCGTCACGAAAGCAAAATGCCCGTGGTATACGCGTATGTGGCACGCAGCGAATAATACGCCTCACGAGGTACCCGACTTACGAGTAGACCACGGCCGGTTGTGGAAACACGTACTGCATACGCTCGATTTCAAGGATACCGCGGCGGGCGATCAATGGAAGGAATGCGTACCGAAGGACCAACGAGCCCTGCTCCTCGAACGGTACCATGACGCGCCCACCGCCGGCCATCTGGGAATTGCAAAAACAATCGCGCGAATCGCACAACGATATTACTGGCCCGGAATGTTCCGCGATATCGCCCGATACGTACGCGAATGCCCGACGTGCCTAGCGCACAAGGTCGCCCAGGAAAAACCAGCCGGACAATTGCATCCGACCGCTCTCGACCATCCGTGGCAGCAGGTCTCTATCGACCTCGTCGGTCCGCTTCCGCGGTCCGCCGCCGGTCACATCTGGCTTCTCAACATGCAGGACCGATTTACTAAATGGGTCGAGCTCCGAGCATTACGTCGAGCCACCGCGACAGCGATCGTAAAAAACGTAACCGAGGCCGTTATCCTCCGACACGGGTGCCCGGACGAGCTCCTATCGGACAACGGCACGCAGTTAAAATCCAAACAGCTCGCCAAATTACTAGCCGACTGCGGGATTCGCCAACGCTTCACACCGGCATACGCGCCCCATTGTAACCCCGTGGAACGTACTAACCGCGTAATAAAGACCATGATCGCACAGTACGCGAAAAAGCACAAGGCATGGGACGAGCACCTATCGGAAATTCAATTCGCGTATAACACTGCGACGCACGACGCAACTGGCTACACTCCGGCGTTTTTAAATCACGGCCGCGAATTACGCCGCCCCGGGGAAAGCGCGCCGCACGGCGACCCGGTCCCACCGTCGACCGTGCATCGCCGCCTGACAGAGGCGTACGACCTAGTGAAGGTCCAGTTGGCTCGCGCATTCCAGCACCAGGAGAAGCATTACAATCTCCGCCGTAGGGAATGGAGACCGCGTATCGGGGAATGGGTCTGGAAGCGGGATCGGCCGTTGTCAAACAAAGAAGCGGCATTTAACGCGAAACTCGCTCCCAAGTTTATCGGCCCGCTGGAGATTCGCCGCATAATCTCGCCAGTAATCGTCGATCTCCGTAACCGCTCGGGAAAATATTACCGCCACGTGCACGTACAAGATCTTAAACGCGCCCCTGCCGAACCGACACCCGCCGCGCACGATCTAGACCTTGGCGGGGGGAGCTCGCTCGAGCCGTCCGCGGCAACCGTTCAAATAAGCGAGCCTCCGCAAACAGCATATCGAAAACCAAACCGACCGCGGGATAAACATTGTTACGCGACCTCTAGTATTGTTATTCGACGAATAAATACGAACACGATGTCACCCGGCGTACCGAGACACAAGCGAACGAACCGGCAGAACGACGGGAACCATGACGGACGACACGTCGACAACGTCAAGAGACATCTTGAAAGAAATCGCGACAATCCTCGGCGAGGAAGCCGAGGAATACGATCCGGCCAATCCCGGGATCGAGCAAGGGTGGGCCACCCTGTATCGGGGAGGGCCCGAGACGACGCTGCCGCCGCCGCCACCACCAACCGGACCGGCACGGCCGAAAACAGTGCCGCGGGTCGGCACGATCATCCAGCGGTCCGACGCAGCCAACAGGGCGAAGCAGGCTTGGCTCCTGGAAACGCCGCCACCACCACCGCCTCGACGCACCCGATCGCCGGCCGAGACATCCAGGCGCCCGTGGCCGACACTCAACCCGTCACGAGTGATGGGACCACTGCCGCCACCACCCAGTCAGATCGAGGTCGGGCCCGGGGTCACCGTGGAGGTGCCGCATTTTGCCCGCCACGTCTCGCGGGAATATAAACCCCGGCTCGGATCACGTCGCTGGCACATTCGTTTTAACGGCGACGGATCCGTCAGATGGATCAAGGAAAAGACGCAAGCGAGATCGACCTGAGGGGTCCTGAAACCAACCGGCTCCATCGATCGGCCAGCATGTGCCTCTAGATTCAGGCACTTCTAAGAGGGGGAGTGGTGTAACGATGCACCCTATAAATGCATCGTCTCCCGGCTAACACCCGCCGGATACCGCCCGACCGATCACCCGTCGGGCGAAGATAGGGCGCGGTGCGCCCACCTTTCTTTTAATTGCCCAAAGATATCGTGTGCGCAAGCAATTATCGGCTCGCAGCACCGATACCCCTTCGGAGCCCCGTCGAACGCCGACGAACGTCGACGGGAGCCGAGCGCCGCCGAGCGCGAGAGCGCGGAGTCTCGCCCCGCTCCGACCGCCGCGCGGTTCGCACGGGGGAGAGGGAACCGTCCTCCCACCGATACCGCTCCGGAGGGGTATAAAAGATCGGCGTTTCGGCGAAACGAGACCTTTTTCTCCATCTCGAGCTCGGCATCGGTTCCGCTGTTCTCGAGAAAAGACTACCTATCCTCGATTCCCAGGGCGACGCTAAAAACGGGGTCCAGAGATCTGAGCCTCGACCAAGAGCTCTTGGTTGTCGTCCGAAACTCCCCGAACTAAAGTCCCGGTTGCAACGGTAAAGCGGGGTCGAGGGAGCTCGGCCTCGTGACAAGCGAATCTTGTCGCCAGAAGCTCCGGATTCCCGAACCCAACGGCCGGCCCGCCTGCACCGGACCGACCGTTCCTGGCATTCGTATCCACGCGCGTCCAGGGAAAATCGCGCATCGCGTGCACTCGCGCACCCGGTAAACTAACGCGTCCGTCTCCGTATCAGGTACCGCGCCGCGTGCATCCGTACTACTTGTGTATACCGCGTCTTACGTCTTTTACGTATTATTCTAAATGTCGAAACCGTGTGCACCCTACATTGTAAATAGCGTGTCCATCCTCATATAACCACCGCGCCGCGTACGCTAAATGCATATCGTACTACCGCGTCGTGTGCACCCGCACCGTGTAAAGACCGCACCGTGTACGCTCGCATACACTGTATATATCGCGTCCGTCTCCGTATGAGATACCACGTCGTGTGCCCCCGCACTATTTTATATACCGCGTCTGGCGTCCGAGCGTATAATACTTATTGTAATAAATGTCAAAGTCATGTGCACTTGCACCTATTGTAAATAGCGCGTCCGTCCTCGCGTAACCCCGCGCCGCGTGCGTTAATACTCATTGTAATACGGCACCGTGTGCACTGGCACATCCATGTAAAACCGTAATAACGAATAAACATCTGTGTGCGTGTTAACTAACATTCTAATTATTGTTTCTGGGCCTACCATCGAACCCTGATCCGGCGAGCTAAGTCCGAAGTTCGATATACAAAACGGCAGGCCGTTATACATTAACGAAACTTATTATACTAACTAATATTATCATGAAATATAGTTAAAAATCAGTCTGGCTGATCTGCGGGGTTGTCAAGTGAATCTGGCAGCACCTCAAAATTTGGAAAAATAGAAAATTATTGCACTTACTTTTGCAGTGCTGAAAATTTTCTAGATAATAATTTGCATTATAAAAATAGCAAAGAAAAGAGTCTGGCTATAATACGGGACCACCAAAGCCTCGCCAGACTGATCGAAAGACGCAATATAAGCGATTGGAATATTTTTTGTTTGCACTCGTGCAGGAGCGGCAGTTTTATTTTTGCAGTGCTGAAAATTTATCAGATGATAGTCTATACTATAAATAAATGAAAGAAAGGTAAGCAGCCTGTCTGCTATACAGAATCACCAGAGCCTCGCCAGACTCGCTTAACGCAGTAACTGGTCAGCGCTCAATTCTGTATTTTCGATTATACACAGACGACTTGCATTCTACTTTCTCATATCTGTTTTTTTATACTTTTGAACATTAACAAAATATGCAAGTGCATATTTTCGAAACTGCAGAATGTTATCTAATTTGTCATAAACAATTTTATTAATTGATTAATTAATTTTTATGAAAGTAATAAAATTTTTTTTAGTCGGAGAATTAATGTAAGTGTAAAGTTTTACATTTTTACAATGTTGTTTTATTATCTTTATAATTAGTTATTTTTGAAGATAAAGTTGTAATTTTATTATATGAATACTTTATTATTAACTATACAATATTAAGTTACTAATGTTCTGTTGCTTGTAACACGTATTCTTACAATTTAATAAAAGAGACCTTGAGCATTTCAGCACCTACTCGCGTACATCGTCTAAAAATTTTTGGCTATTACATTACAGCACTGGAATATACATACTTATGTTCTATTTATTACTTTCATAAAAATTAATTAGTTAATTAATAAAATTATTTATGACAAATTAGATAACGTTCTGCAGTTTCCAAAATATGCACCTGCATATTTTGTTAATGTTCAATAGTATAAAAAAACAGATATAAGAAAGTAGAATGCAAGTTGTCTGTGTATAATCGAAAATACAGAATTGAGCGCTGGCCAGTTACTGCGTTAGGCGAGTCTGGCGAGGCTCTGGTGATTTTGTATAGCAGTCAGGCTGCTTTCTTTCATTTATTTATAGTATAGACTATCATCTGATAAATTTTCAGCACTGCAAAAATAAAACTGCCGCTCCTGCACGAGTGCGAACGAAAAACATTCCAATCGCTTATATTGCGTCTTTCGATCAGTCTGGCGAGGCTTTGGTGGTCCCGTGACCCGTATTATAGCCAGACTCTTTTCTTTGTTATTTTTATAATGCAAATTATTATCTAACAAATTTTCAGCACTGCAAAAGTAAGTGCATAATTTTTGTTCTATTTTTTCAATTATGTACGTGCCAGACTTACTTGCCATACCTGCAAATTAGCCAGACTGCTTTTTTAGTAAGTTTTATGATAATGTTAAGTAGTACAAGAAGTTTCATGACTGCAAAAATAAGTGCAATTTTTTTATATTTTCCAAGGCTTTCCCTGGCTTGATGCAACGGAAAATCGTAGCCAGACTTGCGATTTGTTAATTAGCATCACTAATGGAACAATCCTATCTAGATTTGGTGACTACAAAAATAAGTGACAAAAATGTTCACTGGCTCCCGGACTATAGTAAAGTAGATCCCACCGTATAAGCAAAAAAAGGCCAAATAAGCCAAAAAAGCAAAAAATCAAAAAAATGCAAAAATAAGCCAAAAAAAGCTAAATAGTAAAATTTAAGCTTTAAGCCATAAGCCGTAAGAAATTGACCAATCACAGTCAAATGGTCTTCTCACATTCGACTGTGATTTGTCAATTTCTTACTTTAATGCTTAAAACTTAAATTTTACGCCTTAAATTCTCATTGTAGACTCCACTTATAACGGATACGCAGATCAATTAAAAGACATCAAATATAACGGTAGTTGCTGTTATAAAAGAGCGGCGTATTTCTTTGTTTGAACGCAGGTTGACCAAAAGAGCAAGGAACAAGATGGACGAATACGACAAAAAGTTTGCGGAGATGCAAAAATACATTCCGTTCCTGGAAGCGATGATCGAGAGGCTGCAAAACGTTAAGGACAAGGATAATCGGCAGATTCAATTGCAGAAAATGCAAAGTTTACACGGAATTCTGTCAAACAGCAAGCGAAAGTACGTTGGACGGAAACTCGTGCGAGATTACTTGCAATTAGATTATACCGGAGCTGCGCGTATGAATTCTGCTGTTAAAAAGCTGATACATTAGAAAATGAACAAAATTAGACAATACGATACTGCGGCTGTTTAATTACACTATTTAGCAGAAAATACTTCTTTTTTCGATCATAACGAGAATAATTGTTTCTTATAGCTTTTTGGACGCTGAATACGATTCCGTTTGCTAAATCACGTCACAATTTTGAGAAATTGCAGTTAAAGTTGCACGAATGGGCTATTTTAGTATATTTTAGCATATTATAACTACAATATGTGTCAAGTTTTATTGCAATAAAAATTAAGTATATTGTTAGGACTTTCCGCCCTTATAAAAGGAATTTATTGTGTCGATTACAGTTAAAAAGATATCGTATTCAGCGTCCAAAAAACTATAAGAAACGATTATTCTCATTTTTGTGCTCGAAAAGAAGTAATTTCTTGTTAAACAGTATTATTAATTGTGAATATTATTGGCGAAATAGGTTGAAGATCGAGACGCTGCAACGGTGCGAGGATGTTTTGCAGAAACTGTACAATAGAGTAGAAAAGGTAGATATACCGATAAGCACATTATTTTGGTACACATAATTTTAAAAGCACCATATATAAATGTAGTACGATATAAACACACATTTCTATTTTTCTCTTGGCCTCTAAAATAGTAATCTCTTATTTGATCCGTGGTTCTTTACTCGTAATATTACTCGTTTTTCGTTGCTTCCTTTTGACTATGTTTTTAGGCTTTGTATTTTAATTATTCTAATTCGACATGAGTTTCAGGAAAATACACCCGGTTTACAATTGTCGTTTAAACAAAATGATGGCGTCACGCTGCTACCTTCGACGTAAGTACTATGTATCGGTATTTTTAAGAAATTACAATAAAACTCTACAGTAAAACAAATAAAGATAATTTACAATATACTTGTATTAAAATTAAATAATTTTAAGAAAGGATTCTTAAAATGTGGATGCATATTAAAATCGTTAGGCGAAAAAATGAGTTTTTGTGATTTTCAGTTCGTCGGAGAAAACAAGATCAAAACGGTGCACGGAAGATAAGGACATCGACGAGACGCCAGAGAGTCCGGATAGCGTTAGATCTTCTAGTCCTGATTGCCAAATTCTGCCTGTAATAATCCCCACGGAGCGCAGTGAATTGGAAAATCGAAGAAGACAAAAACAACGTTCCAAATCAATACCGGTCATCACGCTTACGGATAGTGCAAAAACTATAACCATCTCGTCGCCGACAGATTCTAATTCGGACGTCACAGATGTCACGTACACTGAGTGGGACATGTTAGAAGAGTCGGAAAGGCATAGTTCAAGGAACAGAGAAAATCAGCAACCTTCAATGGTCGCTACCAGCCATGATGTAGCGACCGCTGCGAAGTTGATCAGTAACAGCTTACCGCAAAAAGTCAGCGACAGCAGAAACTATACGTTGGACCCGCAAGATATAGATATACCGACCGTTCCGGTGCCTTCTCTCGGCGGTTCCAGGCGATTATCCTCGATTCTGGAGAAAAATATGCTGAATTTAGATATGGTAGCCGCCAGTTCCTCTAGGTCGGAATTACCTGTGAATGTTCCTGAGGTGAGACTCAACTCTCCCGATCTCGAGATATTGTTTGCGAAGCCTAGGTCACCTAGGCCCAGATCGAGAGAGAACCATAACACGTTTAAGCCACCGCCGAAACCACCGTCAATACCGCTTCTATTCTCACCACCGTCTTTGCACGATCCTCCGTTGTCTATGGAAGATCTGGCAGAACTGTTGAATGACGAAGGCGACGGCGAGAAAAGCGATAAAGCCGATGAAAATGCGGCAAAGCAAAGGGAAACGGATAAAGTATCGAAGAATTTCTCGCTGTCGGAAAGAGAGAAACTTACCACTAGAAAAATTTTGCCAAATACAGCAGGCATTTTGCCCGTGAAATCAAGCGAAATTAGAGGGCCACCTCATCAATCGAACGATTCTCAGCGATCGGCATCGCAAGCGTCTTTTCTGGGTTCAAGGTTCCAAGAGCCACCTTACGCGGGTAACTACGAGAGGCATCCGCGTCAACGTCACGCTCACGCTCATGATAGAGCGAAAGATAAGGTGATTACTATTCCTGACGATATCCCGTCTCAGATATCAGTTATTCATACCTCCACGAGCAAATCGGATGAGAGAAATGTTCCGTTGTATCAGAGACGTCCGAGCGTACCATCTGTTCTGGATGTACGAAAGGATGTGAATCTATCTGGACCGGAGAACGAATTTGTGATAAATAACACTGACTATTATGGTATGCACGCCAATCAGATGCATTGGGCCTCTCCTACGACGACTAGTGACCATCAATTTGGCAACGCGTCGTGGACATCCTCTCCCTATGGTGGAGTGACCAATCCACCCCTGCAACCCACTCAACATTCCTTCCCACGTCCTCCGATGGAGCCACAGTTTAGGCAAAATCAGTTTCCACCAACTCTACCTGCTGGTCCCAGACCGATGATCAATCCCACAGTGCGACCGCAAGAGATGAGTCATGTTGTGAGACCGGAAAACATTCGGGAGAATGTATCTCCCTTGATACCTCCCGGTTTTCCGCCACAATACAGACCCCACTTTCAGATGGGTCAACAATCTTACGATCCAGCCTTCTCCGTCAGCAGACCGACGACCGAATATCCACACGTAAGACCAACATGGGAAAGTTCCGCCAATAGAATGGGTGAAACTACTTATGAAAATGTGATCCCTTGTGAAATTCAAGTCGTGGAGAGTTTCACAGGAACTTCGTATCCGCGACCTAATACACCTTGCCCTTGGGGCACGCAGAACAGGAATAACAGAAGTCAGGGGAGAGATGGATACTATGATAGAAATAGGACGGAAGTGAGGCCTGGTTTTAATCGTGATGGTCGCCGACCCGATTGGTCGCGAGACGGCCATTCTGATCGAGAGAATCCGAATCGTTTTCCAAATCGAGATCCACGGGTTCGTACGGAACATAACGCAGGTGCTACTCAGGCCAAAGAAACCGGTGGTTCTGTCAGAGATCCGCGCCTTGCCAAAGATAAACACATTAACGTGAACGTGTCAACCAAAGTCAATAAAGATACTGTTCACAAGGAGAAGGATTCCAAGAAACGGCTAGTAACAACGATGAATACAAAGACGACAAAGGAGAAACCGAAATCGCAGAAATCACCTAAAAAGGACAAGTTGCTGAAAGACAGAATGCAGTCACCGCTAGAGAATCTTTACGGCGTAATTGACACGAAGGCCAGTCAGAATTCTGGTCTGCAGAAGTTCAAAATTCCTAAAATCAAGCGACCGGAAGCGCCGGAACCAAATCGCGTTGTTAACGAAACGAAGAAAGGTAAAAGCGTTTCGTTGAAACCATCGCGTCCAAAGAGTAGTAGCAAGAAAAACAGTAAATTGAGTTCTAAGAATAAGAGCAAGGACGTTGCGAGTGCCGAAGTAAGCAGCAGTAGCAACGGTAATCGTGCACCGGAGAATTCGGTCCAGCAAAGTGATACTGCAAAGGATGGAAAGATTCTTTCATCATCTCACGAAAATTCTGACAAAAATGAGACCGGCGAAGCAGACTCGGTGACGAACAATTCCAAGTCCCGTGATGTCGCGAAGAAGGACAAGAAGGACGAGTCAGAATCGGACGGGTCGAAATCCAAGGAAGAGATAACGCAGGAATATATTGAGGCACTCATCAGGAAGTCGTTCGAATCTGGTGAGGGCAAGAAGCTATTCGAGCAAGCGA
This sequence comes from Leptothorax acervorum, assembly GCA_035220615.1. NCBI lineage: Eukaryota > Metazoa > Arthropoda > Insecta > Hymenoptera > Formicidae > Leptothorax > Leptothorax acervorum. Next base: position 135,273 of record JASTWQ010000170.1, read on the forward strand.
AGTTGATACGGAAGTTAGGAGAGGCGTTGAAGGAGAAAGAGTTCAAAAAGCTTAAGAAGATCATCGAGTCTGAATCTGAGAGCAGTTCGGACAAGGATAAAACGGTCGAGGCGAAAAAGACAAAGAAAAAGAAGCGAGTAATAGTGTCGGACAGCTCGGACGATGAGTGTCTTGCGGAGAGGCTCAGTATCTTAACTACCAGCACTGACACGAATGTTGAGAAAGAGCCGACAGCTCAAGATTCTGCAATCTCCATGCATCCTAAAAATTCGGAAGAAAAACTCGAGGCAACAGCATCCAGTAATAATTCGAGCAAAGAGCTAACTAAAAATAAGGACGAGCCATCGAATACTGTTGAGAAGAAGATCGCGGAGTCGAATACCGAAACGAGGAAGAGTTTAAGATCTCGCAATGTCGAAGAGTCGAGCAAATTGAAAGCTAAGAGCAAGAATGACACCAGACGGACTCGCAGTTCACGCTTGAAGAAATCGGTTCCGAGTTCCGACAGTGAAGAGGACCAACCATTGGCTCTGCGAACAGAGAAGTTGCTGAGCAATAGCACACCGAATCAAGAAGTGGATCGTAGTGAAGAAAGTAATGACACACTTTGCAGGTCTAAACGCGTTCTACGTAAAGACATTGTTAGGGAACCGCGAGTGCTTGTGGAGAAGACGGATATTACGAAGATAGATTCGTCTAAAATAATGTTTGACAGCTCGTCCGATGAGAGTTTCGGCATAGATGTGTCCGCGTTAGCCGTAGCGGTGGACACCTCTCTTCGACCGGACAAGCAGTCTGATCAGGACTCGGTGGACACGGTGATATGTTCGAGGCGGAAAGACGTCAAGAACGCTGTTAAACGGAAATCGAAGAGGTCATTTGCGCTCATCGACGATAAAACCGAGGACGAGATGTCACTCACGGATGAGGATAGCATATCAGACATTTCCACGTCAAGTAACGCGACTATCGGGGTAGGAACGAGCAGTGGTGCGGCTAGGACGACCACTAAGGAGGAATTATTGAGCAACATCCTAATAGGATTGGTGCCGACGACTGAGAAGAATACGTCGATTGACAAGGGTAGCGAAGCGGACTTTGAGGAAGACGCGACTGATCCGTTAGCCATCGAGCCAAGCGCGAAAAAGTTGACGAGAAGAAAGAAAAAGAAATCCAACTGGAAGATGGGTATAGTATCTACTAGAAAGAGAAAGAAAAAGACTGCTTCGGGAGCTTCCTCTAAAATTGCTCAAACGAGTGTCGAAGAGACGAATACCGAAACGAATGTCTCTACGGACACCGTAGAAACTGACCGATCAATATTGCAAGATAAAGAACCTGCAGCGGTGGAGAAAACTGAAAAGCTTCTTAATAACCATGCCGTCGACGATGCGAATGTAGATTCTATAGTGCAATGCGAAGACACTAAATCGCTTGTAAATACGGATAGCTTCGATATAGATTTTAAAGATTTTAATACGTTATTAGAGCCCACGAGTATATCATTACTTAGAGAAGCGTTCGCTAATGATCCTCTTTCCATCGAGGAAAGTAAACTATTGACAAAAATGAACATAGAAGAGGCAGAAAGTTCTAATAGCGCTGATCTTACCGCGGTAAGTGCCTCTACCACGAACAGGCTTTTCAAGGAATCGCCAAAGATTATTTACGACGAGTTGATGATAGAGCTCTCTCACAGGATAGATATCAAGCATTTGATAGACTATGCGTGGTTCGGTCAGGATAAATACAAATGCTTGTTATGCTTCTTTACGGGCAAGAACATCGTTCATCATTACAAGGTCAGTCATCCCGAGAAGGAGGTGCTTATCTCGCGTCTCAACTCGACGGACGCAAAGGCTGCGATCATGGACACCGAAGGCGATGCGACTGCCTCATCATCCGCGACAGGGACAGGTCAGATGTGCAAGTTCTATTGCAGGTTCTGCTATTTTGTCACGGAAGGCGCAGCGGACGTGGCACTCGAGGCATTCTACGAGCACTGTACGACGCATACGGGCGAATACAGGTTCCACTGCAACAATTGTTCTTACCAGGCGGTGGCCAAGGCGTCCATGAGAACGCACTATTACAAGATATGTCGCAGGGATAAAACGTTCAACGAGTCTGCGTCTGAAGACGTCGTACCGAGGGAGGGTGGCATCTATGGTTACCTATGTCGCAGTTGTAATTATGTGCAGCTAAAGCGACAGAACGTGGAGGCCCACGTTGCGTTCTGGCACCGAGACCAGATGGGTACCGAGATCTTGAAGATCAATATGTCGGCGGTGACTGTTGAGCAGGCTATGAGTAATAACGAGCAATCACAAGAGTCAGTGTTCGTTAACGCCGAGGAGCCTTTCGCTGTAGAAACAAAGCCGCAGGTTTCTGACTTCGAGGCTATAGAGTGTAAGAATATACCGTTGATGGATATCGCGAGACCAGCAGGGTCCGAGGGCAACAATGAGAATACCAGTAAATGTATTTTGCGCGAACCAAAAACGGAGAATATTCAAATCAAGGAAGAAAGCGAGGAAACCCCGAGACTGTTTCAAGGAGAACCGGAAGGGTCGGTGAGCACCGGAAATCTAGGCGTATTTGTTTGCCCACCTGAATTAGAAAACAAAGAAATGGAAATACAGCGGGAGCGGCAGAAAACGATGCAAGAGATCGCTAATAATATCGGTATTCTATTAAAGAGCTCTAAACCGGGCTTGTCTATAATAGACAAGCTGCAGGACAAGATGTGTACGGACGCGGTTGTCAGTCCAGTCACTGAATGTAACGCGCCGGCGGATATTCTAGAAGCGAGGGAAAATCCTTCGTTGTCTTTCGAGAGTTTGTCTGCGGAACCTCTGAAAACCGAGGAACTAATCATCAATGAGGATCCTCTAAGTCAGCCGAGCAGTCAAGAGGATCGCCCTTCTCTTACGGAGGAACAACTGGCTGCCGATAAATCAGAGGTGACGAACGACGGGGATGACAAGGTGGACGTGAAGATCCGAGACCCTCTCGCGATTATGGACCCTTGCAAAGGCAATGAGAGCGACGGCGAGAACAGTGACAACGAGCACTCAGCGCCAGTCTTCGAACAGACGGATTCTGAACAGACCGACGTCAATATGATCCTGAAGGAGACCTCGAACATAAACGCGTCTTCGTCGCGGGACCCGATGCTGACAACGATACAGAGGCTGGCCGCGCAGCTTCAGAACGTCAAACCGTTGGAGCCGGTGACCGAGCCAATGCTTGATATTAAAACGGATATTAAAACGGAGATCAAGAGCGAGCCTGAATTTTCATCGATCCCGAAACCACCGAACGTCGTGCCGATTTCTAGTGTCAAGCGTTCGCCAACGAAACAACAAAACGTCAAGTGTTTAAGAAAGGAAACGTTGACACCGGCGTCGTGCAAGAACGCCAGTCAGCCAAAGAATTTTATTAGGCTCAGACGACTAAGTGGCGACATGCTATCTATGCCGGATAATCAAGAAGATTCGCAAGAGTTTAATACAGGTTGGTGATCGGAAGCGATGGCTGTAAATTGTTGCGATTGTTTCAAGTTGTTGATTACGTTAATAAGGAAACGCAAGAGATTTACTGATTAACGTATTCAACAGAGCATATATATGCACGTACCTATATTAATTAATAAAATTCGTAGATGGAGCTCAATCGGATAGCGCGAACACGGAAGCAGTGGAGCAAAGCGGTCAAGACGAGCCCTTTGATACGACGCCACTTTGGTCGACAAACATGCCGCGAGTTCGACATATCCGCGGGATTCTTTTCAAGGAGGAGATTGAAACGCCCGCGACGAGCGAAACGTCGCCCGCAGCTTCAAAGGTATCTCTAGGCAAACGTAAGAGCGACGCAGAAATCGTGATAAAGCCGGCTAAAATAAAATCAACCGGGAAATCGACGTCTCTCAACGAAAATAATATGCAATCTAAGGAGAAATCGACACGATCGCTCTCGCGCGACAAATTATCCGGAGAGACGGAAGGCGATTCACGTAATGACACCGGCAAATCGACTAAAACTCGAAAACAAATGCGGATGAACTGATGTGATATTAACGACATGGGAAGGTTTGGATCTTATGGCAAACCGGACGGCAATATGTATGTCTGTACGCTGTGTAATAAATTTAAAACGAAATACAAGCACGATATGAGAGATCATCTTTATAGGGACCCAAGAAAAAATAATTTTTACTAATCGTATATAATTTGTATATGATTATGTATAGAATCATAAATAAATATATATGGGTTTATTTATTATGCATATTTACATCTTGCTCCTTGTATGATTATATATGGATCCATATATGATTAGATCTGACCATTTCTATGCTGATATGACTAATATATTCTAATTCGTATGAGTAGGTACAGATTCATATATGATTAGACCTAGTCAAGCCTGACTCATATCTGACTGTATATGAATTCATATATGACTATGTTTAAATCTATGTATGATACTGTCTAATCATGACTGGCTAATATGAACTCGCACCTGACTATATGTGAATTTATATATAACGATATATATCCATATATAATTGTGCGTAATCCTATCTGGATATTATTGACTATAATATGAATTCAAACATGACTAGATATAAATCTATATATGATTGCATATGTATATTATAATCACCTCTTGATTATTACTTTTGGGGCTATTTGAAGAGTAAGGTTTACGAAACAAAACCTCAAAATATCGAAGAATTGAGGCAGCGAATAAGGGATGAAGCAACCTTGATATCTGCTGAATCAAATCGTATAGCTATTTCTGCGTTCTATCAAAGATTGGCATACTGTCAAGAAGTCAATGGAAACCACTTTCAGAATTTACTCTAAAACACTCAAGCACACAAAAAAAAATGTAAATTAAGGTTGTAAAATTTGTAATTTAGGAAAACGTAAATAATAATTCTTTTTACTTTTTTAATTGTAATAAAATTCGAGTTTAATTACAATTTCAAAATGTATTTGTAATTGAACAACTTTAATTACAATTCCAAAAAACATTTGTACTTAAACTCAATTTAAATTAATTAAAATAATTAGTAATTAAGAACTTCAATCACAAAAGTATTGTTATTTACAACTCTGTTAGTGTAAATCCGACCGTGCAACCTCCACGCGGTACATCTTGGGTAACGCTGATGCCGGCGGTATCGTAGCTTTCAACCTCCATAACTTGAAAAATACTTTATTATAGTGTTTTGAAAAGCACTTGAGGTAAGCTATAAGAATATGCAATTAAAAATAGAGGTTTCTATTTAAAAATTTTAGTTATTTTTACTTGGCATTAACAAATTTATTTGTAGTCACACTAATATTACTATTTAATGCGTTACTTGAAACCCTACAACTTTTGTCTGAAACATTTTTTTCTAAAATGCGTAGTTTTCGAAATATTTAGGGGTTTCCATACTTTTGGTAAACTCTGTATATCTTCAGGGTATCATATACATATATCAGCTGTACACACACACACACACACAAACGCGCGCGCGGCGCACATATTTATATTTATATTCAATAAACAACGTGGTTATATATACAGAAAAATGAAAACACTTTTACTATATAAAATTGGTCCAAGCTATACGATAAGCCTAATGGTTATCGAGATCTTAAAATCTCGAGTACTTGCAATGCAGCTTGCTTCAGGAGTTCGCCGATGACCAGCACAGTGCTGGTTGTGCCGTCACCAGTCATATCGTCCTGAGCGGTGGACGCTCTTGCTATCAGGGACGCTGTAGGGTGTTGGATTTGCATTTCATGAAGCTATGCAGCACATTGCTGTCCTTGGTGATCTTTATATCTCCAGCTCCAGAAAACCAGCCTAGCAATTCAAATCATTCAAAATTAGCATTATGCTACTTATTATAAACCTATTGTAAACCAGATCTTAAGTTATGCCAATCATTTATGCAGAAATCACGCTGAGTATATCAATCAAAGAAACAAAATGGTTTATATGCCGAATCAGCGCGAATCTCGGCCTCGACGAAGCGGCACGATCATCACGGCACGTGAACACGCGGATACATACATCTTAATGGTTTCCTTGGATCCCAAGTTGGTCTTCATCACGTCTTGAATCCCCTTCGCGGCGGAGATGTTCACCGCCAAAGCCTGCGCCGCCCGGGCGAACTCGGCCTTCGGATTCAACAGACTGATTGCCGCCATCCTCGCGAATTATTCTCGTTTCCTTATATTTGCGATCGCAGGTACCACGCTTTAGCACATCTTCGACGCCTTCGTGAACTGTCCGTGGAATGGAAGTGCAACTACTAAATGTCAGTACTAACTAGTTAGAACTAATGCAAGACTTGTGCAGAGTCTGCGGACAGCTATAGCGGACTGTACGATTAAAATTGTATTATAAAATAAGACAAAAAATAAATTAAACTGCTATTTCATTTATGCAGGACACATAATACACAGTAAAGAGTTATAAAATAAACTTTTCTTATCTATTGAGAAGAAGGGAGGAAATATAGGGGCTGCAAATGATTCGATCTTTTCTACTGTTCTTCGGCGAATTAAACTTATACCGCGTTTCTTCACGGAAACGCTCAGTACAAATGATCAAACGGAGCAGCACCGTAAAATTGTCGATATCAAGTATCGTGGAATTAAAAGAAAAACTTGCTTTTTAGGAGGATTATTTTACGCGCAAAAACCTACTTGTCTACAAGACGTGGCGACCGGTGGCGAGCGACCCACGGTCGAACGGCGGATTTCGATTTGCGACATTTGCATACGAACGCGCGCGCCGCGGTGCACGTCACGTCGCGGTCGCGTCGCACGCAGGCTGCGCAGGTAACTTCAGACCAGACGGTTCGTGACAGCCGCCACTGCCGCCAGCCGCGTTCGTGGGGCCGACGACGGCGAGCAACGCGAGTAACCGGAGTAACCGGGGATACGCTTCCGCGTGCGTCGCGAGGGATCTCACCTCATCCGCCGAACGTTCGCGTTCGGTTCGTGCTCGCAGGCAATTGTCTCGTCGAGGTAAGCGAGAACGGTGAGTTCAGGTCGCTTGGTTAGAAAGTGTCGAGCGGCGCAACACCGGTGTTTACGAGTCGCGGGTGGAGATCCGCGGCTCGTTCTCACGCGCGCGTTCGCCGCTCCTTTACGAGATGTTTACGCGCAAAGTGCTCCGTCACGCACGGGTAATTTTGTACCACGATTCTATCCTCGAGTCACGTCGTTTCAGTGTCGGCGTTGCTTGTATATTTACTCTGTTTTTTTTTTTTTTGCTATACATGTCCATATACATACAAGTGACGAGATAACTCTTGCTTTGATGGCTCATTCTTGGTGCAACAGCGATTTGCAGTCATAAACACCATCGACTTGTAGGCATTAGTCAATTTGTGCTTCTACTAAACAGTACCTGTGTTTTCAGATCGAAATATGGTGGTACTTAGCAGCTTCCTGCCGCCGCAGGAAGGGATACGCCACGAGGAGCCAAATACTACGGTATATATCAATGGTAGAGAAGTGGGAAAGGGCACGTTTTACATTACGGAGAGGTAGCGAGTCTGTTTTGGTTTGCTGTTCTGAATAATCTGTAGATATGGATATTCTATGGGCTCTAATTATGTATTCCTATTGGCAGTGTGCTCTCCTGGGTGGACGGTGACACGCAACAGGGATTTTCGCTCGAGTATCCTCACATTTCATTACACGCTGTTTCACGAGATGAACAGGTCCATCCGAGACAATGTTTATACATTATGGTCGATGCCAAAGTAGACTTGCCAGGTATATCATTTGGAACACACAAAGAATATTAATTGATAAAAATGACTTAATTTCTGTGGGCTATTTGATTGACTTTACTCCGATTTGTGTTCATATGTTATAATTCATGGATTTATCTGATAAGCCTAATATAATTGTATAATTTTATATGGTCGATACCAAAGTAGACTTGCCAGGTATATCATTTGGATTTGGAACACAAAGAATATTAATTGATAAAAATGACTTAATTTCTGTGGACTGTTTTATCGACTTTACTCCGATTCGTGTTTATACTGTTATAATTCAAGGATTTATCTGATAAGCCTAATGTATTAATTGTATAATTTTATTTGTGCAGATATGCCATTACCTTTATCATCTGAAAACGGTTCAGAAAACGAGGATGACGATGCAGACGCTCCAATTACGGAAATGCAGTTTGCGCCGGATAATACGAATAATTTAGAATTAATGTTTCAAGCAATGAATGCATGCCAAGCGCTTCATCCTGACCCACAGGATAGTTTTTCAGACGGTGCGTAATCAAATAGGTAAACAGGATAATGATTTTATTTCCAATTAATTGCGATGATTAAAATCTCCTGTAATTAAAGAGGATATCTATGAAGACGCCGAAGAAGACTATGAGGAAGCATATGACGAAGAGGTGGGCGCTGGAGATGCGCCTTGTATTTTACCGACAGGTAACTCGTACACTTATTTTTATTATTCAAGTTCAAATTTCTTTAGATTAAGTAGCAATACTTGTACTACACATTTAATGTCATAATATTATATGGTTTTTGATCCACAATGAGACATCAAAGAAAGATTTGTGTTAAGTAAATAAATATTTTAAATGAATTGGATGTCAATGTATCCGGACGATAGATTTCTAAATTTTCATTATTAACAGAGCAAATGGGGACCACTCACACAGGAGCGGAGGCAGAAGAGGCAATGGACATCGAAGCAGGTCAATTCGAAGACGCGGAAGAAGATCCGTAAGAGGCAGTGATTAGGTGCAGATATGCATTTAGTGTTAATTTACATGTTTATCAATTTCATATATGTATTTCGGTAGATATACGTGACGTCGTTATTGCAAACTTACTACCGAGCCGTATCAAACGTTAAAGCACCTAAAACTTTATTTATATTCATTTTGTACATGGCGATAATTTCTTAGATAAAAATAAATAATTGTACATCAATGCTGAGTTTTGTTTTATTCGTTTTGTTCTTTCGTTAGAAAGTTTGATACAGCCTGCAATTTTTCACTTATATATCATTCGCGATCTGCAGAGGAAAAGACACTTTATTTTTGAAATAAGGTATGGAATCATGTTAAAAATATTACGGATAAGTATATAAATTGATCGTATATTCTATCACAACATAGCTTTCGTTGAAAGTCAAAATAATGATTGATTATAAGTCTGTGTAAAAATGTCTTATAACATTCGCGACACACAAAAGGTATCATGTATACGACAAATAATATATATATATCAATGTACATCTAGTTGCATTAAAAGTGCATTTATATGATACAATAAACCCTGCGCGTAATCAAAAATCGGCAGTGCGTTGTAATAGTCCATATTGATCGATTTTTTAAATATATATTTCGGCCAGGAAAATTAATTTTATGTATTCGTAATATATGTATATACATATATGTATATTGTATATACATACATACATCGAAATTAGTTATCCTAACTTCTTTAACGAGGGTTTATTGTATCAGTCTTGCAACTGATTCGTTCAAATGCACTAACTTGCCTCATCTGTACATATAATACACTCGTTTAAATTCTGATGTGTGATACATCATGAGACGTTCGTCCTCGAGGAAACTCTGAAACATGTCGTAGTAAAAAGCGGTAAAACTAACAATAGTCAAAGTTAGTTAACTATATACTTGACAAGTCCAAAGTGTGAAATTTTTTTTCACAGATGCATCAACAACTTCTCAATGGAGCGCAACCGGTCGACTTTAAGTCATTCGAGAATTTTCGTTTATCGAATTTTCTTCGGTCCAAAGATGAGATCGGCATCTGGCGCTCCTTTAGGATGATTATACTTTTGCCGTCGTTCCCTATTCAAGTTTACGGTGACCGGTCGCGTGCTTTGATTCATAGTCTCTTGGTAGTCTTCCTCCTCTTGCCTCTCGGTGATGTTCAAAGTCAGTCTCTTAACGCGCTCCTTCTCCTCCTTCTGTTCCTGTTCGCGATTCCTGAGATTCATAGCCAACTCGGACGACACCGGAACCGCGAGATTCTTATACTGTTGTTTGTTACCCTTTCTCAACATTAGTACAAAATCTACAGTGTTATTATCAGTCGGTCTCTCCTGCAGTTGCTCGTACGTTTTCTTCGTGCTCTTTACGTGCAGCGGCACGGAGATGTCTACTTGTTGCGGCTTGACCGAATCTCGCATACGGTCCTGTATATTGTCCGAGACCATTTTATCCAGCGCCGACAGGAAATCATCGTCCTCCGGACAACTCACGCGTCTTGGTCCGGCTGGCAAAGCTGCGTTCAGTTCCTCTGTCACATCCACGATCACGCCCTCGGTGGCACCCTCCGCCGAGAGACTCTGAGACCGATCACCCTGAGTGTTCTCTTGGGTGCCCATAGTGTCGTCCCGTTCCGCATCGGCTGTCCATTCTTCTTCCGACTGCGCCTCCGAACAATCCTCGGATTCCTCGAAATGCAACTCTGCCATACCCTTCGCATCTCCACTACCGTTTCCGGTCATCGCTGTTTCCTCATCGCCTTCCATAATAACGCCCATTTCATTCTCGCCTTCTGTGACAGCATCGTCAACGGGAGGATTACCCAAAGTCGGATAGAGGGTGTTGCGCAACTCTTCCACGGCACACTGCGCTTCTTTATAGCTCTGGAACAATTGCATTTTGGGTCGTAGCATCGTTAACGTGTCGCGATACATATAATCTATCCCAACGGGGAATGGATTCTCGGCCGTCCAAATCGGGTCCGTATACTTGAACCAGAAGTAGTTCTGGAAAAATACGAGGAAGTAGTCGAGCTTCTTCTTGCTGGATCCGCCGCTGAAGAACTGGCCGCAAGTCTCCAATAATGTGCACACTAGACGAATACGAAAGAGATGATCAGGCTGGTCGAGCACGCTTGGCACTGAGTGGTCCGTGCTGACGCCGAATGTGATAAGCAAATATAATGTACGGAAAATGTCGCCACTCTCCACCATTTTATAATTGTACAGCTCGCCCAAGTACTTGACCATGGCAATGCGTCGTTGATTGAATTTCGGCAGATTGATCTCCATACACAGTCGTATGTCTTCGAACACACCATCGACCACCTGGGGCCCGATGGTCTCGTAATGGGCTACCAAGCCGGCCAATAAACTTCCCACGCATCGAATATTAGGATACTTAACGTTGTAGGCGGCAGTGAGACACTTTATGGCGTAGGACGACACGCTCTCGTCTTCCCAGTCAAGTTTACGCATCCATTTGAGTACCTTATCAGTATTCGCCTTGGAGAGATCCTGGTACAGTAGTTTCCTAATAAATTCATGCACAGGTGGTCTGTCTTTCTTTGTGACGCCGCCAGTCGATTCGGGTGGGTTCACGAAGTAATACGCGTTCTCGATAATCGTGACGTAACGCGAATCGAGCGCAGTAACCGCTTTTTTACGCATCATCTGCTCCAGGTAGACCTTGGTCCTTTGATGAGAATCTGGCGAACAGAAGAGGTATCGGCCGCAAATCTCCAGCAAGTTACAAGCCATTTCGATATGATGATGTGTAAAGTCATGAAGTAAAACCTTCAGGCAGTACAGTGCCTCTATTTTGGAGTAGAGTTTAAACTTGACGAGCTCACCGATGTAGCGGACCACCTTGATCTTCGACTCGATGTTAATCTGATCCTTTTTACGCACATGATATTTAAAGTCCTGCTTCAGCATCTGGCACAGGTCATTGCCGATCTCGGGCATTACTGGATAAAGAATAGCTGCTAAACGAGAGTAGAAGGGTAGAAGATCCTGACGGATTCTAGAAACGCCGAAAAGAGCTTTTACCAACTTCTTCTTGTTGTGCTTCGTGTTGAGATTCATCAGGAAGTTCACCGCGGCGTTGTCGATCATCTCGCGATTTACGCAATTTGGCAGATGTGTCAGGAAAGCGTCCAGCAATATTTTGTTGCTCGTGTTGGATACCTGCGGCTCCTCCACTTCCACCTCCGGCGGCTCCTCGATCTTCTCGGTCTCTTCCAGCTCGTCGAAGACAATTTCTTCGTCAAGAGCGTCTTCCGTTATTGGTGTTTCTGTTTTCGTGCTATCCTTCGGGGTGTCCTTCAGGTACGAGCCTGGTAGGAAGACAGTCAGATCCGGTAACACTTCGTAGAAACGTCTCGTTTCTTCGTCACCCCACATATCCTCCAACATAGTGCTGTCTTCTCCATCATTGATCATCTTCAGCGTTTCCTCCGCTTCCGTCTTTATCTCGTTGTCCACCGGAAGCTCGGGCATCAGTTCGTCCAACGTGTCGGAGAAGCTCTGCACGCTGGTTAATAGACGCTCATAAGAAACTTGTAGAGCTTCTAGCTTTTCCTTTCGTTCCGAGCTCAATTCCCCTCTGGTCTGCAGTATCTTGCGATTCTGTTTCTCGAACGCCTGCAGCTCCTTGTGCTCCTTTAACATATGTTTGCACAGAGAGTTGTAATAATCACGTAGCAGCAGCCTTACGTTTTGCTGCTTGTCCGGCGATAACAGTTTACTCTTTGGAATCGAAACGTTTAATCTCTCCGACAGCTCTCGCACCTTTTTCGGCACAAGACCGGCATAATCCTCGCCGCAGTGTCGGCAGAAACTCAATATTATACTGGCGTTATTATGCTCCTCCTTGTCCATATTGATCAACGCGATCAACACCGAGCCAAGCAGTGCCAGGCCCTGTTTGTTAGTGAATATCCCAGCGTTCACCAATTCTGCATAAAATCGCAGATCTACTCTTAGCTTGCTGGGATTTGCGATCTTGTCGCCGATCTTGAACGACAGTATCCTTTGCCAATTTTCAAAGAAATGAGTGGAAAACTCGGCGTACGTCTGATGGAGGAAGCTGCACACTCTAATAGCAGGCGCGACGTCGGTCATCTTTATTTTGGCATCTACCAGAGCAGTGGCAACCTCGCTCACGTATTTGGTCAGATTTAAATTCGCCATGTCCTTCAGAACCGTGTCAAGCTGTGTCACGCTGAAGTTCTTCAATTTCTTGACAAACGTGGTGTTCCTCTTGAGGCTCGAGTCGAGTTTACTGAATGACGCATCCGGAGGTCTCGTGGGATTCAGATTGGCCGCGCGAATCTCTTCCTTCGTCGCGAGTCTCTGTTCCGTTTCTCGCACGTATTCTGTCAAGAATTGCCGGTCCTCCTCCGAGACGACATTCGGCTCTTCGGCGGCGGCTTCTTTCTCCTCAGCCGCTGCCGCTTCGTTCGCGTTCTCGGCCATCGTGGAGATATTCTGCAAATGCGAAAAAAAGATTGTATCTCTCCCGTCTTCTCTCAAAAAATCAAGTGTTTCAAGTTAAAATGCGATTAAAATCACAAGACAATTCGCATATCGCGACATTGGAATGATCGAGTGTTGCCTCTTGAGATAATGTCACGATTGAGCAGACAGGAGGTTATCGTTCCTAAATAGATACTAATTATTTTATAAACCTTAATTAGGTACCTCAGGCGAAAGAAACGCTTGACGGAATTGTAATCCACTTGTTTAATATCGCGCCCAAGAAGGCAAGAACTTGTCAAGGTTATGTTATGGCAGACGACAATCCAGGCCGTCCACCCGTTCCCCATTTGTTGTACGAAATGCTGGAAGTGCAACTGTGCAAGTGTCGTCGGTAAATTTCGCACAATTGTGATATCGCATGTAGATAATCGAGTAGCGGTAGTAGAGGAGAGTGCCGCAAGATGTCACGAGGTGTCGCGAAGTTAGCCGCGCAAAAGGCGCCATTTGCATTCGAACGTAATGCGTATGTAGTGTATGTACAGTGTCGAATGAGCGTCTCGAAGCGTATAAGTTTTTCTCGTGTCGTTCTTTATTAATCGCTCGATCGTGGTAATTACTAATTAACGTGACGTGCCGTTTACGGAAGGAGAGAATCTCCGCGACGTTCTTTCACGTTTCCAACTTTCGTAGGAAAAAGGTAAGGATATTTATGTTGTATCGACGACAGATCTCGTTGGCTAGGTAAACGTCTATTCGCGTTAAGAGAAGAGTGAAAATTTGGCGCAAGACACTACCGTGTCTCTTGACTATATGAAAAGCTGACTAAATACAAATAATTTTCAGCACGTCGTGGAAGTGCGTCGTCAGGAAGAGGGACGAAGGACGATGAGGGACGAAATCAGGAAAGCACGTTCGTCGGGCGCAGCTTGGTGAGTCGAATATTTCACAAAATTTTTCTTTAAGCGTCTTTTGCTTGCGATATAGGGTACTTTATGGCATCCTCAATTGCTGCGAAATAATTTGTTTTACTGAACTGTCGACGCGAGAATTATGGTCGGTTATGGTTGGTTATTGCGCGTGAATATATACATATGCTATATCCTATAAAGAACCTTCATATACTCCTTTTCATGAGTTTCGGAGGAGGAGGACGGGTCGTATGAATACGAACGCGTACGTGGCCGTACAAGCGTCTGGTATACACGGTGTCCTCGACCGAGCGGATTTTTAGTTGCCCCTACGTTCCGTATAAACAAGTTAAATCCTATAAAAAAACTAGCTGTAAATCGTGATGATGAGAATTTTATCCGTTTCTACTAATGTAGATTAACTTTAATTTCGGTTTCTTATACTTTTTATATTTTTCTAATTTTTAGAACTACAAAAGGATAAAAAGGAAGTTAAACCGAGGTTAAAGTTAATCACCATTGGTAAAAATAAATTAGTCTAAAGATTTTAAATTTAGAAATTTTAAGTTCTCGAAGTAAATTAAAGATTGTATACTAGGTATATACTTCTAAGAATTAGAAAAAAAATAAATAAAAAGTAAGTTAACCCGAGATTAAATAAGTTAATCTATACGTTGAGAGAAATGGACATTATTAGGGTCTAAAAATGTGAAATTTAGAATTTAAAGTTTTTGAAGTAGAAATTAAAGATTTCATATAATTTTAATATATTTACGCACGCGTATTCAAACTCTAAAATTTGAAAACGCGAAAACATGAAGTCTCTGAATGCCAAAATATTCAAGTGTTTTAAGATCTAATTATTAACTCTAACGAGATTATTTCAGAATTTAAAAATGTTATAAAAACGTAATGATTGAATAATTTAAAGAAACACTGTACGCGACGAATCGGGGACACCTAGTATAATCGCGCCGCCACAAAGAATCCATAAAAGGCTAGACTGGCGCGTTTTTCGTGCGGCACCGAAGTAGGGATACTTTAAGCTGCAACACCCTTGTGTCCCCGCGAGCATAATGACGCGTCGCTATTATAACCGCGAGGTTGTATTAAACACTCGAAAAAAAGCTTTTATGCACTTAACGGCAAGTAATGCAACGAGTGCTACTCGGTAGCGGTCGTTCTCATGGTATGGTCGCTTTTTCAAAAAATCTATGCTGATATTGGGTATAGTGCATCATTGTACTTGTTGTTGCGATCAGGCTGATCAGGATTTACGGATACCTTATTTCTTATGTAGAATGTTTTGCCAAATTGTTTTATAAACTGTATAGAAATTTATGTATGAAGTCTGAACTGCATCGTAAAATTTAAAAAAACATTCGAGTTAATTTTTTTTTTGAAAAATTTACATATGTTAGGTGGAAAATGTAATGGCATTTAACACTATTGTTGCAGATACTCTGGTTCATTAATTAATACATTTAGAATAAACTAATATATTTGATTCTCAAGGATTAAGCCAGTTCAGACAATATCACTAAGCAAAGAAAAAAGACATTAATACACACACAGCATCTGCCTTAAAATACTAAAAATTTATTGATTATTAAATAAAAAGTATTTATGTATTTTATAATATTGACCTAGATTAAAAATATGGTGTTACTTGCAAATGCAACTTCGAAATCCTTGTTGAATTTCCAATATTCAAATTATCACAATTTATCTAGTTTCGTAGCAAGTCTTCGGCGTGAGTGTTACGAATGAAGGGACGCGATAGTATGACGCTCACGCGCGCGGATCCGAATCGTGCGAATCGAATAGCGCGAGAGACGAAGAATTAAATAAATTTTGGAATTAAATAAATTCCCCCTCGTGCGCCCACCCCCGGCGCGGCGGTGATGCATCCGCGAGATCGAAGATCGGCGCGCTACGGTATGATGCCGCGCGGCAAATGTCGCGTGAAATGCGATTTCAGGCCGCGACGGTGAGTTCTCATTCGATGATTCTCGTTATCCTCGTTACAAGCTCGATGGGGAAGGGCGGAGGGGAAGGGAGTTGCGGGAGCAAATTGCGCGCGAGACCGTGAGAATAAATTGTCTCCGGTAGCGGCAACGAGGCACCCCCGCGCGCGACGGGGGTGGCAAATGCTAGATGCGGGAAGGTTGGAAGGGACGGACGACCTGTTTCGCGTCCGGGGACTCCGGCGACAAGTTCTTCCTTTTTTTTTCCTCCTCCACCACCAACGTTATCTCAACACGTCTACCCGCGAATATTTAGTTACTTACCGCGGTGAGCCGCGCTCGTTACCGTTTCATCTCGCATTACCGGGTACGTGCGACGATTCCTTGAGCCTGCTCCAGTCTCTCCGTTTACACATCGATTGTCGATACCTCGAACACGTTGCCTTGTCGTTGCGGTTCTATCTTGCCGCGCTCCTTCACGTGGAATTACAATTAATTTAAGGGGCATTAATCGTTCCCTCTTGCGCGCCGCAGTTGGCGTGGGTCACGTGGGTGTTAGATGCTCACCGTGACTTGCGGTTGCACGTTATTGCGAGAGAGATAAGGCCCTTGCACAATGCTAGGCAACAGGCAATAGGAACAGGAAATAACCTTAAATTCGTCAATACAAATCTAAAAAATTCGAACAATATGGGGTGCTTTCCAATTGCAATATCCCTAGACACTTTCGTGCACACGGCGACACAAGTTGTGTTCCAATTGCCGTAATCGTCGACACAACGCTACACATCCGTACTCGCCCGAGAGCTACTAGTCGGCTGTGTAAGCTTGTGTTCTCTAGTGACAATGAAATAGTTACTAGCCACAGCAGCTAAATGAGTGGCCGCGCATTTCTTTTTCTTTTTTTTAATTCAAAAAGGCGAAAAAAACTATAAATCAACGAAAATATCAAGAGTATCATTGAAGTAATAAGTAATTTGAATTATCTTGTATCACAATAATGAATAATTCTACCCAAAACCGTACACAGCGTACACATTAGTACACACTTTGTTCCAATTGAGTCGTGCACATCGCTACACTTTGTGCCTTCCTGTGTATGTTTGTGTTAGGATGTGTTAAACAATTGGAAAGCACCCTTTGTGCCTTCCTGTGTATGTTTGTGTTAGGATGTGTTAAACAATTGGAAAGCACCCATGATTGGTTGGCAACAGGCAATAGGCACAGAATTTCCAACGTGACGGAAATTCTATGTCTATTGCCTGTGTCATCGTCTATTCTGCATAAGTACAAGGTTTCTGATTTCTGTTCCCTGTTCCTATTGCCTGTTGCCTAGCATTGTGCAAGGGGCTATACTTTTACACTACATAGTACGGCACAGAGTGTCATGAGGTCTGTTCGTTTTCGCTGCACTTCTGAACTAGTGCAATAAGTTAGAATGAGACAAATATATTTTCTTTCATTCTAACTTATTGCACTAGTTCAGAGTGCAGCGAAAACGAACAGACCTTTATACATGTATATGTCTTGCTATATCTTACGCAGATAACATTATGTAGATAATAATTACGCAGAAATCTGAGGATAAAACTATTTTTTATATGTAATTATTTATTTTATATGTAATTATCTATTTTATATTCTGTTAGGCAATTTTATATTTATTAATTTATTATTAAAGTTTATGGCACGAACAGAACTTGCACATTTTTTACTTGATTCGCTTTTTAGTATAAAAAGTTAAGAATAAAAAATTCAGAGTTTTAAAAATTAAGAGTAAAGAAGAAGAAAAGCTGACATTAATGCTCGTTGGAAATAAATCTAGTCTAGTTGATCATTTTGCTTGGTAAACTATAATAGTCGGTGGAGCATTTGACTGATGCTGACTACAATCATTACTCGAGTAGCGAAAGGGTTAAAAGGTAGAATCGTGAATAGTCGACGAACACAAAGTTCTCGAGTAGCAGTCTGCTGACAACTTCTCGCTCGCACTTCTGGAACTTCAAGGGATCGCTCAGCACTCTCTTCCTTGTTCTTAAAAGACTTCCTCCCTGGCTAATGGTCTGCCACTTGTACTTCCGTAACCGGGATGTATATTGCAGTTTTTTCTTCACGGTAGAATTTGCGTGCAGGCCAGAGTGCAACCGGACGTTGCGAAATACAAAAATCTAAAAGATCGTAGTACGTACGATATTTTTGATACTTAAGAAAGCGTAGGACGAGTGGAAAAATGTTTATATTATATTTACACAATATATTCAGCTTTACTTAATATTACATCACATGATATTACTCAACAATCAAGGCTACAATATTTTGTTGTAACGCTAAATGCGAAATATGCATATGTAAAGAGGATCCATAATTTCTCCATTGATTTAAGAATAATTTATTTGCTTCGTTTATTCGATCTCTCTGGCCAAAATTAACTCGGGATTATTTGACTATATCTTTATTTGGATAGGGGGCTGCATCTGTGTGTCTGATATATGTTTTCTCCATGACAAATCTTCTCAAGGTATGACACACGTTCTTCTTCGTGCCAAGTCAAAGTAAACATACAATGGGGAGAAAAACTGATGCGTACGTATGGAAGCGTGGCGACATGTTGCTGACGGCAAAGTCGGTGAATTTCTTTCTGAAAGGAGAACGGATCGAGGGACGGTAGGCGGTAGCAACCGCGAAGATGAAGAAGCAATTATTCTAATGGAGGCTTTGGGAGGATTGTAGCCGAGACAAGTGAGGTAATCCATGAATAATACCTGTGCCCCTTCCTCGGGCGCATTCCTCTTCGCGGGCTCCATCTTCCACCGTCATCCGTCGCCCTCTCATCGCCCCGACAACGACGCTTGCTTGTTGTCCTCTTCCCACTTCTGCTGATATTATGCTAAACTCCGGTAATCCTTAAATGCCACCTCAGTCTCTGCCATCGCGGATAGAGTCTGAATGTCTTGCATAACCTCGGCGAGCAATCCACCTGCTCCGCTCTTCTGGTTCCCCTTCGTTCCTTCGCGTCATCGCCGGGCTCACGGACTCACCTGTGCGGAATTGTCCTTGTTAAATCCCTCGATGATAATTAGGAGTACACACGGAACTTCCCAGGGAGCTAAATGGATCCGCCAAAATGATGACGGGGAGAAATGAAAAAAGTCCTTAAAATAAAAAATTATGATTGACGGTATATAACATGCAATACGTGTATAAGGAATTATTAGACCTAGTGTTCTTTTTGTATAATATATTGTATAATCATTGTACTTTGTTATAAAAAACATTAATTCTGAGGCGAGAAATACTATAAGCTTTTGATGGTGACAATTGTTCGATGTTTTGCTATCAAGATTACCAACGATGATTGATACCAAAAAGTCGCGGAATTTTTGTGATTTTCTCGAGAAAGGACAGATGAAACAGGAGTGAAACTTATAATTAAAGAAGGACGATGGAGTTGGCTTGCGCGCGTTCAAGAGTGTGAGTTTCTAATCCAGGTTCGATATCCATTTTCCGGACTCGTCACATCTTTATCCTTTGATCTATTTTCTCTTTTTACTATCGATTCACGATTCAGAGAAAACACAGAAAAAAATAGAGAAAGACAGCAAAAAAGAATGAACGCACGTTATTCTTCACATCGCTATTATTGCAGAGATCATGACTGCAACCGCGGCGCAATTTTTGTGTTCAGGATAAAATCGCAAGTAATCATGGGAAGTGGGGATCATGCTCGCGCGAGAGGAATTGAAGGCCAAGTGATGAGAGAGGGAGAAAAGGGTTGGAGGATGGGAAGAGGTTACTGCATGGGTTGCATCGCGTATCAGAACTCGTGCAACATTGTACCAAGCGGCTGATGATGCACTTAGGAATATTAGTAGAGCCTATAGAACTACGGCGTGTCCTCGCTGAACGTTTGACGTTGGCCCTGCGGGCAGTCCATTCATATTCAGCAGGGTTCAATCTGATTTGTTGATCTAGGCAAGGCTGATTCGATGTTATTTCCATGTTTATCTGTATCGATATCCTGCGCGTTTCTTTTGAAAATTGAAATTTCTAAAGCATACATTGTACGAAGGAAAAGAAGAGAAAAAAGTTTAGTATAATGTTATATTTATAATTATTATTGATTTTTTATTAATGATATTGTAGCATAAATAGAGAATTTCTAATTATTTTAAGCAAATAATATTCTCTTTCTACCATGTACCTACTTTTGCTAAAGAAACGCATATTTGTACGAAAAAATGTTTTTATGTAACTTTATATTTATCTTTATGAAAAAGATTGTCCAAAACTGTAGAGAGCTTTTTGATCTGAAAATTCATGACACTACATGACTACACACTGTACAGTTAATGAGGAATAACGATGTTGGTTTAACATATGTTATTGCGTAAACAATTGTACTAACGACAATCGCACGCCATGCACGAATAATTGTATCGTGAAGCGGTAACCGCGGGCATTATCACATAATACGAATAATCGTGTGACGCACGGAATTAATTCAACGTTACCAATCAGGAATAAAACGGCACTTTAATGGCGAAACTAGATCGTAGCAAAAAGAGGCATTTACATCTTACTTGATATAGTCGCGCGTTAATAGATGAAGTAGAGCTCGCGGCTAATACCGAGTGCTAATCATATTTGAAATCTGACCGGGCTATAAAGTTTCAACGCCTCGACCCTCGTTCGCTCGTCGGCCACTATTCCGCACGCGAGATTCCGAATCTCATTAGAATAATCGCGGTGTTGTTGAATAACGTTCGTTGAAGCAGCTCGCAAATCTGGCACCGGGACATCGCGACGAGGCTTTGTCATTATTATGGCGATACGCTTGGCGACGAGAATCCATTATACCTTCGAATAATTCGCAATATTCGCTCGCGGAATAATATTCATTAGCTGCATATATTTAATAAGTGCATTTACATAGAAAATGGCGCTTAATATATCACGTCATTGCAGCATCAAATATTAATACTCTTAATCTTAGAATTTTAGAGAAACTTTTTTTTATTCAATATTTTAAAAACATCGTAGTTGATGTAGGTGTATCGGATTGACACTTTGACCTAAGGGATGTACATACAAAGAAAAAACCGCGCACATATTATATGATGGAAGTTGAACTAAAAGCAGATATAGAACAACATGAAAGGAGGATGTCTTAAAAGGGCCGATTTCTGCCCACCTTCCTTTGATATTTCTGACACCCTCCTTTTTATGTGAATTATTATTGAGAAGTTTTAGCTGCTTCTTTCCTCCTGAAAATTTACTGAGATATTATTACCACCTATATTTTAAATGATTGATATATTTGAACTTTTGATCAAATATGACGTCTATAAGCGATTTGATCATTTTCTTTTATCTTTGAACCAGATACCTTTCGCAAAAGTTATACAGCGGAGTATTTCTTCGGCGGGACTGTTTCGTTAGTGAAACCTCCCGAGGGAATTCGAAAGTTTCTCTCGTTGAGCCGGCCTTTTCGGGGCCATCGGGGATGTTTCAGCGCGAAAGTCGGAACGTGCGCGGCAAGTTTCCGTTTTTCTCCGCGAACCCTTGTTCACGCTTCGGTATGCCGGGGTGCGCATTC
Source organism: Leptothorax acervorum (assembly GCA_035220615.1). NCBI lineage: Eukaryota > Metazoa > Arthropoda > Insecta > Hymenoptera > Formicidae > Leptothorax > Leptothorax acervorum. The sequence goes on from JASTWQ010000170.1 coordinate 157,024, forward strand.
ATTTTGCAGCGCGAAATAGACGGCCGGGAATTTGTGAAATGAAGGAAGCGGTGGGACCTCGACCGAGTCCACTACCTGTTGCTGCTATGTGGACAATAAGTAGCGGAAGTTACTACTCGGATTTAATCCACCGACTGCCACCGATTTCCGTGCCATAGAAGCTGATCGTTCGCTCTTTCATATATCTTTCATAACACGTTTTGCGTTTTATGATCGTCGTAACGTTCTGATGAATAATAAATGAATAACCTTTTTACCTATAGATGAATAATCTTTTTATCTGTGAAGGAAATTTTAATGTTATCCTCAAACTTATGATACGTAATAATTTTTGTTTGCAAACAAGTCTCGATGACTGTAATTAATCGTTACTGTAGTTTTTGAGAATAACTTTTATGTTTTATAACAAGAATAAAATTTATATCACAAGAAAATTAATTTAATAGCTACACTGTTAAAAATAAAATGTTAATTTTAACATTTTTTGCATGTACCAGAAAGTGCACTCTAAATTTTAAGTTAAAATAACTCATTCATCGTGTGTTACTTGTTGACAAATTAAAAATGTTATTTAATTGACACAACATTTTACATTTATATTTGTTCTTTTAACTTTAAGTATAATGTAATAATAACACAAAGATAATTGAACAGTACGAATACTGAAGTATTAAAAGAATTACAAGAATAGTTAAAATAATTTGCAAGAAATGTTGACGTAACATTTTGCTTCGTCCGATAAAGTTTACGGTTATTTGAAGATTTACTTCAACTTTTGTTTATGTTAAAATAACTTTAAGACGTTTTGATTTTTTAAAGCAATTGTGTTAATAGAAAAAAATAATATTTAATTTATAAATGACATACATAAAATGTTGAGTTATCATGTTGACATAAATGTAACACACGAAAATGTTACAAAAATATTAACATAACTGTTGTATGTTAATTTTACATTGAAATAATAATCAAATCTTGGTAACACAAGGAATTTTTAACATATGGACGCACGATTTTTTTACTGTGTATACACGTAATTTGATGGTGTAAACAATTTAATGTAATAAACTCTGTATGTTTAAAGCCGACCAACTGGCAAGGTTTTATTGAATTTTCACGACGTTTCGACCGCCCTTTCGGTATTTATTAAGTGAATAAGGCTAACAAATTATTATTTATCCTGGCATAATGTCCAAACTAAGCCATCTAAAAAATAATTTGAGCGTCAGTGCGTGTTAAAAAATAATAATGTAAAATCGACATGTTAGTTATGGAACACAAGGAAATATGTCAGAGCCGTGCGGCTGTGGTACTGCGACTGACACTTTAACACGCACTGACGCTCAAATTATTTTTTAGATGGCTTAGTTTGGACATTATGCCAAAATAAATAATAATTTGTTAGCCTTATTCACTTGATAAGGAAAGGGCGGTCGAAACGTCGTGAGAATTCAATAAAACCTTGCCAGTTGGTCAGCTTTAAACATACAGAGTTTAATATTTAATTTTTCACTGGCGGAATAAAACTTGTTGTTTTTATTTTAATGTAATAAATTCGATTTAGAAGCTCGTTAAAATTGGTTGTAATGAGATTCGACAATATCTGTTTATACAGGTTATATTGATCTTTGTACCTACTTTTGGTTCGAGAATAAAAATCTTCTCGTATAATATAAATATGTCAAGTTAAAGTGAATAATGAAATCATAAAGAGTTACGAATGTTTATAATTCTCTTCAAATTGGCTCTTGGAAAAGTATCCGTAAAAAGTTTGGCCAAATACACTTTTGTATTTAGGTCGATACGGCGCGCATTGAATAGCAATAGACGGAGTTCCGGTCGGTCGATCTCTTCGTCTTCGATCTTGAGTAACGAGTTGCTCGATTGGACTTCGTACTTCTTTCTCGTTTCCGTCAGGATACTCCTAAAGTTCTACCGCGGCGGAAAGTAGCGGTCAACGGGGACTCGTACTCTGGCATACACTTGACGATACCAATAAGCGACTATTATTTGTGTTAATCTTCGACGCGGACGTTCCGAAACTTTTGACTTGATCTTTATACTCGAGAGAAAGACGGAATTCTCCCCGTCTCCAGCAAGTCTTCAAGAAAAAGGTAGCAGGTAAAACTTTCCTCTCACAATAATATGTTCCCGTAAAAATTTCATATTGTTCTACATCTGCTTCAATTTCAACTTCCATCGATTTGACAAACGTAAGGAGGATTCTGAATTATTTTTTGTATTTTTAAGATATATCTAAAAAGACTTGCAACTTGCAATTTTTTAGATAATCCAAGTATAATAAATTATTAAGTAATCGATTTTATATTGCAAAATTTTGTAAAATATTATTATCCAAATGTAATACATGTTACAAAAATTTGTTATCTTAAAATCAATGATATGTGTGTGATTACGTTTCTTTATAATATATTTTTGTCAAAATATTATATATTTCAAAAGAAATATAAACAAGAAGCAGGTTTTTTTAATTTCCCCAATTTTGTAAGGCTAATTTATCTGAATATTAATCTCTGTAGATTAATAATTTTTATTTCTTATTGTTAGACAGCAATTTTCTTTGATTATACAAAATGGATGAGTACGAATGGTGTCGTAACGATCGATTTAATATTCCTAGCGGAATTCCGTCCGGCGAAAACTTGCATCTACGATACGCTCTCCTTTCGGGATTCCGCGGGCGTATTCCATAAGATTAATATTATTGACAGCTTCGAGAGCGTGCACTGATACGCACGGTGGAGCAAATTTAATTTTCGTGTCTTGGGAATAAGAGAGCAGCAGCAAGAAGACGCGGGCGAACCTTGCCGGACTGCGAGGGCTTTCTTCTTCACATCGGTTACGGTCCGATGCGTATCTTTGGTCGGGAATATAATTAAAACTTTACCGCGGAATCCACAACAATGCCCGCGATATAAATCAACGAGCCGAGCGAGTAAATTAGCAGGAAGAAGCGTGCCTTGGTTGCTTTTGTCGGCAAAAGAATTGATTAATCGGTACCGAAAACGAATGCAATGACAGTTTCTATGGCTGCAAATATGTTTTATAACATATTTTAATCTTCTGTGTTTCTCTATGGATATGAGGTTCACTCAATATGAAAGAGAGAAAATTATTTTGAATGTTAATTAATTTTACGAACGTTAATATTTTTCCGATATTTGAAGAATAATATACTAATATTGAATACTTTTTTGATGTAACTAATAAATTATAAAATAAATTATAATATCTGTGAATATCAAAACAGTTGGTAAAGTCAACCGCTCGTAACGACGCGACGATTTCAGTGACCGAAGTTATTCATAATCAGTCGTGTAAAAGAGCACACTGCTCACTGCTAGCGAGTCGCATGCGTGACGTATGTACGTACATACGTTTTCGTATAGAGCGGCCAATAAAGTATATAACCGCGTGATATCATAGAGATTGCTCGAACATAGCCGCGAAACAGAGAGAGTCGAGTGCAAATTGGACGCCGGAAATACGCGCATCGTTTGTCATGCAAATACCTTCCGCCGTGCTCGCGGAAAAGCGGAATGGTGATTCGAGGGAAAAAAAAGAGGGGAATACGGGTCGCGGGCTTTTCTAATTTATCCGAAACGCCGGCGCCGGCTCTAGCTCTAACTTTGGTGGCTCTGGCCTTGCTGGTTGGCTTCAAGCAAGGGTAAGAGTAAGAGCAATATCCATTAGCGAACAGTGTATATATGCCGCATGCGCGAGTGTCTTGGAGCACGACCAAGGGATGAAGGGAGAGAGAAGGAGCACCATGTATATCTGTTTGTCTATGTGATAGGAAACGGATAAGGATGAAAGAGGGACAAGCGGGGGAACAGTGCGCGAAGATGGAGATTGTTTATCGTGTTTCGGACGATAAGGATCCGGAGGCGTCGATAAACGGATCCGCAAGACATCTGCTGTGATAAGAAAAACATCTATATAGGTAGTTGAGATTAATTTTATAAGGATATACAGATTTCTCTCAAGAAAGAAATTTCCAATAGTACAAGTTATCAAAAATCTCAAGATTTAAGCGAATAAACGTCAAGGTGATTGATTAATTTTTAGTAGATATTTCTTCATCAATAATTTAATGTAATTCTTGTGCGTGTACCGAGATACTTAAGATTAGTAGATGTTTCTTCGTTAATTATTGAGTATGAATCCATCCATGTGAATCCACATTTACGGGATAATAATTTGGGATTTTAATTATTATATACGAGATAGTACATACGTAATAATTTTGCATGTAATTTTACATGCACATAATTTTATGTAAAATACCAGACATAGGCATAGTAATAATATAAGTTTGGGTTATATCTTATAACAGCACTTGAAGATATAACACAGTTTGTCTCTAATAGCGTTCTACCTCTGCTATTTACCAAAGTTCTAGGATGTAATATTGCATCTCCCATATTGCCATGCGAAGCAATATACCGTACGTTTGTACCTAATGTTACACGCGTCAATACAGCGTTAAATGATTGTTCGCGACTATACAATATTTTCACTTCCTCGCTTTGCACATTATCAACGGCTAAACTTCTTTGTAATTTAAAAGAAATCTCAGGTTACAACTTTTCTTATTAAGGGTGGAAACGTTACGATAGAAATACAATGTAGACTGAAAATGATTGCTATCAATTTCATATCGCAATGCTATGATAGACATCGTCGGGATCTCGGGATAAAGCGAAGCACGTTGATTAACGAGTATCGTTCCGTCGTTATCCTCTCGGCATCAACCTTATAAGCGTTAAAGGGCTGAAGAATCTATGGATCGGCGCCCTCCTTGTTAAATGGACGCCTATACAAACTGAATCAACGTCAGCGCTTCTGGCGATCATTTATCACGCTGTTCCTCAAGAACACTCGCTTACTCTCCTCCGGTCCATTTCCTTCTCGGGAAATGCCTAGTACCTGCGTCATGCAGGTTACCAAACAACTTGACGCGACATCAGATATTAGCAAGTACTAGCGAATATAGCAGTACGCGGCGTATAATTACAAAGATTTGAGTGTGATAAATTTTTACGCCTGAATTTAGATTGATTTAATCTCTTTGTATTATTTTATATTATATATCAGTTTATGTTTTTATCTTAAATATTGTTACATCCTTGTCTCAGCCCATTCCAAGTTTGTATGTACTAGCAGTTAACGTATCAATTTTGAGTTCCCGATCTGATATCTATTTCGTATTTGAACATACGAGTTCTAGTCTAGCTAAAGTGTTGTTTGCAGCAAATATTTCTCAGCTGAAATGTAGTTTCTCTTTTGCGTTTGGTCTATTCTTCGCCAGTTCATCGTTGTATAGTGATTTCCAGGATTTTTTTACGTTATCAATAGAGCCGCGAGCCTTTTCTCGCTTAGCTTCCTTCATTCTCTCGCGAGTGAAATCACGGTCGAATAGTTGAAAGGCTGACATCCTTTCTTTGTTTGCTCGATAGATTTTTTGATTTATTTGATTTTTCGATTTTAATCACGCATTTCTATACATATGTTATATCAAAACAAGTTATTTATATAAAATACACAAAAATAGACAAACATTCATTTATCACTACATCTTATATTAATATATTAATTAACTAATCTATTATATATAATATAAATAAGATGACAGTTTAATTACGAAATTACAAATAGAAGTAATAATAGCCAGTATATATAAACGAAAAATAACAACGAATCACATATAATTAAAAAGATAGCAATCTCTTGTAAATGATAGTTTCTATCCTTGTCCATTTTCTCTAATTTTATAAGATTCTTATTACAAATAGAATTATACTCTAGAAATACGTACATTATAACTCATCGAGGGGTCTACCGCACTCGGCAATAGGTGTACAAATTTTAGGCAATAAACGGCAATAACAAGGAAATAACTGGGAATAACTAGGCAATAACTAGGCAATAACTAAGAAATAACTGGAAAATAAGTAGGCAAAATTAGGCAAAAAAATTAGCCTTGCGAAGAAACATTTCGACACGGTTCCGTCAAATCCGTCATTTTTATATACAGTATGTCTGAGACTATCCGTACACCCCTTCTAAAATGAAAGAAAGTGGTTTTTATATAAATCAAAAATTTTGATAAGTAAATCGGATACGCTCTCTCTATCAAATGGTGCGATATTTTCATCTTCCGGTACTGACCAGAAATGAGCTATTTAGATCAAAAATCGAATTTTTTAAATGAAACCCCCACTTTTTATTGCATATTCTTGTAACCTATATCGAGACGTTTTTAACACACTATAATAAAGCTCTCTTTTGTTAAGAATTTTTCTGAAATATTTCAAATTTTGTCATGATATTTTTAATATATAATATGAAATAAGAATAATGAAAGGAATTGATTGTTGTAAAAAAGAAAACAGAATAATTATTTTAAGAAATTTGATTGCATCTTGTAGACGCATACAATTTTACAAAATTGTAAATGTAAAAGTTAATATCATTATTTGATTCCTTTCATTACTCAACGTATAAAAGTATCAAGGTAAAGTCATCAAAAATTGAATACTTTACGAGACATTTCATATTTTATATTAAAATGATTATAACAAAATTTGAAATATCTCAGAAAGTTCTTGACGAAAGAGAGCTTTATTATAGTGTTTTGAAAACGTCTCGATAAGGGTTGCAAGAATATGCAATAAAAAGTGAGGGTTTCGTTTAAAAAATTCGATTTTTGATCTAGATAGCTCATTTCCGGTCAGTACCGAAAGATGAAAATATCACCATTCGATAAAGCGTATCCGATTTACTTATCAAAATTTTTAAGATTTTTTATAAAAACCACTTCCTTTTATTTCAAAAGGGGTGTCTGAGACCACTCATATACCCTGTATATTATATATTTATGATATATTCAGCGTTGAAAAGACAAATTAAAGTGTTAGTTCAGTACTATTGTGGAACATTAGATTTCGGTGAATTTGGCTGAAACTTTGGAAATAGATAATTTCTGTTCTGTGATGCTGATCAAAAGTCAAAATAAGGTGTTATTTCAGTACTATATTGTGGAATAGTGGATTAGAATGTATTATTCTACACAACTTATTTCTTTTATTAATTTAAAAGTATGTATTTATGTGAAAAAATATGTACATGCATGTATACATTGTATACCTATATAGCATATATGAATTATGTTATAAGATTATAATTCATATATGTGTATATATATACATGCATATACATATATTTTTTTCACATAAATACGTATTTTTTATACTCTAATTTCCCTCCCTTTTCTTGAGAATAGAAAGCAATAACTTCAGAAATAGGGAAATATATGCGTAATGTTCGGCAATAACGGCAATGTTTAGGCAATACTTGGTCAATAACGGTAATAAAGGCAATACTTGGGCAATATAGGAAATTAAAGTAATAACTGCAGAAATATGGATTTTATTGCCGTTTTCGGCAATAGGTGTACACTTTTTCGAGGTGCGGTAGACCCCTCGTAACTCATTTTTTGCCGACAAAAGTGTAAGAGCATCCTTAGATCTATCGAATTGTTTTCTAATACGGCCGATGGGCTTTCGTGCTATCTGCACTTCGATGGCTTTCGTGACTTTTTAGCCGCACCGTCAGAGAACTCTCCATGCTTCTCTCATGTCGATTCAGCCTCCTTCCACCGTGCTCCGGTGGAAAGGGTTGGAAAACTCGTGGTCAGAATCGGGATTCGGGATTCGGCAGAAGCAGAAGGAGAAAGAGAGAGAAGTGATGCGCGGAGAGCCGGCGGCGGGAATGCGAATGAATAGCGGAGGTAGGGTGCGACATGAAAGGGGCGGCGAAGCCGAAGCCCCGGGTCCAGAAGCGGAGACAGTAACGCTACTAATATGCAAATCTTATCATCGGATTTATTCGTCAACCCGGCGACGAGTTTAAAACGCTCGTATGGCCCTCCCTTCTTTCTCCTGGCTCTCCCGCCCCGTTCTGAGATGTCGTTCTTCCGCACGTCCTACATCGTTAATCCGAGTTAATCGTATGAATTAAGTAGATTATATTTCCTTTACCTGTGGAGCGTCGCGAGAACGCGGCGTAATTCGATTTCGCAGGCGAGGAGTTTAAGGTGGTTTGGCAGAGACTCGCCGGCTCACCGATATGGAGCGCCATTTTGGAAATTTGCTCGATATACAGTCCCCTTTCGCTTGTCTAACGGAGAACAGCATCTTTCTTCATTTTCATTCCGTAAATATCTACGTGTACATTTTCGACTTTCACATGTCCCGTTTTATTATGGTTATACTATATTATGATCTGGTTTGAAGTCAGCTTAATCGCAACTTCTTTGGAAGGATGTTGGTGTGAAAGAGGAAGGTGAAGGATGAAGAGAAACGTACGATGGAATTATGTATGATCGTTGGATAGTTTGAAACTGGTTGACAGTTTACGTCGCAGTGCGTCCTTAACGGACCTTAGCTATCGGTCGAAGGTGCCTTACCCTGTTCAAGGACATTATTGATACTTCATTATCCGATATTGGAAATTAATAGCAAGTGGGGAAGGGCAAGTGTTCAACGCCTTCCCTTTAAGTGCTCGTACGTTAATAGCAACGATATAACGAGCTGCCAATTAAAGCCGAGCTGTCCTTACGCCGGGACGTTCGATGAGTCGTTAATCGTCAGTGACTATTACGTTGAATTACTTCGAATTACATAGAATGTAAACAACTTGTTTGAAACATTACTCTATTTACGTATTGTCTAATATAATTAATTAAAAATCTAATTTTTTAAATATAAAAATTGTTTAACATAATAAAATTATTTGTACAAGTGATCTTAACACTTTTTTTATGTTATATCACAAATTGGTATTTGCCAAGCCAAAAATGATTTTTGCTAAAGGATCAATGACATATTCTTATGTTAAATAAGGAGACAAAACAGGTCGGCGTATGCCGCGTTTGTTTAATCTGCCATGTGGATTCTGTACTGTAGACTGAATTTTTGATACATTCGACGTGTACACGGTTCCTCTCACAATCAGTAGAGGTAATAATATATCTGAAAGCATCGGGCATCAGGCCGGAAGTGATTTTGGTATTGCTAGAAGGTGGAGACATTGATAGCTACAAGGAAAGAAAGAAGAAGAAGTGAAAGGAAAAAAAGTGAAAAATGGGATGAGATTAAATTGCTCCGCGGGGACGAGTGTAGGGGCGGATGGGGGCGAAAACGAGCGGGAACGCACGAGAGTACCGAGAGGAGGAATGAAAGATCGGGTAAGTGCTGCTCGTCTCTCGCCTTCCTCCTCTGGAAGGTATCTCGCCGCGGATGAATCGCACTTCATGCCGATGAGTAGCCCGTTACATCCCGCTTTCGGGGCTGTCGAATAGCCCCGGCGCGAATGAGCTCGATCTCAAGAGAAGAGAGAGATTGGCGGAACCACCGAGACTGAGACGCGAGCTAACTAACAAATTAAGACGTACGCGTGAGACAGCAGAAAAGGTGCGAATGTGCAATGGAGGAGGAGTCGTGAGTACTCCATCGCGTTATTACGGGGTAAAAATTGACGCCGTCTTGCGAGATAGTATGAGAATTTTGAGTAAATTAATAGCGATACAGAATGTTTCAGAAGGTTTTGCCATTATTTCTCTCACAATCAGATTCAGTTGTTTAGTCTGCCATTTCTCTAAATTAATTCTCGATTCAATTTAATTAAATTTTTGGTAGATTTGTTTATAATAAGAAGTCGACTATATTATTCTATTATACGATAAATGAAACATACATGTATGTATGCTACGCAATAATATTTTTTTCCATAAAAAAATAATTTATCTAGTTGAATAAATATCTTACTTTTTCGCGCAATCGTACGCACCGTTAATTGTTTTCGTACTAATTATTCGTTATACTGTTAATTACCTGTGCCACAAACTATTAACACACGCATAATTACTCATTACGTCGGTAATTAGATACCGCTGCAAAATTAATCGTCAATTAAAATTTACATATAGATGTCACACCGGTGAATATTACATACTTGCGAACTAGGAGCTCTTCATTAAAGTATTCGTAGGATCGTAGTCTCATGATTGATTTCATCAGCTCGAAATTCTCATTAATAAATATGAAATTGATAATATATTAACTGTTAAACGGCTCATTATAATTAATTAAGAACAATCATGTTCTCCCTATTGTTATTTCCGCGCGACACAATTTGTCGCGATGAAAAAGCGGGCCATGCATCTCAAGCGGTCTCAGCTTCAGGATTCAGGATGTCCTGAGATCGTTTACCTGGTGGTGGGCACTTAAGCTTCGACGGACTTCCCTTGGCAGGTCGGCCGTGCACTCTCGCCCGGATAAAACCGCAGCTGGGTTCGCATGGAATTACGATTATTTATGACTCCGTGACCTAAACCGGCAGTTCTCGGTCCATAGCATAATCGCTCGAAGTCAATCTTCTCGTGACCTAGCAATTTATAAATCTAACTTTTATAGGAAAAGGGTCGACGTACTTAACAGAAAAGGTAGTAACGTTGAGAGATTTTAAAAGAGAGATCGTACAATCAGAGATTGTTCTAATTTTGAATCGTAACTATAATATACATGTATTTAAAGCATCTTTCTAAATTCACTATTGAATTCCCATTCAAAGATACTTTTCTTTTAAATTTTGAACGCACTTGGACGGCTTGGTCGGGACACCCTACGTCCTGTGCTCTTGAAATATGTACGTGCACGTAAAGGCGTGGTATAAACGTTGAAACTAGTTCGTGCGCGTCCGAACGCGCGGTCCGCGTCTTCGAAAAATGCTGTTCTTCAACTTCTACTTTTCCGGCCGCGGTTTTATTCCACCGTCTTGCGGCACGTGTTACACCCTCCCGGGTGCCCGGGTGTCTTCCTTGAAATATATAGTTAACTCGGAAAAGTAACATTTCTCAAAGTTGATGCAACTTGTGCTGCGTGAGCAGGCGCGCACTAGCCACTTCTATCAATTGCGCACGTACATGATACAACATGTGTCATCGGCAAATGTGTGCGGCACTTGACATTCCTAAATCGATTTTACGTGACTGCTTATGTAAACATTAGATTTATCAGGGCTAAATATGTGAAAATTTCTTTTATTTAAAGAAACATCTTTTGTCGACAGTTATTCGATCAAGTATACATATGTAACTGCAAAATTATTTGCGGTTTAACTGAGTCAATTGGACTACAAATTAATGATCATATCTTCATATTATTTTAAATAAAAATTCAGAAAGAAATTCTCTAAAGTTGTGAAGAAAAGGAGTTTTTACCATACGCGATTATGGCATAGTTTTACAGCCCATGTAAAAGCAGGCTGAAACCAGTAGTAGCATTATGTGGACATCGAGAAAACTAGGAAATCTGGTTCACGTGCGTAAAAACTAAAAACCCGGACGTTCTACGGCCACGGTGAAAGTAGTTCGCTAACATCAATTTTCCACTTTATGGAGTTTCGTTACTTACCGCGCGCGGCTGGTTATATGCGCGTTTTACCTGTTGCCAACCCTTAGGTGGATTGAAACTACTGTAGGCTGTAGGCATCGTTGCGCAATCGAATTCCGCATCGACGTGCGTGGACCGAACAATTACTTTGGGATTCTATCAATGCGGGCGGCGCGTTATCAAGTTACAAGCTGATAACTGCGCGTATACCAGCGCGACCGTAAACTAGTAACTTTCGCGAGGAAACTTGTGCAGCATCATAGACACCCTCATACGAATTACTCCATGTCGTTGAAATGGCTTGCGTTCGTAGAATTGAATTAAATGATGTAACTTATCCAGTCCGTTCCATGACTCTATACTCGCACTTAGAACTATAACAATAAGCGCGAAATTTGTAAAATTTAGTTTCGCCAATGGATTATTTTCAGAAAATAATCTCTTAGGTTACTCTATTTAACTATATTAACAGTGATGTTTTGAATGAGCTCGAATCTCATTATTAAAATAAATCAAGATGTTATATACTTCATCGCAGTGCAGGAAAATATATTTAATTTTATGCAAACATTTGACGCGGGAAAATTCACCTATGTTCCAAAGTTATCCGCGCACGCGAACTACTTTCACATATGATATACATATACATATAATTTATATATAGAGAAAGGAACGCGCGTGCATACGTGTTCATTTAAAACACGTTCTTCGCATGTGTGTATGCGTGATGCATGTGAGCTTATGTTCGCGTGCGTTCATGCATCATACGCACAAGCGGGCGAATTGCGCGAATGTGGGGCCACTCCGAAATTAGACCATGTAAGGAACGGTTGATGGGCGCGTCTCGGTCGGCGAACTAGCCGGTTTTATGGGACGATGGTTTTACGAGCGCATCTGGCCCGTCCACCACCCTCTAACATCCTCCGGTTCGTGCAGGGCCGGGCAAGGAAAGGGTTCGCGAATAGCCTCTGGTATCCTCTCATCGACTTTATCCTCTGGAACCATGCACCAACCGGGTTCACAGACGACGAGCCCGGGGTCACGCTCAGAGTTTTTCTTCATGGCCAACGTTCACCGCGCGTTTCTGATCAGCCTAAGAGAGTTTCTGATGGCGACGGCGGGCGGGTTGTCCGTCGTGGTTTTACACCGTGAAGGCCCTCAGGGAGGGATTATTTATGCGGCTTGTTTGCGCCGCGCTCGCTCGCCGAAAGCTTTGCTCACGCATCATCGAAGTAGCACGGCATGGTGAATAGATACCAAAAATAATTACGTTAACGGAGAAGTGTAAATTCCGAGAGTTGGAAGATGGCGAAAACAATAATTTTACAAATATTATTATTCTGCGTTAAAGTTGCGATGTTTGATTATTTTGTTCGAAAGATTTTACATCGACGAACTGAAACGCATACTTCTGCTTCTACTTTTCGCAGTTTTCACGACGGGTAATGTTTAATCAAACAGGCATGCCGACTTGCCTCTACGAAGAAGTTTATCGAAGGAAGCTTATCAAGAATAATGGATTTTGATATAATAACATTTTATCTTATATAAATTTTATTACCAGGCTCTACCATTATATGTTATAATTAACATCTAACTCATATTTGTATACTGTAATTATTGATGCCATTATAAATTACAAAAAATTTTAGCAAAAATGGCTCCAAAAGTTTTCAGAAGGATTGTTTATACAATATTTTCTCTTCCGAAAAGTTCTTTGATTAAAATAGAAAATATTAAGAGAAACAAGACTGCGCGTTTTATGATATACAATCAATTTAGAAGAAAATGCCATTTACGGTTTAAACTGGATCTCGGTAGCTTAATAATATATTGCTCTTTATTAAGACTCTCGTCACGGATTGAGAGAGGTTCTAGATTCGAACCCTGGCTGAGGTAATATTTTTTGAAATAAATTCTTCACAGTAATTTAAATAGATGCTTATTAACATCAAAGTTAAATTGATTAAGTTAGCTTAGACCGTAAATGGTATTTTCTTCTAAATTGATTAAAATAAGAAAGAAATAATAAATAAATGTAAAACCTTAAGGAGATATCTCATATAACACAACTACAGGTTACAATATACCTATATCTTTTCTGGAGTGGCAATGAAATAGCAAAAGTTGCTGTGGTTTACATTCCTCGATTCCTGAAATGTCCCGAGACGAGACGTTCTTGGTAAGAGATTGCCGACTATGCCGAATGGCGGATAGACAAGGATTATAACGTTAGACAACCGTCCGTCTGTCGTCAGTGGTCTCCATCGACACTAAGACATCCTTACACTCGGCAGTAACTGCAATGTCGAAGACGAGAGCACTGGGAGTCCCAGTCCCAACATAAAAGAAAGAAGTTCTCCTTTGGAGTATTTATGGCGAATTCGGGGGCAAAGTCCGAGATGACAGGACGTTATGTCACGCCCTTTTGAGAACAGTCGGGTCGGCCGTAAGCCACTTCTGTACGAGAGATCAGACGTCGGGAACAAGTTACGTATGGGTTTCGAGATATATACGTGTGTGCATACGTGTACCCACGTATGTTGGTATTGATTGACAAGGCGAGACAGTTTGTGAAATCGGGAGGACGTAAAGGAGATTGGACGAGGGTGCGTGGCACGCATGTAAACCCCATGTCTGTGCCATTGATACCAATATCCAACTACTTCTTCGTTATGCAGCCTCCAGAAGCGGCGTTCTTGCGATGGCGTTCCTTACACGAATGCATGTGCGTTTTCCTCGTGGGAGCATATAACTGGAAAGTGTTGTCCTCTAAAACTCTCACCTGATAGAATTTTGATAGCGTCGCAAACGATTGGAGTTTCGCATTATTGGCGTTTCTCTCTCGCCATTTCAGTCTTTTGTAGTACGCCTAAAGACATACAGAAAAGAAACTGCGATTGTTATTACTGTCATACTACGTAACGTAGATAAAAAACACTACGATGAAAAAACATCTCATAGAAAAGAAAGTGCACGTTTTAATTATTAATCTATTTAAAATAATTTTTATATAATCCATCTCTCATGTCGTACATTATTAAAAGATACGATTTTCTTGAAAAAGGAAGGAAGAGATAGAAATTACGGTCAGCAAAGAAATGTTAACAAACTATTTTTTGCATTGTAGAAACTCTTAATCGCAGTCCCCGGAAATACGAATTCTGTTTGAAACGTAATCCATGCATTCTTTATTCCAGCTAAGTGTAGCATGGCGCAACCCCGTTAAAACTTAAAATTACTCGTCCGCTACATAGTTAGAGCCTTTACAAGATTGTCTGCATAATTCATGAATAATGTTGCCCCGATAAGTCCGGGGAATTACAACTTTCGCTAATTCCAATATTACGCGAGAAACTTTCATCTCTTTGATGGATCTTATATCTTATTTTTCCTTCGTTCTATTCCCTTTAACAACGCCGTACAATAATATTCTGATATCATATAATTTATGCATTGATAAGCCTGAATTATTTTTTTCCCGTAAGAGAACAGTTTTTTGCTTGTGACATCCTAGATTCTGCTAATATGTAGAATCAAGCTACATTGGAAATCGATCAGCGCGACAATATGGAATTACGGTGACATTGATATCGGGCGTTACACATCGCAATGTGTGCACTAATGAAAGCTAATCACGGTCCAATGGTTCGCGGATTACGATCAAAGACTTGTCGGCGTATCTTTGACGCTTTTGTAATCGACGGACCGTGGCTCGTGCGTGCGCCGATCGCGCCGCGCTTTATGTCGTCGAAAAGACGAAATCAGCTATGCTCCGTGTGTTTGAAACAGCCCGTACCAAAGCAAGGTCCATAGAAGTCGACGTGTTAAATGTCTGTCTCTCAAAACGTTTCGCCGTGTCGACTTGGACGATTGACGTTTGAAATTCGACGCGCCGCGCGCCGGTCGTCGTGCATTTCGTCATCCGTTTGCGCAAATCGTCGCGTTTGAATCAATTCGTCGCGCTTGCATATTCTCGGCGATGTCGAAAGATGTCTTACGATGTCAGAGCGCGAAATCTGGTTCATTTAACGCTCGCGAGTTTCTGATTTATCGCGTTTTGCTTCAGGCACCGCTTATACGCCTTACACTATTTAATAATGAAAAACAAGTTATTAAGAGATGCCATGTTTCTAATTACTTCCATTTAGGAATTGAAAAAATCATGAATAATTAGTGAACTTTATCTCTATGTAAAATTTAACTGTCAAATTAACAAATTTTACTTGTTAAAGTAAGAATTTTTGGTACGTATTACAGTACGTACGTATCTCCATAACTTATTCAGATATTCACAAATATTCTCAAACAAGTGTGTTAATGTCTATTTAAATCCTGAAAAGTAGATCTTCATCAATTATTAATTTTTAGATACATTTTGATTGAATATGTTATTCAAGACAATATTATACTTTAAATCAATGCCGGTCGTTCAGAATTAATTAGCCTAATACATCTTTACGCTGCAACAAGACTTTTCATCAAATTCATAGAATGGAGAAATTATAGAGCGAGTTGAAATATCCTCCATACGACTGTGTGGTTTGCGTTACGAGGTCGATGCCCAACGTTCGCGGAACGTCGATCGCGAAATGACACATCGATTCCGACCGCAAAAAGATTGCAGCGTGGCTATCGGTCACTTTTTCTCTCCCCCTTCTGTGTTTCCCTTGCGACCGGACCAGGTGTTTTCCGTCACGTTTGGCGGCGCGCACAATCGCGCGGAATTCGCGAGCACGGGCGGCGCGCGGCGGCACGGCGGCCGCAACGGCCGACGTTCTCGCTGGCCGTCGGCCGCGTGACGGATATGATATTGCCGGAAATAGGTACGCGATTTCCCGTGCGATCCATGCGCGCGTAATGCCGAATACAAATGGGATATGGATATACCCGGAGCGCAGCGGCCGGCGGTGAATTATACACAAGCGCGGAGTTTGGCTGTGGGAAAGCGCCGAGAACCGGCCGCTGCGATGCCAGTGGCGTAAGCAGATTTTACGTCGACTGTAGTTATTTACTTATCAGGAATCGGTTGGTTATCATTTACGCGACTGCATTTGGATGGCATTGAAAGAATTGACTTGACAGGATGGTCTCGCAAAGCCCCAGACCTTTAGATCAGCATATAAAAAAATTAATATCAATCTAAAGCATCTTCTTAAAGTATCATACGAAACTCTGAAAATATTAACATCAACCTTAACAAACGTTTATTATTAATTTAAATTAATTAAAATTAATAATAAGAAAGACTTCAATATTATATGTGCCGGTTTATCTATCAGTTCAAAAAGATTATCTCGTGCACAATTAATACATTTTATAATTTTACTAGATGCTATTTTTATTATATGTATATATATAGTAGGATTTTCATTAATTCTATATTAGACAAAATAAATGTTTGGACTGTTTCTATAATTTGCCATTGTTACAATTAGAATCGAGATAACTTTCGGTCTGATCAATCGTTGGGTTACGCTACTGGCAGCAATATAGATGTTGCGTGCATAATGAATAATCGGATGTATTTCCGTAAATTGTTGCACTTTCGGTTAAGAAGTTGATTTATATTTTTTGACGTTGTCAGTAAAAAACTGAACGGAATCACAAACATTAATCTGCTGCGCGATTTAAACAAAAAATAATTTTTTCTCAATAAACTTATCATAAAAATGCGTATAATTAATAATTATTGCGTTTTTGCTATTAAAAAGCACACAATCAGCCACGTATTTTAAGATACAATATTTAACATAATATTTAAATAAAACGTCGATGACGTTTAACGCAAATAATAGTGATGAAAGGTTGCATCAATATAAGATATATAAATTAAATTAATAACTGTGTGTGTGAAGGAAAATTTATCACGATTGTCATCGCTATGGCTTTGTGAAGGATTAAGTAATCAACGCGAGAGCGAGCGAGGGTGACCATCGATTACGCGGCCGATAAAAATTGCTTTCAGTTTATTCGATATATGAATGCGCGATTTGTGTATTCGTTGCTGTATCACTGTTACTCGATTCAGCGTCGAAAAATTTGTCGAACGATATTTCAGAGATATTGCAATGAAACGGAAATTCTCCCCCATGCCATTACACCGTAGATTTATGGTCAAATATTTTTATAATTGACGTCCACCAAGTTATATATCAATATATAGATACGACACACAAATTCGATAACGCGTGCAATTTGAATTTCAAATACAAAACCGAATTTGAGGAAGTTACCGGCGGTGTTTTGCGAAATATATCTCCGTGTGTAAACAAATAGATTTACCATTTTACATTCTCTAACTTCCACGTTTATACATTAAATAACCTCCACATCACGATCTGTGCAATATGTTAAATACTTTACATATTCTCAGTTACAAACAGAGTCCGTTAAGTTTTATTTGTGGCTTTGAGAGAGAATGTTTCTAACGCGCAGAATAAAATGGACACATTTGCCCTCCCTTTTACATAAAAGCTATTTAATTAAAAGTGAACATCAAGGGGAAAGCGATAGAGAGGTATATTGCCATTCCGAACGTCGAATGATTGCGCGTCAAATAAGCGACGCTTAACAATTGCATCTTTCGAAGATTTATTTGTTTTACAAAGCCGCCAGCCGGTCCATTACCGTTCCGCTGACTGGTGTGCATGCCGGTCATATCCGCGTGTGCACAAAGGGGACATTTTGCTGTAACGGAGAACACGTCAAAGACCCGTCGTGCGCTGTCGCTCCGACTTGTGTAACCGTGTAGATGTCTGACATGACTATATATGTACATACGTATACAACAATTGTTGCATGCCGCGTTTCCTCTCCCTCTCTCTCCCCCCTCCCCCCTCTCTCTCTGTATCCGCTTGTAGTTTCCCGTCATAGACGATTGGTCTACAAAGGCCTTTACAAGAGGAAGGCGAACGGTCCCAAGATTGTCGAAATCGTGCGCAATGTCGTGGCTAATGGCTCTCTGTGGCAATGTCAAATGGCTTGACGTAAAGGGCAGCCGTAACGCCTATCGCGACAATCGTTCTGTTGATTTAATCGATGCAAAACGTACTGCGCTAATTCCAAACGGCAACAGACAATCGGTAAAGTTTACAATCGAAATTGGTTTATTATCCAAGTTCTATACATATAAATACGTATTGAGAAAGAGTTAATGGCATTAACATATTTTTATTCTGCAGTATTTTTCCTCCGTAAAAATAAAAAATTAGTATAAAAACATATATATATTATAATAATATTTCGTTTTAACTGAGGAGAGAATGTCGGATAGCACGGGTAATATAATGAATAGGATTCAAGACTGCTCGAATTTATCTGAAAACTCGACAATGAATAATTATGCGCGCCAAAATATCTCATTTTCCAGCATGGATGGCAGTATTACGCGAAACCAATCCTTCAGCAATAAAAGTGATTATGTCGAGTTTGCAGTTAAGCGAAAATGTAACAAACTATTTAATGCTTTAATTTCAAGAGCTTCCAACTGGTATAGCAATTATTCAAAAATCTTCAATAATTATATAAATTTGTATGACTATATAATGAGACTTATATCGCATGATAAACAATCTTTAAGAGTAGAAGAATCAACTGTTATTCTTTCTCTAAGTGTGATCGATGCCACGCATAGGGGAGAGCTCTACGAACTAATAAGATCGTATAATATAATTGATCGAATCGCCCCGTCCGCGAGAGAGAACTTTTATTATCCTCGAACGCGTCGCCGTGACTTCGTCCTCCGTGATTTCGCTCCCACCGCGACTTTCTTGCGAATCTTCATTACGTACGCACTGAACTATGAACAGCTTCTGAAAGTTAAAGCCACTTATCGACGACGGCGCCGGCATATCTCCGGCGGGTTTAATCTACCCTGGAATCTGAGTTCGCCGGGAAAACCGTTCGCAGAACGGAGAGAGAGAGAGACAGAGAGACCCGGCTACTGCCGGCGGCCGATTACCATCCGGGAATGTTTATTAAATCCTACGATTCTTTCCGTCAGTTCCTTTCATTTATCCGGTTAAAAGTTCGACTCGGTTGTCGATCGGATTGCGCTCTCTCCGCTTCTCCATTGACTCCGTACATATATATCATCGATCTCTTTCATTAACTTCCGCAATTCGCACGACATCCTCGCGAGCAAACTCGAGTTATCAGAGTTACACCTCGGTAGGAAATTCCGTGGAATCTACATTATTCTGTACTCTTCAGAAATATCCTTGTCCTTTGGAAATCTTCTTGTGTAATCATTTTTATTTAGCCGTTATTTTTCTTACTGATTATTGAGCCGCCTCGCTATTGCCTATTGGTTTTTTTTTTCATTGACAATTCTAAAATCTTATAAAAATATAAAAGAAAAGGGAATTACTTTATAAATAAATAATCAGTTAGTAATGAAACCAGAAAACTTGATTTTATAAAATACATATGGAATATCGCAGGTGCAGTTATAGAAAATAAGTGTTTTATATTTTGCTATATACAGGGTTAGAATAAGATAATTAAATTCCTGTTATTAATTTCTGCTTCTTCGCGCGTTCACATGCCGTTCTGGAGGCAGTTTTACCGTTTATTCCGATAGTTCCGGCGCGACCATTCATTGACGCCTGCGGCGCCTGCGCTCATGCCAAACCGGCAGTCGCTTCGGCCGACTGCACAATCTATGAAAGCGACCGGCGGAATTTCATTAGCATTGAACGCCACCGGTCGAACTGTCCAAGTCGGCTGCTTGTCCAAGTCTCCATCTTTCTCTCTCGTTCCTTGCGGTGCATCCGCCTATCCGTTTGGAAACGTCTCGCTTGCAAGCTACTACGGGGCAGATGTAAAAGTTTAGATATTAATTATTTACTCGTCTTAAAGTTTTTTACTTAGCATTATGAAAAATATTAAGATTTTTTGCGATACTACTAAATCAACTTTTTAATTAAAATAATTTTTGTATTTTTTGGTCATACTCGTAACACGTTTATATATATTGTGTGTGTGTGTGTATATATATATTTATAACCATATAAATAAAATACCTTTACAAATAACTTTGGACACAAGCCATCTGTTACCTGCCTGTAGCAATCCAACCACAGGGATGCGCAGGTGGAGTGGTAGTAATGCGACATCGAATTATTCGCGGGATATCGCTCTCCCTCTCTATGCATCCTGCATGTAATCTCTTGTAATCGTGCATATAGTTAATGGGACATTAGAGATATAGGCAGCGCTCTATCGAAATCTAGTATTCCACCAGATCATTCTTGGACACTTGAATCAGATTCGTAATTCACGTTTCAATTTTCATGAATTTCAGCATGTGACAGAGATTTTAGATTAAATCCTGCAATCTTAGAAAAGAATTTACAATGTCAAAATAATAAAAAATTAAAATTGCTTTAAAATAGCTTAAGATTTCACGAGAATTTACTTTATTTATTGATTTTATTAACAAACGATTGACATTTTGGTGAGAACGAGATTATTACAGCTTAATTAATAAATGTCTTTAAATTACATATAGTAATCGACAGTAATATGAATTATTTATTTAAACCATTTATTCAAATAGCGTCATCATAAAAACTAAAAATTTATTTATAAATTCATTTATCTTTCGTAAGATCATTTTCCATTATAATATATTTGCATAATATCCTTAAGAAATAATAATAAAATAATATCTACTTGATGTTATACATTCTGTATAGTAAAATCGATCAATAATTTAAAAAATGAGCGAGAGGTAGATTGATTGAATGACTTGATTGGCTTAGTGGGTAAACAAGAGGGAGGAGTTAACCGTCTGCGCTATATCCGCGATAATGTACCGTATTCACTGATCAATGCCAATAAGCATAGCACAAATAATTCGTCAATCGTTCGTGGAATATGATTAAATCCTATATCTCGTATTATACAGTTTGCTCTATTAACAGTAGTCCTCAATATTGAAAGTTTATAAAAAAAAATTTATTAAGTTAAGATTAATTCAAATAACTTATATATTTATAAATAAGTTTTTTTGCTAAATATAGCATTTAGTTTTGAATGAGACAAGAAATATTGACATTACAAAGAGCAGAATAAGTAGTCATTATTGATTTTTCGTAAAAGAGAGGGACATTATCTTTCACATAGTTAAATATTTTTATCTTTTATGTTTTTATTATTTAATTGTGGATTAATTATTCTTATCAATTATGAATAGCGTAGAGCGATCGATTTTGTCAGTAAGATTTGGCTCAACCAACTTTTTCAAAATTTTTTCCGCACTTTCATATCGCAAGTACACTGTCCTGAGCGCGTAGATACTCGATAGGCTTTGCCAATATGCGCCAAGGGGAAGGAACTCGCATCCGCGGCGAGATATAATGGTCGAAATTCGATCGTGCTTGGTCAGATTTTCTGGACAGTCGGCGAATCTATTGCATTAAGCTCTTTACAGTTGGTCAGCGGATAGCGGGAAGATCTAATTTGCTGTGTAGAACGGACAGAGAGAGGAGGGTATGCGCGCACGCGCCACACATATACATGCACATAGGATATCGAAAGGGTAAGGAAAGGAATACATGGCGAGATCAAACAAGAGATGCCAAGGAAAGACAAAGAATTGGGGCTATTTATATATTATAAATTTTTATTAAATAATTTTTTTATATTACGTATTAAAAATCTAACTCTTTAAAGCAGTTAAGGGGGGATCCTGGTGCAAATTTCTAATGTTGTTAAAATAAATTACTCATTGTATAGTAAAACTTGTATAGTAAAACAAAAGAATTAAATAAGATTTCTATCGAATTGAGATTAACTAATCAATCTAATATGTAATATGTATACATTTAATGTTAACTTATGTTTTCTTCGCGATTTTTCTTCGTATTTTGAGGCAGCGCTTCCGGTGAATATAAAACTTTTGGCAAACCCATGCAAAACTTACGCCGCACTACATAAATACCATGCGCATAGACACTCGATGGACAAAACGGCTCTGTCGAGAGGGGGATTGGTTGTGGTGGTAGGGCGGACGTTGCCGGTCCAGTGTCCTACCCAGCGCCCATTCCCAAAGTCCATTACGGATTCCGTGGAATTATGCCGATTAGCCCGGGATCCCGGAATTTACACCGGACTAACGCTCAATACTAGTTGCCGTAGCGAAATCTCATCTCGTGGAAATAATTAAAACCCGCACACACCACCCATTCGCCGCGCGGGTCTGCCTCTGTCGCTCCTCCCGCTAACTCGTTCTCTTCCCTGCTACTCGGGCTACTTGTCGCACTCCGATCTCGACGGCGACGTCGCAGTCGTCGGCGTCGTTGTCCTCGGTGGGCATCGTTTGCCATGAATGAGCAAGAGGAAGATTATAAACGACGAGAGACAAAAGCGAACGGTCGCGCGCCGCGATGAACACTGTATGCGAATGTAATCGTGAGTCGTGCGGCGAGACAGAATCGAGGAAGAAAAATCGAGTAAGTACGTGGCAAAAAAGGGGATTTCTGGCGAAATACCATGACGCCGTTTTGCAATTATCCCTCTGAATGCATGCGATTTTAAGATCATTAAGGAACGCGAGCTCGTTAAAAACTTACCTCGGGACTCCACCGCACTTGGTGGATGCGTTTGAATTATGATCGTTAGTGGGTACTATCGGATTTGAGATTCGAAAATTATGCAAGTACGATTAAAATTTTTTTCATATATAATAAGAGATTATTGGTATTTAGGTAATTTAATAGCTGGTTTCTCTAATTGTACATTTTTCTATTTATACAAGATGTCAGTGAATAGCTTCAAGTCATGTTTAAGCGGGAATCTTACCTGTTCGAGAAGGCTTAAATTACGAAGAGTGATTTCGACTTACTGTCAAATATGAAGAAATGGATCAAGAAAGGAGGACATAAAAGATCGCGTCGAATTAAAATAGCAAATTCATAAAACAATTAAAACACATAATAAAACAAAACATTATGCCAGCAAAAAGCGCACTCGCGGCCAGCGTTTTTTAACGAATAGAACACCGACTTGTTAATTAAAAGACAACCGGCGGAGCGCGAGGCTCGCTTATCGGTTTGCGAGCTTTAATACGTTCGCACGCACGAGCGAACGAGCTTTTAATCGCCGACTTGCTGCGGCGATCTTCGATTCCATTTGCGGATAAAACCGATTGCAAAAGTAATCGGATAACCGATCGCAGGCGAGCGACGGCGACGC
Organism: Leptothorax acervorum; assembly: GCA_035220615.1. Lineage (NCBI taxonomy): Eukaryota > Metazoa > Arthropoda > Insecta > Hymenoptera > Formicidae > Leptothorax > Leptothorax acervorum. The sequence goes on from JASTWQ010000170.1 coordinate 180,702, forward strand.
GGCCAATGCGCCATGCGAACGGGATATTGATCAAATATTTAATATCGCCCAGGGATCAGCGCGCGCGCGGGTAACGCATTCCGGGCACAATGAACGGCGCTCATTAGCAGCCGGTTCGTTATTCAAAGTTTGACGTGTTCGATCTCTGAAGTTCGCGCCGACGAGGGAGGTCCGTAGACGCGGAGAATATTTCCCCCGCTTCACTTTGGAAACAAACGAACTTCCGGCGTGGATTTTTACGTCCTTTTACGGGTCCCACTTATAGAAGCATTCCTTCCCGGAGTTTGCGAGTCGCTCGGAATTCACTGTCGAAAACGATCTCTTCGACTTCGCGCTTTGGTAGCTAACAATAAGTGTTGATAGTTTCCCCGGACATTAACATTGCGTGCAGAAATTAGAAACTAAAACGTTTCTTCGACTTCGCGCTTTGGTAGCTAATAATAAGCGTTGATGGTTTCCCCGGACATTAACATTGCGTGCAGAATTTACTAGAGAAACTGAAACGCAAGTATTATAATAATAATAATAATAATGTGTTTTACGCGCGCTATTCTTCTCTTATAGCATCCCGTAAATTTTTGGTTTGTATCTGTAAGATGCGCCGTGAGACGCTTCACGTACGTCATACTTCGCTTTTCCGTTAGCACTGCATATCCTTTGCGGTATCTGTTTATACGAGACCCGAGTCACTCGGTCGCCAGGACAGGACAGCGACATTAATCAATTTTATCATCGAGCGGTCGATTTCAGGCTGGATGCCGCATCAAAGGCCCGCGCAAATCCGATCAAACGGCGGTCCGCCCGTCCGCATTATATTAATTGGGCTCCGCACATAACACACAGCAATAACATTAGCGAAATAATATAATAACGCTATCGGCACTCGGCCACTAGGCTGACCGCCGTCCAGCGGCCGTCGACATTATTTCACAACGTGAGGTAGCGCAAACATATTTGCATAATATGTATCCCACTATCGCACCTCCTCCTCCTCCTCCTCCTCCTCACCTCCTACTCGCCCAAACCAGAAATTCGAAATGCGGCTGTAATCAGCGAACGCCGCCTTTCGTATCGATGATGCATCACAACGCACGGGATGCGTTTAGCATGACGAACCGGCTGATTGAAAGCTATTTCAATGTATGGGACGTGTATCAGATTGTGGATACACGAGGTTATCCCGAGTGCCCGTTAGCCTCAGCGACGCCAAGATATAGTTTATAGATATATGCTTGATTAACCGACGTTAATCATAATTTTTTCAAATTAAGAAATTCAAATATAGGTTTCTGGTTTGGTTCAAAGATCGGCAATTCGAAGCGCAGTTGAGAGGCCGTTGAGGTGTAAAAACGAAGCCGCACGAGACATTATTACCCTTTACTCTGCAAGGTCTTAAGGTACGTCACGACGCCGGTCTGGTTACTGTGCTTCACGCTTTATGAGTTTACACGCGCGGTAAGATTCGCGATAGAGCGCGGAGCTCGCTTCGCTCCTCTTTACCTTGCCCGGGCTCTTCAGGTAGTACGTGCACCGTGCCCGTAATACCCGCAACAATCTTGCGCCGTGCCGATAAATACCAAATTCCACGCTTAGCATACGGAATGGATCCACGGATCATGAGTACGGAATAAATATTAAAAATGAATTACAATGACTGTATAATCTTATAGTCGCATAATCTCACATCTGTAGGTTTAGCGATCTCGATGCGACGTAGAATCTTTTATATCTCTTGCTTCGATATCGTAGCAAAAGATCTTTCAAAGTCGCTTTTCAATCCAATCATATGAATGGATGTTTGTTGCTTTCTACTGGGATTACACAAAGCTTCTTGTTTCTGTTATTCTGTATACCTATCCTAATTTATATGCTAAATTATTCTATTTCTTTCTATTCCGCAATATTTTATGCCGCGCACACAGCATACATTTTTTATCATTTTTTTTACTAAACTAATACTAATATTATCTTATTAACTATATAGGTACACATAATGATAATGAAATATTATAGCAAGGTATTCTATAATTATATATTTTCAATTGCGTGCGATGATTATAATCTGACACTCATATTTCTATTCCTATCCTTTTCTCTCTTTCTCTCTATCTTATTTCAATCATATAATTATTTGCCATTTGTTATCACTTAAATAGTTAGATATTACCGATTATATCTAAATAATTCTACTTACAATTAGTATCATTGAGCGTCTGCAGCACGATAGAAACTTGTATACGTAGATACGATTGGATACGCCACCGTAAACTGCACGGTCCCTTATTGCAGAGACCGTTAGATGAAATATAAAAAGTTTCATCAACGTTACCGTTGGGCGCAAGAGAAAGCGGAAACACGAAATATGAAGCCGGAATTATTCCGCATCTACGTCGCGTGCAATTATACACGCGCAACAGTTATGTCGCCGTGGCTCGTACAATATCCGATGCTTGAGTTTATAACGATGAGTGATGTGGATTCGTTTTATGAAAGAAAACAAGCAAAATCGCAAATATCGTAGTAATGGAAAAAATTTTCAGTTTTTAATCTCTTCATAGAAAAAAATATAATTTTAGTTTATCAGAAGTTGTAACACCCGAGAATAATGCGAACAAATGTCACTGCTGTCCTTTTCTTTTCAAATTTATAATCTCATTACCACTATTTCTGGTATTGTATGTTAAAGAGAGACGATTGATAAGGTAAATTATATATTCTAGCTCTAGTTCGAAGGTAAGTATGTTATTCGCTTGACAAAATCAAAGTAGTTATCTTTGTACCTCGAAAAAATCCAAATAATATTTTTACCTTAAAAAACCAAAGTAATATATTTACCTTGAAAAAATCGAAGTAATATATTTATTACAAAAAAAAGAAATGATATCTTTAAATTATGCGCCAATTAAATATATATTATATCGAAAAATAACTATGGTTCTTTTAAAAAATGTATTCCCATTAAAGTGAAAAAATTAATATAAAATGTGAAAAATTTTAGTGAAAAAAACTTGGCGCTGCTAAACATAATAATATACATATATTAATGAAACAATTTCTATAAATGGAAAAAGTACTTTAAATTAATGTGTGAAAGTCTCTACATTCACATTGTAATTATTAATTTAATATTTTAAATTAGTTATTTATTGCTTTCAAATATTTTAAAATTTGGCAGCGCCAAGTTTTTTTCACTAAAATTTTTCACATTTTATATTAATTTTTTCACTTTAATGGGAATACATTTTTTAAAAGAACCATAGTTATTTTTCGATATAATATATATTTAATTGGCGCATAATTTAAAGATATCATTTCTTTTTTTTGTAATAAATATATTACTTCGATTTTTTCAAGGTAAATATATTACTTTGGTTTTTTAAGGTAAAAATATTATTTGGATTTTTTCGAGGTACAAAGATAACTACTTCGATTTTTTCAAGGTACACCACGCGTGCTTGGCGTCTTTTTTTTTACCTTTTTGTAAAAGGTAATTTTGTACGGATATCACCCCTTTTTGTTATAGATACATCAAACGCCATAATGTCTATCGACATCGACATTTATGTCTGATAAAATCAAATGTAAATATATTTTGTATTATAACTTACAAGAATTATATCTGAGAGTTTGACGTTCTTAAATGTGCAGTGCAGTTTGTATAAATTTATAAATCATTAAAAAAATTAAGACACAAAATATGAATATATTAGGCAAAGTCAAATTTGTCGAGAGCACATTATGCAGTGTTTGCTATAAATAAATTTTGTCAAAAGAAAAACAGATTTGATACAGAATTTGGCATGTACGATGCTATTGGCAGAATGTCATAGTAGATAATATATATATAGTAAAGTTTGTTAACAAAATAAGGCAATTAACAATTTATAATACAAACTACACTGCACATTTAATTAAGGATGTCACTGTCAGATATAATTTTTGTGTTATAATACAAAAAATATTTAGACTTAATTTTATCAGATATATTTGATAGTCATTATTAGAGAAAAAGAAAGAGAGAGAGAGAGAGAGAGAGAACGCGAGCGGGAACGCGAGCGTGACCGCGAAAAAGAGCAATACGTACGATAGATATAACCTCGCGACCCTCGCACAGGGTGTATCCCAGGAACCAGCCATCCGCAAGGCGCGAACTCTGTCACTCCAGCACTGCACTTCGTTCGGAGTGTTCGGACGCGACGACGCGGACGGAATATTTCTCGACGACGCGGACGTCTAAAGCGGCCCATAACATGTACGAGTTTGATTCGCGAGCCGGACTCAAACGTTTTTCACCACACACACACTCCCGAATAGTCCCGAAATTTGGCTCGTCGGACGCCGAGCCCGTCTCGTAACATCTCACCCACGATATTGTTTACGAAAGCTTCTTTGCTTACGACCACGATCGCAGCGTTACGATAGATGTAGACGCACCTTAATAATTCATACGATAACTGTCACGACGAACGTTACGATCGTCGTAATGAGCTTACGATCCATCGTAACGCTGCGATCGTGATCGTAAGCAAAGAAGCTGTCGTAAACAATATATCTATGTTAATATTAACTACAGTAGACTCCCGCGCTTCGCCATCCCGCGCTAGGCCACTTCCCCGGCCGCCCCGCCACCCCTCCGCTCGACAACGTACCCCCACTACTCGCGTGTTTCCTTAGCGACGCATACGTAACTGCCGGCGATGCAGTTCAAAACACGTTGGCGCCGGTACAGACGTTTTGATGAGAGCTTGTTTCGTTCGTTTACTTTATAGTTATGCGTTTTATTTAGTCGACTTTTTTATTGTAGTCCGTGTTTTTAACTTTTTCGTGCACGATGAACGTAAGAAAGGATGGTGGTGTACATAAACGGGGACAGCGGAAAACAATGCAAGAAAAACTGAATATTATCAAAAAGTTGACACACTCGTCTCAGTCTATATCCGACTTAGCTCACGAGCAAGGAGTCGATGTGTCAACGATTCACAAGTGGATTAAAGTTCGCGATAGAATCGAGCAATGGTGCGAATCATTCGAGAAAGGTGATAAAAGCGGCTATCGTCAAATGCTTACGGCGAAAAATACCGATCTCGAAGAAGCTCTCTTTTTGTGGTTTTCGCAATGCAGAAATCGTGTTCCGCTTAGTGGTCCCATTGTTAAAAACAAAGCGTTATTGTCAAACGAAAAGATAGGCGGAAAGTGTGCCTTGCGAGAGCCCCATCAAGCGCCGACGGTTGCGAGTGGTGGGGGCGCCCGCAGTAAGCCACTTCCGGTCCCGACCCGTGGCGAAGCGCGGGAGTCTACTGTAACTAGCTAAACACACTTTTCTTCGCGCGTCGAGAAGGCCGACATGTTAGGTTATACTGTTGTAACGCTAGACAAGTGTCACAATCTTCCGAGTTCAAGTTGAGTAAACTCATATAATGAGGTTACGATAGCTGTCGAGCGTTACAATCGTCGTAAGGAACTTAACATTACGATAAATGTAAACGCAGCCTCGCGCACCAACTAACGTACACGTCAGTCACGTCACTGCACATAAACATGCTGTCTCTTTCGTTTTCATGGAGACGCTCGAGACTGGCAATATCGCTCTCTCGCTCTCTCTCAGGAACGCGATTTATTTATTTATCGGCGAGCCGGACTTGAACGTTTTTCACCACACACACACTCCCGAATAGTCCCGAAATTTGGCTCGTCGGATGCCGAGCCCGTCTTGTAACATCTCACCCACGAACGAGTGGAAACCGAGACGAGCCGGACTCGCGACGTGTATAGGCCACTTTACGGTTATGTTTTTTACTCCTGTCACCTCACATGTGATCGATCGATCGAACTAAGGAAAATAAAAGTGACACGAAACAGTGGCGCCGCGGCACACTGTGGCGAGAATATGAAAGTAACGCTACCCCCACCATACATCCTCGCCGCGCGCCGTGGCGAGGATGTGAAAGTGACGACGACGTATCTTAATGTAAAATTTTCAGGTCTGGACTTTTGCATCGCAATATATTTTTTCGTAGGCCACGTAGGGGAAAAATAAAAATACTTTCATTATATAAATTTGGTCCAAGCTTTCCATTGAGCCTAGTTAGAACTTGATCCGTTCACTAGTTATCGAGATCTCAAAATCTCGAGTACTCTCAACATATATATAATTCGTCGCGTCGCGTATATAGAGCCACGGCTGTCTCGCTCCGCGCGTACTTGGCGCGAGACACTACCGTGTCTCTTGATTCGCTTGTTATGCATACAGACATAATTTGAGATAATAGAAAAAAAGACATAATTTGAAGGGATTTGAATGGATTTGATATAGAGGACATTTATGGGATACAGCAACTATAAATCCAGTCTGATAAATAAATAAGCTAATAAATGATATGTCTGTAGAAATACCGCTTTTCTACTGACACTCTCATTGTCAGATCTATATTTACAAGAATTACGAGAAAGTTATTCTTATCATCAGAAAAATTATAATTATCAATATGCACGAAATAACAACTTTATATTTAACGTTCCGCGCATCAATTTCAATGTTAATTAATAGCGTGCAAATAAGCTTTAAAAATATCGTTCACTGAAGCGGTCGTGTACCTTTAAAGGAATCACCCTTGCTCTCTGAGCCTGTACGTCAGCTTGAATTCCGGAAAATTACTTCGTGTCCGGGTCATCTTTGATGCGATCGTCTCTATGGATATCCATTTACAATGATATCGATAGACACGGCCTCTTGCTCAGCTTGGAACACATAGGTCGTTGAACTATGCGATATTGGTGGCCCTCTTTACACAACATATTTATTCAAGGATTTTATTAATTCGGAGACGCATGTCTTTACGTTGCTTGTACAACATACAAATATTAGCAAACATCATACTTTTAATGTTTATTAAAAGAGAAAACATATTTTTTATTTCTTACTTTATTAATATACATATAATATCCCAGAGAACAGCTGACGTCTTACATTTTTATAAGACATTTATAAAACTATCAGAGAAACATCATTATGACCCGATTTATGACGTTTTTTTATACATTTTATAGACGTCTTACTTTAATTAATTTAAACAACTCTTAGATATATTGTAAAATAAATATTGATAACACAGAAATGAATTAATAAGAAGAAAAATACGAAACAGGAGCTAGTAGTATTGCTTGGTAAATCGCTATACAAATAAATTAATATCTATATAACTTTGATAAGAATCTATATATGTTAAAACAAATCAGTTTTGTCATTAGCAAAGTTATGTAAGTATTAAATTTAAATAATTGATATGTATCAGATGTATAATTTCAGCTTCTGTTTTGTATTCTTCCTATTCTTCCTCTTGTTAACATGTTTCCGAACAGCTTCGCCTTAATTGTATTGTTGTGACACTAAATAACGCAAATTATCTGATTGTGAGTACTAGATTAGCTGGCGGTAAATATTTTTACAGGCTATATTATATTTAAATTGGGGCCATGTATTTTAATCAATAAATGTTATAGTTAAAAATGTAGATACCTTTTCAAAAAAATGTCTTATAAAAGACAACTTTCAGATGTCTATTTGAAAAGCTTTGAAGATGTTTTCAAGACGTTTTTTGATAAAATTTTAAAGACCTTTTAAGAAAGACGTCTTTTAGACATGCGTCTAAGATTGCTCCGGTCTTGACTTACCAGAATTTCTATCGGGAATTGTATCATTTGTTTTGTAGAAGAGCAGAAATTAGGAATTAAATATTCGTTTATTTTCTAACTTGTAGTTTAATTATTACTGGTTATTAGCGTCAAGTTTGAGAAATGTTTGGCAAGAGTTTCGCTTGCAGGAATATGCTTAAAACAATACCGGTTTACACGCATAATTGACGGCGTCAAAGTTTTCCTTTATTCCGTCGATGCGCACACGAATACAATCGATAATAGTTGATTACATCCTTAGGGGAAACTTCCTCAATATACCGATAAAGTATTTGAAGAGCGTCTAGTATATCCGCGAGAACGAAAATATATATCTTGCACGGAATCATTTGCAAAATAATGATTAAATATTTCTGATAGAAAGATTATCAAAATGCAAAAATTTAATATAAACATAGTTTGGATACCAAGATCGAAACAGTAAACTATATAAATGTTTACACAAAATAATCTTCTCTAGAAAAGCGTTAAAGCTAATAATAATGGTTAATGATAATGCTATTTAAATTATGACGTGCCTTCATATGGGTCATACAAATTCCATTAATCATAAATTTGAGGAAGAGATCTAACATAGGTACATATTAATTAAGATAAAATTAATTTAGCTATTAGCATATCAACATTTGTTCATGATTTAGTGATTTAAAAACAATGCATTTACTCCCTCTCTCTCTCTCTCTCTCTCACTCTCTTACTCTCATACAGGAATAAATACCTAAATTTATAGAAAAGTTGTTTATTAAAAAAGAGAAGAAAGTTATGCAATTAATTTTTTTTATTTTATATAAACATGCATTTACATTTTATGGTAATTTTTAAATCTAAAACTATATCTAGTAAGTTAAATTGTTTAAAAAATCCAACACAGTTTAGGTATAGAAATATTTAGATTGTTAATAACATTATTAATAGTTATGCTGATTGTTTTTGTAAAGATGCTAACAATAAGAGTGCTCGCAAAATTTAACTGCAGTCACAATCGTAGAACTTCATCTCGGTGATCTGAAACGATGCACGCGTGGCAACGCTTTGATATCGGAATCCGTGTATCCGTTCAAATCGTTGTTTGTCCGCTGCGAAGTTTATCGGTTTCTCAGCAATTTCTCAAAGTTGCCGCTGTGTTCCAGGCGCAGCAGCGTGTGCAGCATCATCTCTGCTCGCCGCCGGCTTCCTTCGCCCCCTCGCCTTCTCTCGATCCCGTCGCAACTCCCGTTCGCTTCGCGACCCTGCGGAATTCCTTTGGAAACTTTCCGATATTCATATCTGCCCGCTACTACATCAAAAATTCCAAGCTCGCCCCGCTCAGCCCGCGAGAGTTCTCTCTCAGTTATAAAGGATTCGCAGCCACTTACAATATCAGCCCGCCCTTTCCCTGCCATTTCATCCTCTCCCGGTATCCACCCTCTCCAATTTGCCCCCTCGTCCTTTCTCTCCATTTCTCTTTTTCTCTCTCTCTCTTTCATGCCTCTAGAGCTCGTTCGCTATCATCGACATTCGAAAGACCTTTCTTCGGTATTCGCCTTACTATCAGCACTCGGCCTTCACGGCTACAGTCACCCTTCTCGGCGTTTTCTCGCTGATCTGGATTAACGAGGCAACCCTTTTTCTGCCGACTTTTCGGAGGAGTCCGAACTACGGTCCATCCGGTTCGTTCGTGACTCGCCTCGGAACGAGGCCAGTATGTACGTATCCAGAAAGAGAGAGGCAGATCCTGCGGCTCACCCTCGTCGGCTGTCTGAGTACTTTCGATTCCTTGGCGGGATCCAATCGGGATCTTGGAAAACAGCTTGGGTTATCACGTCGGATTCATGTCTGATTATGTACGTGAACTAATAGATCACGTAGATCGTGCACACTCGTATTAATTAGTTGTCTTTGAATTAAACGCCACTCTTTCTTTTTTAGCTACATTTTGATAAATTATATTCTGATATTTCTGGGATATTTTAAAAATATTTGGGGATTGCTTATGTTAGTGAGAAGATATTTTCTCATTAAGAGCAAAATAGAGAGAGAAAGAAAGAAAGAGAAAAAGAGTTATTGGACGTTGTCTTAGCAAGAATTTACAGGATGATTTAATTAGCGAGGTATTTAATATCGAAGCTTAAGAGATTTTATAGACTTAAGCGTCAAAAGCGTAGATTAGTAACAAAAGTTTGTTGTTCAATTAATTTGTAGTGAACCTCGCTTAAACGGTATAACTTGGCTAGAGACCTCATTATCAAGATATTTAAAGTTGCAAACTAAAAAGCTGCTACAAATTGGACAGTTCCGTGCGAATTTTTGCCGAGAAACGTAAGCTCTTGTATCTCGCATACGCGCACGTATCCCGCTGTAATGAATGCCGAGTAGATTTATCGTTCCCGCGGAGCTCGTCGTCCTTAATTAATGACCGGCCGCGCGGAGCTCGTCGTTTCGTCGTGGATTAATTCGCCTCGAAGTGTCTACTAATTATCAATGGGTTCACATTGCGCGCTCGTCACGGCATCGAAATTCCGGCTAGAGGTGCCGCGCCGCAAATCCGCGAGTGCACGCAAGCGCTAAGCGCGCGTATGCACGCGGATTTCTCGCTTCTGCGTATCCTGCGTGTTCGCAGAAGCGAGAAACAGGATTGACAGGAATGAGGAGAGAAGCGCGATCCGCGAACTCGTTGAGCATGAATGACCGGTTCGCGGCACGGAAACCGGTTGCGGTGTAAACGTCACGTTCCAGAGGGCGTCTACAATAGCTCATTAAATTGAATAATCATCGAGGGCCCGCAGGTACGCTGTACCTGCAATTTACTTGGTCATTGCGCGCTAAGCTCGAAAGCTCGCTCGAAAGCTCGCTCGGATGTAACGAGCGAACGATCTGTTGCTGCCCGCCTTGCATTACACTCGTGCTCTTCATTTTGAACTACATTAACCCGTAGTCCAGGATCGAGAATGATGAGAATATTCTGATTTACTTATTTCTTCCATCAGCTATTTACCTCCGACTTTTGGTCAACAGTGTTAGAAATTGATTCGTTTTCTTCGAATCGCATCATTTTTATAATTATAGTCGATGTAAATTTTTAATATATAAATGTTTGAACAATGATGCTTTATCTTTAGTACGGGGAGAGAGAAGAAGAGTTAGATATTTTCTTAGCAGAAATGTACAGAAATTTTAATAAATTAAAAATATTTGTATTTTATTTTAACTTAAGATAAGAAGATAAATATAATTATGAGATGTAGTAAGGATTAAGTGAATTACAATATAAATGCAAATTAAGAAAATTTATGAGGATAAAATATTGCTTGTGCATATTCTAATTTATATTTAAATATAAAAGAAAATATTATAAGTGCTGATGAATTAGCATATTAACTGTATATACATTTGTATGCAGCTAGGCAATGCTACAAATAAATGTGACATCATTTTATGTTAATTAGTTAAAAATTAAGTGAAGCAAAACATACAATCAACAAACGTGATGAGCATTATTATTTAATATTATAAATATTGAAATTTTTGTCTCTTATATGTATTATAAAAGTATCTTTCCATTTATGCGGTGAATTTTTAGCGATTCACTAACGCGTAATCGTCTGCATTAAAATATGCGACACAGAGTCACGTTCCAATTAATTCTCATAATAGTCATTAATTAGTCCCCGCAATTACGAGAGTCATATTCGAAATTGTAATCCCGATCGAAATTGAATACGCCGGACGTGCGCGAGTATGCGTGCGCGAGTTGATATTAGCATCTCTGTGATATAAATTGTTTATACAATTAAAAGTTCCACTACACCAATGCGTATTATAATCAAAAAGTAGTCACCTCTTCTCATAATCAATAATGTCGTATGCAACATCATAATTCAATTACTACATGAGCAAAATGAAATCATTGAATGTTATATTTCACTTTTAATTTTTAACAAGACATCTAGGGCAATTTTATATTGGATTCACTATTTCTACAATGATAGCGGTCTCACTTGATGTTAAATTGTTACTTATTTAAATGACAGTTTGATGTCTCAAGCGAGAGAGACAACTGCCAATCGTACACTTACCTCATTTTGGAAATTTATTTTAAGAATTCATGCTACGTGCAGCAACTAATAAAGATCAGTAATTGTGTTAATTAAGTATTAACCCCGGAAGCTTATATTATAATTTATTTATGTTATCAGTCTTTGTTAAAGTGGTCAAAATTATCTTTCGTTTGAAAAATAGATTTTCCTCTTTCAAAATAATTCATCTTTCTCCCGACAGTAACGTATCGGCAGAATCGAGAATACACCGCAATGCTATTTTGGCATCTCTAGCAGCTCATTAAATCGAATAATTATCAGCCATAATCGTATTGTACGGCATATATACCTACACTTTATATGGCTACCACATCGGCGTACGTCCGTACGCGTCCACGTGCTGCGGAATTTTGATCGACTGGTAAATGGTTCCCTTGACGACTACGGATTATTTATTCCCTACACGATTAACGTCATGTAATCAACGATAACATAATGAACATATTGCCTAGTGCTTGTAATGACATAGTAATGCCGTTGCTTCTCTCCCTGCGCAGGATATCGATTACTTCTATCAATCTTCCGAACAACAGTGAGGCAAGATATTAATAAAATTTCTTTAGCATGGTATCAATTATCGACTCGTCGTGAATATCATAAAATCAATAAAGTATAATTAAATAGAATTAAGTTTTATTGCCGTATAATTAGCTATCTTAAGACGTATGCGTGAAAGATGATTAAGTTACTATCAGGAATTTATGCAAACTACTTGGTCATGAAGAGAGGTAAGACATCAAGTAATGATAATGACTATGATGTACATTAATCGTCTCTTTATTCGTCTATATATATATATATATATAATATGTATATACCTCCGTTGGCGACAATATTTCGATAAGTCGTGGCTTGGCTTGGTACAAGTTGCGTTTCATACTTGGGGTATTACAGGGGGAGGGGGGGACAGTAATTAATTACATCGACGCACAGGTATGCATATCATTAATCGTACGTATATCGTGTATTTATATAACATATGCACGCGCGTGAGATTATTGTACAGTGTGCGATGCGCCGCCGTTGACTAAACATTTTTCATTTCGAGGAGGACGGTGGGATTTGGGAAGGGCGGTGAGGAAGGCAGGGAGGTGGGTCGAAGACGGTAGTATTCACAATAGGGGTATTTCGTGGAAAGGGTAAGGTCGCCATTCTGTATATCTATGTATACATAGTGCAAAATATATTAAGGTCAGGCCACTCGTACGAGGACAGCGTTGAAACGTCCCTCTTAAAGGCTAGCCGTCCTTTCCGTATCGCCGATTAATTCTCTCTTTCTTCAAAAAGAGTCAGCACGATCGAGCTCAAAAGGAAATCGGCACGCACGAGCTCTCTCTACGCCTCGACTCTAATCGTACTAAAAGCACTTTTTACATTGTTTCAGATACGACGAAGTGGACCGTCTTGGAGCGATATGAATGCGTAGGGACGCTTAAAGGTATCGATATTCGACGCCTGCAAGAGTATCGAGACTGTCCAGCATGCTTAGCTTGACATCCGATATACTTTCACTTTAGCAATTTAAGTAAAGGGTAAAGGCGTTGAATGTATCGGTACTTCTATGTGCTCCTATATGCGCTCGTTGATGAATTCCAGCGACTGGAAATCCACGAGAACGATCAAAGCGCACGGAGATTCGCCGATATGTAAGTAAAACATCACGAAATCATGCTTGAATCGTTAAATGATATGTTAACTCGCGACGCAATCCGCGCGCGTCGCTCCTTGCGCGTCTTAACCCTTTAACCGCGCGAACATTTTCAAATGTGTCTTGAAAAATTGAACAATTTCTCTCGTAATATAATTCTTTACACAATTTAAGGGCTGTCACGTATAAAAATGCACAGATCGAAATCTGCCGAGATTTCGTTAAATAGATGAATTTAATTTGTTTAAGAATTTAATTTATTACGATAACATGGCGTGGGCAATGTTAACATTACTACTACTACTCTTTTCTTCGATTTTCGAATTTGTCAAATTAAATTGCATTGGAAACATATTAGATTTAACATTCAATGCATCTAAAGGTAAAACTGAAATAGCGCTCTTATACAACATATAATCTTGTTGTTCTCCGTCTGTACATCGTTTTCGTAACCCGCCTTAAATTAATTGCAAATTATGAAGAATAAAATTAGAGACATTTTCGCATTACTTTTCTCAACTGTCGAATGATATATTGCACATGATGTATTGTAGTGTTGTACGTATAATCTTTATTATTTCTTGACTATCTCTTGTCATCCCGTCGTGATAAGGATGATTTACGAGGTGACGAATAGCGGATTTATTTTTAAAAAGCAGCTATAACATTATTCCACACGATAATCAACAACGATTGACCAACAGAACTCGTCGATAATTTTGTGTCATAAAAACTCGCATTATCTGCCCTAACGCGCAAAGGCCGATTCGATTATGATTTGATTTTTATTTTTCTTACTTCCGACTTACACTTTTAGATATATTTATATATATATATTTATATTATATAACCCTTGTATATATATAAACACACCTACGATCAACAATTCGATAAACCCTATTCCGTAATTTACACAATCTACACATAGACGTTTTCCCGCTTCCATTAATAATAATTAGACATCGCGATGTTTCTCTCACATGGCACACACGCATATTATACACGCATACGCAGGCACACACGCAAAACAGGCATATACATCCACTTATTGTGACTATAACGAGAGGTCCAATTACGAATAAATAACGAAACAATCGTGCTGTGCCTTGATGGCGATTGACGCTTTGACCCATTTCCACGTGACATTAAATATGAAATATATTCACGATCAGGATAGTATGACACTGATACCGGTGTCACGACAGCACTCCTCGACTTGTACCATGACGATCGATAGTATGATAGCTGTACAGAAATTAGCCTCTCAAGCTTTGACGACAAAACGTGCGGATAGTCACGTGTTCACGAGCTTGTATTCATGATTAGGTTTAACAGAAATGCTAAATCAACCAAATTCAAGTTAAATTATAACGAAATGTGAATTAGCTAAATTTACAATTGCGATTTTTATTAATATAATACTAGCGCTTTTTTCTGAATTATTATTTAACAATATATCGCGCGATTAATCCTGTTTGAATTTATTAATATATTCTATTCATTGACATATAGAACATATCACCACAATTGAAAATTTATATAACAAGAAAGAAAAAAGAACATCTGTCCTATATATTCAAAATGTATGACCAGAACAATGCATATTATTACACAGAAAAAAAAATTTACTTGAAACAAGCAAATTTTTTTTCCGTGTATACACGTGTATGCACGAAAAAAAATTTACTTATTTCAATACACATACACCAAGAGTTCAAGTAAAATTTTATTGCTTTAAACACAGAAAAAAAAAGAAGTGTCAAATCAAAAATTTACTTGAAACCAGTAAATCCTGTAGTAAAGTAATTTATTTAGAAATAAATTACTCCAATAGTCCCTAGCAGGATTTACTTGTTTCAAGTAAATTTTTTTTCCGTGTAGTACTTATTACAATAACACAACAAATTCTCCATGATCATATTCATTATGACTATTGATGATGGAGCAACAATATTTAATTTAATGTCACGTAAAGAAGGTATCAGAAACGAGCCATTTTATCTTGTTATACAATATTATACCTCTGTGAAAACGGTTTATATGCTGGCAGACCGTGCGCTATTCTTCGTACTTCACAAGTATAAAATATTTAACCTCCATACGCGTTAATCGTCCATTCCACAACGCGACTGTCGGATAACGTAATTGACAACGCCGTCGACAACGAGCAGTAGCAAAAGTGTTGTCCTTATAAAGCATCGCATCCTTTGTCTACCGGCATTATTCATTGTCCTATTAAATGGACGACTTTTATGTGAAAGGACCTGAGTGCCTTTGTCAAAACTGAGAAATAAGATTCTAAAGTTCTCCCTAGAGAATGTAATAGCCTTTTGTGCTGTAATTTACAGTAAAGTTATTGAATCTTAATCTACTTAACAAATCAGGGTTACAGGACTTGAGATTTAACTATTAATGGATTAATTAATATTAAATCGAAAGTATATATACATTTATACAAAAAGATGGATAGATCGTTCTTTCGTAGCTTTGTTGTTTTCATATAAACATTAGTCTGAGAACTCCGTAAATGTCGCCAACTCAAAACGAGCAAGATCGACGCTTGGCGCCATTTATAGAAAAACCGCTTGAATAACAACATGAATATCTATAAGATTAGATTCGGGAGCTTGAGGAAAGCGATGTGGACCCTTGGAATACCGATATTTATAATGAGCCGTTTTAAATAAAATAGTGAATTTCTTAAAATACGAAAAGAATAATGAAGGCGAACATTTGGCACGTTTTTCCTAATCGGGACGAGTAATTATCTCTCACTTTCGTTTTTGTCTGCGCGCCTCGTTGTAACTGGGCCGAAATTACGTATCAAAAATCGTTTACCGAGCCATCGCATTTTCGGCGAACCGCGAATTTCTCGAAAATCTGCATAGACGCGTGTGAATTATACGTACTCTCTAAAGTAGAATCAGTGACTTCAGTGAATTCAATTCAGTGGTATACCTATAACTGCTTTTCAGTGTATTGTCACTGAAGTCACTGATTCTACTTTAGAGAGTATTATTTATAAATTAGTTCTAACATTAACGTGAGACGTATATGAAAAGTTTAGCTCGAAAAGAAAAGTGTAAGCATGCTCTTCAGGATTATATAATGAGAGTAATATAATAATTCCTGTGAACGTTTTTTTTTTTATACAAATAGCTTGCAAGAATGAGATTTTGCAGGAATGAGATCAGTTTCAACACTTTCAACAACATTTGTAGCGTCGGTATAACGTGACAGCAATTTTATTTATTACTATTGTAATCGGCGCACTCCCATTTCTTGATATGCGAAGATGTGATATCGATCGAGTACTTATAGTCCAAGATTTAATTCCTGACGATCAGGAAGCTCGGCAGTTAATTATTTACAAAGCATCGTTTTATACAGAAAATTTTATTTTCTACTTTTTGCTCGAAGCATATATCGGTATTTCTTTACCGATTTCTTATATGAAATTCTTATCGTGGCATAAGAATGGAAAACCCTCCCTCGCTTGATAGTATATTCTGGACCGATGCGGATTCAAATGTAATATGTTATATTCTCAGGATAGAATAACCGAGAATATATATAAAACTACACGAAACATCCGTGTTGCCGTGCGTGTTGAAGAAATTAAAACGACGTAGCTGTCTGAGTAATATTTAGATGTCGAAAAGACAGGCGTCTCTGTCATACAGATCGATTGACATTTAATAATGAAATTGCCGATGAAACTATTTCGTACGATTGCTCGCGCGTGAATATGTTAATGGGAAAATTTTCAATTACCGCTCTGTCATACGCGTTAATGTTTTTTCTCCAGAAAAATATCGAACATAGCTAGGTGATACGGAGAGATACTGTACAATGTACAAAAAAGAGGATACTCTTTTTTCATAATTCTGAAATGTCTCGGCGTCTGTTTAAGGATTCGAGCAGTGTACGCAATGTGAAATTGTATTTTCCACGGATACGAGGTGTACGCGTTACGAACTCACGCACGCGAGTGGAAGGTTCGGTATTTCGCTTCTTGATCGTACAAAATCAGCGTTGGATCAGACGTCGATGCTTACAGTTCGTTCCACTCGATCGCGTCTAATGTGAAATTTGCGCTCGATGGAAATTCGCGCGTTAATTAAACGCGATTTCTCGTTCGCGATAGTCGTTCTCGGGAGCACTTCCTCGCCGGCGTCGGTGACCACTCGACGTGAACGACATTTGTGTAATTGATTTCGTGTGTAACCGCCTCGCCCATGATCTGACGTTTCGGACGCGAATTAAAAAGAACTGGCGATTTAATAATTATGTCGTTGGCGGCGCGCGGAGACACGGTAAACTAACGAGATATCTCGTTAAGCCGTAGACGGATAATCGCGGTAACCGTAGCTCGACAATGACGACGCGAACAAAATTTCACGATCTTCGGTCTGCCGTTAACGTTTCGTCGATATTCGTTAGGCTGTTAATTTTCACGAGCATTGAGCGGAAGAACGGCCACGTTGGATCGATGCCGTACGAAATATGGACTACTTTTACATAAAAGAAATCGTATTCTTTATAATGTAAATAATGTCGGTTTTCATAATGAAAATAATGATTTCTATAGCAATTTCGTTGGAACGTATTTTTGATGACTAATTTTTTGAGGTGCAAGATTAATTTACCAATAAGTTATAATAATATATACTCAAGACCGATAAATTATACTTGTAAAAGAAGAATAAGTTTTTTTTTCTGCTAAGTTATTGCCAAAAGTGGAATGGTAGACTTCATAGCACGTCTAGAAGTGTTTCCAAGATATATCGAAATAACTAAAATACACACTTTTATACTAAAAATATCTCCTTTAAATATAAAAGTCATTCATATTGCAACGCATTATCGTACGCTAGCAGTCGGTTTGTTCCGTCTGTGACATGTGTATTACAACATAATTTAACATGTCGCTCGTTAATTCAGTGCTTTTTGAGCTTGCCAAGTTTCCGTTATTTCTGTGTGAATGCGGAACATTATTATTAACATTCGTTCGCATGTCACATTTGAATTTTATGAAATGCATTTTTTTCATCATCAAAATGCGAGCTGACTGTATTTAATTACCGCATAGAGCTGACGTTGATAGAGACTCCGAATCCGTATATGTAATTTTAATCTGTCATTTGTCACGTATAAATTAAATAATTGTGTTTTCATTTGGGAAAAATTGGATTGGTAAAAAATTATCACGCTAGAGATTAAAATATTAGTCGAGACGTCAATTTACCTTCTGATTTTTGCAGAAGAATTTTGTTCAACGGTTTAGCGAGCTTTGTTATATTTTCGGACGTATTTGTACCAGTCAATACAGCGCACAATAATCGAATTCCGTATAAAATTTCATGATTAATGTTCCATCAATATCGTTTCGTGATATCGATATCGAGATTCGGCAATATAATGTCGTGGATTGCCGAGAACGCGAGGCAACGGAGCTACTCAGCCGCTATCTTGCAGTCTCCTTAGGTTAGCGAATCGAGCTCGTGGTAAACGTAGTTTGCGTTTAAGGGTAAATAGGTTTACGTCTATCTTACGTCGAAGCGAGCAAGTGGTGCAGCACGATCAGGAGGATGCCGATCGTCGCCGGCGGCGCGTTGCCTCTTGACGTTGTGGACGCCGAATTGTCGTCCGTGTCGAAGGATGGTTCCAGGGTAGATCCTGTTTCCCTCAGGGATCCTTGATGCGCGTGGTTCAATCTGTGATCGCGATCACCGTTCGGGTCGCCCGCGTCGTCCTCTGACCGCCGGTCGCCGGCCTTTTTGGGATGTTTAGGTAGTTCCATATCTGTAACATAATAAGGAGAAAAGAATTACATCAATATTTTTCTAAATAGTGTTAATTATCCTATTACAATAGAATATACTGTTCGATAATTTTCCCAATTATCTTATAAAAAGTAATTCAGAATTTAAACCCTGTTTGTCATTCTTCCAAAGTTATCTCCCTCATTTTTGTTTCTAAGTTTGTTTTGAACAAATTGCTGTACTTAGAGAAAGAGAGGAAGAGAGTTAAATGAACGCGAGGATTAAACGGTCTTTTTACAAGTTGTCGACTCGATGTGGAGAACATTAGAGTTGTCGATACTTGTGTTACGCACGTGCAACGAGAGAGCGCCAAGCTTGCAGTTTCTTCGCTATCGAATTCAAGGCACGATCGTCGAAACATTATTTCAACTGTGGTCAGCCAGTAGTCGGCGCGATCCGGTGTGAGTAGATATCATTTTTTTTCCGCATGTGCAGAACCTCGATGGAGGGTATCGCGTGATGTTTTTACGCTCGACGTCATTCGACACACGCGAGGCAAATAAAAGTGAAGTGAGAATTCTTTTTTGGAATTTCGTGCGATGCCATTGTGGCGCGCGATGGAAAACGAATCGACTCGGTTCTCCTTTTTTTTTCTTTTACCTCCAGAAATTCTTTTTTCAAAGTGAGATATATATATTTTTTTTTAGCATTTATCACACGAACTTCCCCTGAATACATCCTTGTCTTTGACATCTCTCGCGTATTTTTCAGCGATGCTTAATATCCGCGGCACGTTCTATTGAAATTCAACGAGCGAATGATGAGCAAGTCGATACGTGATAGTAGGAAACGTGATGTTGCGGGGAAAGGGGGGGGGGGAGATATACAGCGATATGAGCCACCGTTATCTCTCGCATGTTAGGAGATCAATCGGTATGATTTGCTCGTCTTTAGGAAATAATTGAGCTAATTTCCCGTGCTAGTTCTATAGATATACTACAGCTCTGACATAATTCTAGCAATATGATGAAATTCTGTCTACATTAAGCGTTATTGGGAGTTCGTAGTTACTGCTTTTATTAAGTAACTCTTCCTAAATATATCCCTAATGTCGTTTTCAGATTATATTATCCGTGACATGAAATAATATATGTATATTTCAAAATTAATGGAAAACTGATAGATCGATTGAAAGATGATTAATATTTAATTATAATATAATTGATGAGATTTGATTAAATATTAAATGTTGAGATATCCTGTTATCCGAGCGGAATTATAACGTAATCGGATTCGCGTAACGTTAGAATGTCTAACTCCTTATATATTGATTATATAGCTTCGACGAAGCTACTAAATACCGAAATCACAGAGCTAATTGACAAGATCGTGTTTCAATGATATTGAATTAGGTGTGCTCTCTGCTGACCATTTTGCTACTTACTCATTACGGGGCGCTCAAACCGTGCAGCGAGGCGCAATTTCCATCCTAATTTTCCTTTTGCTCGGTCAACTCCACTCAGCAATATCGCTAATGAATTTAATTCGGATATGACGTAAATTCTCAGCACAAAAATTTCACCATTGCCTCGCGTAGAAAATTCACGACTATTACACTCGAATTTGAACACGCCGAGATCTTTTTTTTCGCAATATGAAACATTTTCGCAATATGAAACATTTTCGCAATTACATCTGCCTGAGATTTTTTGTTTGACAAAAAATCGACTGTACATCGATCAAATAATTCCTTCGAGAATAAAATTGATCTCGGTAAGTCTTGCGACACCCCGTATACAGCTGTGAACGAAGAGACAGGTTGCGGTAGACCGGTGGTTAGAAGAACTATAAGAAGAAGTAGAAGTGGAAGAGGGTGCGGCAGCCCGTCTAAATAGCAGTTTAGCACTGATAACACTTGGCAGACTTTTATCGATCATGTCTGGCAACAGATGGCTCACCCAATTCCGGACGGCGCGCGTTTTGTCTGGCCGGCTGATATAAACGATAACTAATACGAGACACGGGGAGTACGCGGGGCTGTGTGTGGGATGACGGGAGCAAGAAGAGAGATAACGGCGGGCTGGCGGCCAGGTTAGATATTGTTTCACGGTCTTTTAACCGGAGACGTGATGCCCCGACGATCTTCGCTATTGTTTCGCAGCGCTTTTTTGACGGAGAGCAACTTGTACCGCCTGATTTAGAAGAAGCCTTTATTGGAAACGCAAGTAATACTTGGAAAATCTTGAGAGAACATTTTTCAAAATTACTTACATTAGTGATAATCATTTTTTTTTATACCGCCGTTTCTTTTTTTTATGAAAAGATAGTATCTTTTATGTTCTTCCGTAAAAGTTGG
The DNA here is from genome assembly GCA_035220615.1 of Leptothorax acervorum. Lineage (NCBI taxonomy): Eukaryota > Metazoa > Arthropoda > Insecta > Hymenoptera > Formicidae > Leptothorax > Leptothorax acervorum. Next base: position 202,239 of record JASTWQ010000170.1, read on the forward strand.
AACTTTGACAGAAAGACCGAAGTTAAGCACTAATATTTCTAATATTTCAAATTATTAGTAGTCTGCAATAAAATTTTTATAACAGAAATAGTGTCGATCATTCAATGTAATATAGGCAACTCATCCTCTAAATTGTGACACGCTATAGAGGATACGATAAGAGAGTTTCAAATATCGAAGATACTCTTGTATAATATATTTCACGGGAGAAATCAAACCCGCAGACTTATAATTTAAAGCAACGCGATCTTCATCCCAGAGTTACGCCTCTCGGATATCGAGTCCTCATTTATCAAAGTAAATCCATAATCCCGACCGCGCGCAATCTGTGACAAGAACATCCCTGGAAGAACGGCGGAAAAGAGGACACGAAAAACCGGTACGACGCGGTCAGGCGGGAGGGTGGATGAGGTGGGGAAGGGCGGGTGGATGGAAAGCTCGGATATTGTTTCGCGGACCTTTCGGCTCTCGACATGACGCTCCAACATGCCGCCGCTGTCCTCGTACATTCCATAGCTTATCCGTCCTCGTCCTGCACAGGGGGGGCGCCTTTAAATCTACCGAACCACCCCTCTCTCGGCGTAGACAGCGCACGCTCTTTTCACTCTGGCTCTTCGCGCCCCGTTTACACCGGCGGTTTAACGGTTAATCCTTCGAGTTTATCTGATCGCGTGACTTCAACGAGAAGTTCGAGCTGCACGCTGGGATAACATCGCGCGCTTCCTTCTCCGCGCGTACACCCGCTCTTTACACGACAGCGCGATAAAATTGCCGTCATTAGGGTTGCACGCGCGCTCGCAAGCTGGCGGGGGTAGTTAACTCGCAGATATCGGGCCCGGTTTTGTCCGGCTTGTTACGCCGTTTTATTCGTGCTGTGATAAAGAGATAAACTGAAGACTGGGGTGGATTCTTTTTATTGAAAAGTCGCGACAAAGGAGTTTTACGTGTGTTATACTACCATTATTTTATAAGATTCTAGACTCTATAGAGTAATGTAATTTTATTTTCCGACTATTTTAATCTCTCCTATATGCCTTCGGTCATCTGTGTTGCGGTATTCCGGCGTGCTCACAGGGATGCAGATGCGGATTGCACGGTCGCGTGTGAATTCGTAATTTTATGCACGCTTCTCATCAATAACTCGCCTGGAATTTAGCTCCAATAGCGCGACGTGCAGAATTTTCGCTGCAATAATACGGATATGTGAATCTCACGACAATATAATAATCGTGATAATATAATAATTTTTAGGCAAATTATAAAGATGCACTCCATAAAGTTGCATTCCATAAAAATGCTAAATTAGATAAGAAGGAATACTGATATTATACATTCTGTTACATTTTGTGAATAGGAAACATACCAAATATTGCAATATATTTTAAAAAATATTAAGCGAAAATTACAGACGCACACTGAATTATTTATTTAAAAAGATCATAAAATAGCAAAGCGTATGAATAACGCATGAATGTGAGTATTACACATCGCGTCCTTTGTGAATAAGCAAAATTAATGCCAAAAACAGAAATAATCCTGGATGTAGGTACCTACATAGTATGTACATACATACTGGGCTGTGTTGCAATATTATTACGGTCACTCGGAATTCGATCAATATCTATTTCATCGTTTATTTAAAAGTACTGGATTGAGTATAATAAATCGATTTGTCATATTTATTAAGCACATCATACCAATTTCCTATTGTCATTTATAATCCGCGACGAATGTCAAGAATAGCGATTGAATCGGACGTACGTCGTCAAACAATATATCGCAGAAATATCACTTCGCTTATAACGTTACTAAAATTGAGCTGTCACTATTCTGGAAAACATTTTACAAGACCTCGCGAATAGTTTTAGAGGAAAACGCTGCTTAATTCAGGTCAAATAATTTCAGTGATGCATTTGAAACCGCATTTGCTTCAGTATTTCACCATTCAATGATTATATTCTCTGTAATTTAGCCAATCGCGTATTACAGATCAAAAATTGCAGAAAATTCTGACCGCGTAAAATGGATTGATTACACTCGCTGTTTCGTGTCGGGAACGCAAGGTAGTTCACAGCATCGCTGCGAATTTTCTCTCGCGCTATAAAGCGGAAAATTATGTGACGCGGAATCCGGTAAATAAACTGTGAAAAAATAAGGACGCGCTTCGAGAAAAGTAAGCGGGAAGTTATGGGCGCATTTACGGCTGATGACACGCCGGCGAGAGAACCGCGTCGAGCCACGTCGTCCGCGAAAAATGCCCCTTTTTTCATTCGTTTTTCGACAGTAAAAGGGGTTGCCTGCATACATGCCGTAAACGGATCGTAACGTTCAATCAGAGTGGAAAATTATGGGGCACCACTCATGAAGACTTATTGCGGTCATAGCGTTGTATCCGCCGCGATGTACAATGCGAGATATCGCCGCGCTATCTAAAGCTTTAGCTTTAATTACAAGTATTTTTTATTCGTTATCAGGTGTAATGAAATTTTTAAGTTATTTGGCTCAAATTTTAAAGAGAAAATAAGAACGATGTTGACAAAACTATTTGTGAATAAAAAACCTTACAATTGCATGTACACACACAATTTAGAGATTATTTTCTCCTAAAAAAGCAAAAATTTTTAATGATTTTATATCATTACATTTTGTTCTTAATTACTGTTGTAGGAAATTTTATGATAACTTGTGATTTGTGTGTTGCTACATCATAGGATATGTGTAAAATTATTATTATAGGGCGGCAGTTTAAAGGCTTTAAGAACGTTAAAAGAGGATACTCTGGGGGGAGGAGAGAGTGGATTGTAATCGTGTTTTAACCGATATCGCAAAGACATTTTGAAGATTACTGACTTAGGTATTTTCATGAACGTACCTACGCCGGCGGTCGGTGGTGGTATTTCGCAGACACACAATGGAAGCGAATTCCATAAATATTATACAGAAGAGTACCTACAGTATTATCTGCGTCGTGAAATAACTTACGGTTACGACGGAGACGTGGCTAAGAAACTACGGAAATTCCAATCTGTCTCGCGGCGCACCGGACTCCCCGATATCTTAAATAGTAAAACTCAAGAGGAAACTTAATTTCGCAAATACCGATATCCTTACAGTAACAGTCATGCGGTTTCTTCGAGATAAATTCCTGAGATTACCAAAACGACGAGAGTCAGTGTCAGAAATATTATATAAGTGCATGTAAAATATGTATTTCTGCCCAGATTTTCACTTTATAGTCTCGGTTTTATCACTGCCTTCCATTCCTTGCTGTATAATTCACGCTAACAAGTAATGTATAAAAAAGAAATAGCAAAAGAAAGAAAATAAAACCTTGAACTTGCGAGTTGCAAAATATATTGTATATCTTTTGCAAACGAGAGATTTACGCTGCTCATTGCACTTGGTCACTCAACGTTCCGATTACGTTCGCGATGGATGAGCAAAAGTAGCGCCGGTAGAAACAGACATCCGTTCTTTAATTCCACACGTAAAGCTAACCGTGCGCCATTTTTACGGCGATGTATCGTTACGAGGCGACAAGAAAAATACCGTCGTATTGCGTAATACACGAGACGCTCGTTGCCGTCGATCGTTCCTGCGAGATTGCGACGTATTAAATCGCGCATGTAATGGAAACGGCGAAGTCACAGTGCGATACGCCGTGCTTTCTCGCTGTCGGAACACGTGCAACTGCGACCGTCCTCCGCAATCAAATACATGTCTCTGATATCCAGGGTTGTTTCAATGTTCCCGTAGAAAGGCACTTTCACTCTCGGAAGTGATATGAGGTATTTTAAAATAGATACGAACATGTTGCGCGTGCAATTCAATCTTTGAAAAAATTATGTTTCGTAAATAAGATTTCCGATATTGCAGAGTATCCTTTTAATATCATTGAGTTAGCTTCTTTCTCAATATTCGAATATTTGAATAAATTTCAGCTGCTTTACCTAGTAACGGGATTCAGTGTGTTCTTTGACCTTCCCATCTATGTCTGAGCTGTTTTTGGACTGACTACTAATTTTTTAAAGAAATATATATAATAAATACATTAATCCAGGAAAAGAGTTTAGGACGATACGACGATACGTCGTTTGCGTCTGACGAAGCTATCCGAGACTCTTCGGAAGCTCCAACTCGCGTAGAAAGACTTTACGACCTGTTTTCGCCCTTATGTCGACGCATTAACCGCGCCGGAAACTCACCGTAAAGCCGGATGTTCCCCTCAGCGTCGCCGATGGAGTTTTTCGAGATGCACTTATAGCCACCCAGATCGTGCTTCTGCAGGTTCATGATCACCAGTCGCATCTGCACGCTGTACACTGATGTCTTTACCTCGGTCATCAGGTACTTGCTGTTAGTGATTATCATTTCGTCTGCAGAAACATGGTTTAGAAATTAAATTAATAAGTAATACGTAAATATAAAAGTAAAGTTTCATACTTTGGAAAATATTTCTATTAATCGAGATAATTTCTGATAGTTTCTAAAAAATATTTTTTTGCTATGCAGAATGCGTATGCTCTCAACTGTAAAATACTTTTCAGAATAATTTGAAATCTCTCAACTGATAAGTAATCTATCTTTCAAGTAAATTGAACGACAAGCCAACTACATGCATTGATTGCACTGTTCTACCTACCCGATTCTCGAGTCCAATAATTAATGGCCTTAGGTGACGCTTCCACATGGCAGACCAACGTGACGTTAGTTCCGATCGGAGCTCCGACCAGCTGGTTCGGTACCTGTACCATCGGGTGAACTGTAAACCATAACGATTTGATCAGTCGCGATCAAGCTAACAACAAGCACGACATCGGCGACACATCCGCGCGCGCGGTTCCCCGCTAACTAATTTCTCTAATTGATCGTCATCGCCCGTAATGCCACAAAGGATATTTTTTTTATTTGTTTTAAAGCGAAGATATGTGTCGAGATAGGGAAACAGTGGTGGTGGGGGTGGTGGTGGGGGGGGGGGGGAGGTGCATTGCATCACTTGCACAATTCAATCGCCTTACTTCATAGTTATATTGTGGTCCCTTTGTGCGAGTGCGTCATTAGCGAGCTACGTGAGTACCCCACGCTAATGAAACACACTGACAGATCATCATTTAGCAAGCAAGCAGAAAGCATTTTCTATCTCTCCCTTTCTCTCCCCCCCCCCCCCCCCCTCTCTCTCTCTCTCTCTCTCTCTCTCTCTGTCTTATGGCAGCGTCGCACTGCCTTTCATTTCGAGTATCGTAAGCAGCTTTTCGTGAGCTGCTTACGTTTTAACAGGCGACCGCGCCGAGCACTTCTTCTTTCAGACGAAGCTTGGCCAAACGTCGTGTCGTCACAAAGCGCTTACAGTGCGTTTTACAGCGGCTACTTAACCCCACCGACGTGAAATTCTGTTTTCAGAAAAATAAGCTATCCTGTAGCTCATTAAATTCACCTATGTCTTTTCTGGCATATTATACTCTATGCAAGAGAAATTTTTCTGCATATCATAAGTTTATATTTTATGACATAATCTGACACGTTGCTGTTATTAATGAAGTTAACGTAATTGCTCTTTATAACATTATAACCAAATAGAATAAAAAAATCTAATTTTTTAAGTAATAATAAATGACATATATTAGATTGAAAATTATTGTTTTACTAGTTTTGCACGTTCTGGAGTCAACTGCAAATTTAGATCACTGTAAAATAATTTATGCAAAAAAATTAAAATGTATATATTTTATGTATTTAAGAAAATTATTTTAAGCCTTGATATCGCCTCAATTTCTTTTGTGCACTGCATTTGTGCATTGCATTTGTGAGAAATATGTATGGCAATTTAAAAATATGCATTTGCATACAAATACGAAATATGGATAGACTATCTGTATTCATGGCGCGGTCTAAAATTTGCTATTACAATCTCTAACGATTCTGTATCCCTGTCGTTAAAAGATAACGCTTTCTAAGATAGTCCGTACTTTCGCCTACTTCCCAGTAATAAAGATTACGTTGGTTATATCGATGGGCGAAATGTTGGGTGATGATATTATGTATGTAGTAACAGAAAATTAAGATGATGGCGCAAGATAAACTGGCCGTTTCCTCGGCGGGTCTTTGGTCGACTCTTTATCTCGAGCGCCGCTTGGGAAATATATGTGCTCGCGCCGCGCTTGTGCACACCGAAGATCCCAAGCCAAGAACCACCGAGACGACACTTTTATATGAGATAGGGGAATATACACAGAGTGTTTGGCGGTAGGATAACCATAAGTCAGATATATCGACACCCTGGAATAAAAATCAGGTAATTTTGACGTTGCAAAGTTTCACGGAAGAGAAAAAAAATTCTATTTCGCACGTTAACTCTTTTCTATAAAATGCTACTTTCGCAGTAACGTGATTTTAGGCGATTCTTTTTCAAAGTTTCACGATGGTGTTAACGCGATCCATATATCTGTATCTTAGAGGTAAGAAATCGTATCTCCAGTTTTTCAGATCAGCGGTGCAGCGTTATATTGACAGTTGTATTATTAAACATGCCAGAGTTAAATTACTTTACTAAAAACTCAATAAGTAAAAAATTGTTACTTTTATTTTGTATCTAAAAATACCTACACGATTTCCCTATTTAAAACTTTCAACCCCGTTTTCTATAAATTTATAATACTGGATACGGTTCTTTACCTCTAAAGTGTAGATATATTGATTGGCTAGGAGTGCATTCTATTAAAATTCACGAATTTGCTATTACATATATATTTTTGTTCAAATTTTGAAATATATATTGTTAATAAATCTCTCAAGAAGTTAAGCTTTGATATTTTAATTATTCGTGCATCAAATTCGTGCGTATTAATTATTGAAGGACGCTTTTGTCAAACGCAAATTCGGATACAATCGCGATAATAATAATTGCGAAACGATTACGAATAATTGGTAATTATGACGCACGTTGTCAGTTATGCCGTAAAACGCGAACGAGCCAGAAAGTGCGGGACGAATTATCAAAACAAAACACGACACAACGAGGCATTTCGGCGCGTGTTAATTCGAATGCGCGGACTTTCGGCAATTTCGAGGCGAACAATTATGCGCCGAATTGAATCACGTTTTCGCCCCTAAGCACAACCGCGCGTTGTATCGCGAGAATTGATTTATGAATCCCTTCTGGCCGCAACGGGAGAGAGAAAGGGAGAAAGAGAGAGTTTTAATTGTTCCGATTTGTCGGACGTGTCTCGCAAATCCGTTGTGTGATTTTCCGATGGATTTACGCGCAAACTTTCGATCCATCCAAAAGCTCACGGCACTGATTTCACACACGCACGGTGTGATAGTGACGAATATTCGCACTGGGAATTCTTCGTGTAACATTTGACTCGGTACGTGACGATAGGCGACGCGTTTGTCCGGATAACAAACAGCGCGAGATCGCTCGACATTACTCTTAATTGTGAACGAGCCCACGGCCCGAACTCGGCGAAACGTAAATACGTTGCGACATTTCAGCGTCTGACATTTCGCCGCCAAGCAATTGCACGGAATGCAAATCATCGCCAGGTATTTTGCACACCGCCGTTTATTGATAAATTGGTCGTTCGATCGGCGGTGATAAAAACGTATTTAACCGTTCATTCCTTCTCATACATAAACAATAAACATACATTGATAAAATTTCCTGTGATACACTGTTTCTTATTCATGAGCTATTTTAAATAGCTAAATTTTAATTTTAATAAATAATAAGACTTCTTTGAATTTTGATTTTAGAACGCCAAATTAAATTCTTGTTAAAAAAAGGTAAACTTGAAAATTTTCCTTATTTTCTTTATTTATAGATACTTTCAAAGATTTTCGTTGTTATAATAAATTTATCTGTCAACAGACCGTAAACGAAGTATTTTTAGCGGAAAATATTTCCGAGAATATGGGGCATCTTGTATCACGTTTATGCAGTAACTGCATAACTGGATATTATACGGTAACGTGTGCAAGTTCACGATGCGGTATCGCCGATAAATATAGCGACGCCAAAATAAGCTTGTCGAACATCAATCAAATAAGTTCGCGGATGCGATATCTGCGCTGGAAAATGGACAGCCGATCGATCTGATCTGAACCGAAGAACTGAAATAGAAAGCCGACCGCGAGGCACAATCGCAAGCTCGTAAATAAGTAAGCGGTACAAGCTAATTTCTTTCGCCGCCTCCGCTAATTAAGCGCAGTGAGCGTGCCTCGAGGCGCTTAATGCGACCTGTGGCGCGAAATTGCATTCGTCGCGTTCATACTCTAATCTAATGCGGTGCAACAATTTAATGTTGTGTAATAATTTAATGCACTAACGCAGCGCGCAATTCTCAATATCGCGTCAAATGCCCTCTAGACAAATAATTCCCGTATCGATTCCTGCAACAATTAAGTTGGACTTGAAAACCAATATTCATTGTGAAAAATTTTCAGTACCTGCTTTCTTTGTAAGCCAGATAAAATATGTTATTTTTTAACAGGAATAAAAGAGAACATATAGGCATTGAATACAAAGGAAGTTGGACTGCAGTCTAGTAATTTCTTAATTCATCATTCACACCGCATCTTCTTTACAATTCAATATTTTAACGAGTCATAAAAATTATTGTACTTAGAAGAGTTTACCTTCAGCACACAAAGAGAAACCGCGTGCTATTTACTTAAACGAACGATTAATTACGTACAGCAAGCAGACGAATAATTGCGGATAGTAAGTAACAAAATCACCAAAGTTAAATCTCTTGCAATTTAGGTGTTGATTATAACGTAGGTCGGCACGTGTAATCCCAAGACAGTAATCGTGACGATATTAATTTTCCTTAAAGGGGGTCAATAGCGGTATCATATAAAGTCATCTTACAAATGTTAGGGAGACCTCTGTTATTGTGTTTCCAGCAGCGACTTAGCCTGCGTTAACAGCTCACACATAGGTAACTCACACACATTGCGAGTGGGAAACCTACGGTCCACGAGAGACAAGATTTTCTCTCGTTCGGACGCGCAGAGGACCCAATGTCCGATATTCCTGCGGTGATAAGATAACGCTCGATCCTTCTCTATGATGCTCGCACCACGTAAGTATACTATTCCGGCGTAATAGTTCTTTGTTAAGAAGCAGTGTTAAGACCGTGTCGAGACTGTTCGGTGTACTTCTCGCATTGCGATGCGGCTAGTCGCGTCGCTTTTCAGTGGTCCCTCCTCCATCCCTCCGGTGTACAACCATATTTATCTAACGCGTAATTATACGCGTCCGAGTTCCGTAGAAAAGTTGCAAACCAGGGAGGAAGGAAGTCGCGAGAGATGTAACGGAGAAGTTAAAACGTTAGCACTAAGTTAAAACCGGAGCGGACGGCGCGGGGTGTTTAAAGTTTCTCAGTAAAGTTCAGCTTGTCACATCTTGCGATGATTAGATCAGGGCTCGGTCTCTCCTTTTCGAGTCCTTAACTAAGAAGGAACTTTCATTCTGCCGTCGTCACGTGGATGCCTATGACGAGCGAACGTGAGTCACGAGTACAATTTTATTTGGGAAAGTCTAGAAGTATTGTGTTAACTATTTACGATTTAATATCCAAACCACAGTCTTTCTTGATGTTAAACAGTAGCTGTAGCAATGAGATTTATGGCTCATAAAGTAACTCAGTATATTTCTACAAACCGTCGATCCTCAATATAATTTTAAACTTCATTGAGAACGCTGAAAATGTATAAAACGGTGCAAGAGACGATGTGAGAAAAATATGAAGTAATATCAAGCAGCGAGCACCTACATTGATATAGCAAGCCTTACAATTAGCACGTATGCCGACGACAAAGTAGCAATCGCATAATCGCACGCGAACGGCGCTCGTCGACGATTCCGGACGTTCTTCCGCGTTTTCAAAGGAAGTTCAGCACTTTGGTACTCGCGTCACGCGATCGTTTAAAGCAATCGGCCGTCTGCCACGAACAGTTCCCGTACACCCGAATCAACCGAGGGCCCGCGTTTTGCTATCCACAATATCCCACGCTGGTCGCGGGAATTTCGCGGCAATAGCTCGCGGACGCGGGTACGTCTATACCGTATTTCAATGAAACTCGATTATCGCACGATCTTATCGTGGTGCCCGAGGCCAGGTGCGATATCGTACAACCGTGCTAGAGCGTAGCTACGTACATAGGTACGTCCAATTTCCGCCGAGGAATTACCTCTCCTCCACTAGGTTCTAAGACACGGTCGGGTCGGTCGTAACCGCGGCTTAACTCGCTATCGTCACACCACGCTTCCACCACAACGAGGCTACGACTTGCCTTCCTTCTCGCCTCTCTTTTACTGTTACGCTCTTTTAACGAGTGTACAATCTCTTGATGTATGGGAATTTATCTCGAAATCGGATTTCTCGTTCAAAAAGAAATTTAGAATCCAATTTCTCGTGTGTAAAGTGTTCTCGGTTTTTATTTGCTTAATTATAATGATTGCTAGAGTTACGCCAAATTGTGTAGCGAACCGTTTCCCTGGCTTTATACACAATTAGACACACTTTTTATTGTCGTATTGTCGTCTTTATTATGATAAAATATTCCTTAAAAGCCCTGGAACTTACAATTAGATTTTGTTTTGTTACAAGCTGCACGAGATACTTAATTTTATATCCTTTTTTGAAATATTACAGCTGATTCTTTACCCACTGAAAAAGAAAATCTTTATCTTTTATATTATAAGAGATTGGTAATCAAACTGATTTCATAATGAAATCTACGGGGAGTTGAGTTTACGACATTCCTTCGACATAGCGCGTTTCCTCGCGCGTCTTCATTCACTCTCGTTTTCGCGCAATTTGAACGGAACCTTATTGCGCACCCCGTCTTCTTGCTAAACCTTTGAAAGGGGTGGAGGGATGGGGAGGGTATGAACTTGGGTGTGTTGCACCGTCGTCCCGAGTGTAATTTTATTATCTCACGCCCCTTCCCGACAGCCCATCTCACCCTGTGAAATCTCTCCTTCGCCCTCGTTGCCATTACGCGCCTGTTATTTAAGCAGTATTTTACCTTCGGTCTTTTTCCCCCTCTCCTCTCCCATTCCTAGCCACGGTCTTCGTCAATCTCCGTCTCCGGCTTTTACGAAGGAGAGCTCCTTGGTCTCTCTCCCGTCGTAGCTACGGTAAAATTATGCAAGGAGAGGCGACAATGGCTATCTCGTCGTACAAGCGACGCTTTTCTTCGTCGTTGCCGCGGCACCTTGTATTTCCTCCGAGACGCCTCTCTCGTTTTACACCGAGAAGTGTGTCTCGCGTGGATAAGGCTACTGCCGGTAGTTCGCGGACTTTACACCTTCTGGACGATTGCTCGAGGAAACGTCCTGATGTACGGGAAACCGTGATGCTATATACGACCAGTAAAAAACGAATCTTGACGCATTTCCTCCTCGCGAACATGCTCGTTCCACTTTCGTCTTATGAGCGTCCCTCACTGATTGATGCGCGTTTAGTTACAGTACGAGAGCTTTCAAATAATGTCACGAATCTACCAAGTTTCGAAATTTCAGTTAGGTATTATCTTTACTCAAAAAGTTAAAAGTTTAGAGGCAAACTTCGTTCCTTGTAGAAAGTTGACATATTATTTATTTTATGTTAAACTTATATAATAATTGTTAATTTAAGAATATGATACAATTCATATTTTATTTCATTAGTTTTTAATTGTATAAATATTTTAATGGTAAAGAGATTGGTGAACATAAGGCTGTTAAAATATTTCATAAAAACGTCATGAGAAACATCAGTTTTCACTTTTAGATATAACATAGGTATTCAATGTTCACGTATGTCCATGTATATTTGATCGTTTTAATGAATATTGAATAGAATATTCTGTAAGATACCTAATTCTAGCCATTTATGCAAATTATTATCAATTAAAAATTAGTTGAAAGCTCGTTTCACTGATTCCATGAAACATACATGTGACTTGTTAGACAGGCGGATTAATAAATTTTAATCTGTACACGGATCGCGCGAGAGATTTTTATACAGCTTGCTTTGTAATTTGTTACGAAACGTCCAAAATGTTTACTTTATAAATTTTGATGTATTCTTTATACTGGGCCACGGAGAGAAATTGCACGACTCGCCCTTCTGTTATTTCTCACTTTTGTTAGCAGCGTTGTAACAGTTGAAAGTTTTAGCAGGTCTCGCTTTGGCATTGTTCGTCTTTTACAATTATGTAAGACGCAATTTGTGCGAATGTTTCCGCGAGAAAGTGACTTCAAATTGGTCAAAAGACCTGCTTATAATAGAGATATAGAAATATAATAGCCCGAATAAATAATACTACAATATTATGATAATATAAATAAAATTGTTATAATATAAGTTGTTGTAATATAAATAAAATTAAATTATTGATATATTTTAAAATACACACATCGCGACAATATTAATAAAACAAATCCGTCGAAATCCGTGACTGCGAAAAATGTCCTTTGTGGCGTATGGCGGAAATATCCGAACGGAATAGTAGATGTGTACTTACAGTGCACGTGTAGCATCATTCGTTTGCTGACTGTCGGAGGCACTCCGTTGCTGGCGATGCACAGGTAGGCACCCATCTCGCCCCTCGTTACTTTCGACAAAGTCAGCACTTCGCCGTCTGCACTGGGTTCTGCAATATGCAAACACGAAGGGGGGTCTCAGAAGTTAGCTCGTTACACGTAATCAAAGTATGCAACATTAATACCCGATCGACTTAGCAGATTAAACTCGTACAGACGCGTAAACGTCCACGTGGAAATTCGCCGTTATTAAATTAAATCCACTTCTGATACGACTTATAGATGCCGCAGTTCTGATTTAAACAGTACTTAGAGTACTTGAATACGAGTTAATTTTATGAAATGAATACGACAAGTTAATTTCGTAAATGAAGATGTATCAGTCAGCTAGTAGTACACGTTTCAACGGTTTTTTTTTTTAAATTACGGATTTAAATTTTTAAATTTAAAATAGCATATCAAAGAAGAAACAATTTCTCGAATAATTTCCCGAATTGGTTTAATATGTACCGAATGATTAAATTTTGATCCTCGCCGGTCGTGGACTATCCCGTTGGGATCAATTTTAATTGCGCCGACAATTTCGAAGAAAGCTGTTCGGTATCACAACACGCCGCCGCGGCCGCGCCGTATCGCTCCCAAGGGAAAAAGCGAGATTGACTGGCGCGAAATAAAACTTGGAGCCCTTACTTTTTGTCTTGCCGGGGCCGGCTCGCGAAATGATTTCAGTGCCGTCTTCCCGCTTCCACAAGATCTCGGGCTTGGGATAACCGCGCGCTTTGCACACCAGCTTCGCGGCACCTCCCTCGGGAACCATCATGTCGTTCGAGGTCTCTTCTGAGATGATGTCTGGCGGTATTACCACCTCCAAAAACGCGCTCTGTAAATGCGGAGGAGATAAATTATAGCGCGTCTACGTGTATGCAGCGTGTACGTGAAAAGAGAATATGGAGTGTTACGAAATATACAACGAAACCACCAACCGGATTAAAGCGGAGAGCTCCGAGTCTGAGGTCGCAATTATAAATCAATGAGCTTGAAGTAATTCTCGCGTTACAGAAATACTCCATTCGCTCGACAATTGCGTGATAATTATTAATTATTATATATTTTGCGCACTTACGGTATTAATCTTAAAAAAGACATGCAGTGTATGGAATTATTCTTCGCGCGAAACAAGTTAGCTTTATAAAGGTCGCATTTTTTCATACGTGGAAAAATACTACGTACCTGGCTCTTCATGGGATCCGTGTTGACCTGGCACATATAAATCCCGCGATCTTCCCGGCGTGCGCTGCGAATGTTCAACGTCCACGTGTTGTAGTCGCTGTGGGTCACCGACAGACGAGCGTTGTTCGTGATCACGTGCTCGTGAATCGCTAAGATCGCCTTGGTGTCTGCTTTAATCCACGCCACCTGGCCTCACAAACCCATTTCTTAGAGAGCGATTCGGAACCGTTTCCCCGCCTTCCCAAAGCCTACCTAATCTTATCGCCGTGCGTAACTCGTTAATTAACGATTCCTTTTCCATCGCGGATCTAACCGGAGTCTACCTCGAGAGATATTTCATGAAAGTGCTTGTTAAGCCAGATTTTTTTATAGCTTCCGCAGTCTTATACTAGATTGACTTTAATCAATCCTTTTGGTATCAGATTTGAAATAGAATTTTTAGAATTATTTTTCTTATTTTGATGTAACTATAATAAAAGCGGTTCTTTATGTAAAAATGAGGACAAACGATGTTTAATGTGCCTTAATATGCCGAACGTAAATACCGAAAGAGTTAATTATTACGCAAAAGTTCTAGAATTGCTCTGTACAGCGATGTTGAGGAAGAATGAAACTTCCTACTAACCTAAAGCACTTTCCTATCGCTTTTCCCGGTTTTCCTTCTACGTCAGTTACTCCTGAAATATTCGGAAGTACAATCTTAAGCTTTCTGTCGCGATTCAAATATATGAACTCGATTACGATAACGTCTGCGAGGACTTTGCGCAGAAAGAGAGATATAAACACGGGACGCTTTCTATTCGCGAATGAATGAAATATTCGTATACATCGCCTTGAAGGCAGGCATCAAAAGCCCGGTGTATTCTACGAAAGAATCTTCTCTTTATGGCGAAGTCTGCTACGGCTCTGCCGCCACATCCCTCGACTGGAAAACTGTACCGTTGCGCGCCGCGACGCGACGGTCTGCCACTGTGTAAATATGAAGAATTCCGCGAGCAAGAACACGATAACCCATAGAACGTAACTTTCCAGAAAAATAAAGAAAGGTAGCCACGAGAGATAACGGTTTAGTAGCAAAGTTCAGGTGCTTTACTCTCACAGGATGTAACATTATGTTTACATCAAAAACTCGAGCGGGCTTCATATTGGATGTAAAAATAGTAAATAGGATAGAAATAAACGTCGCGTCGCGGACAAACACACATATTTCGCCTGTGTGATCTCGCGCCGTATTGGTATAATTTATTACAAGTCCTTCACGCTCCCGTGAATGTTCCGCAAGTTATATTACTTCTGAAGTAACTATCGTGACTATTCCGAATGTGGGTTACCGCGCTCACGCTCGCGATCCTTCGTATCATCAACGCTAAATTGAACTCTCACCGGTTATTGCAGTTCGCTCCAAGCCGCTGATATACGCTATTAATTAAACCCATTTTTTTACGGATTAAAACCAATGAAATAAAAAAAAAAGAGTGGAAGAGAGGCTGGGCAGAGAAAGGGGCAAAGAAATGCAATCGTGACTGGTTAACATGTATTAATCGTCATTCCGCCCCACATTCTGGCTGAAGCTATTCTGAAAGAGGAAACTGCAGTGTGGCGTATCGCGAATATTCATCCTCCTCCTCCCGTCCCCTGCCCTATTCGCCTCTCTCTCTGCACAGATATTATTGGCATGAAATTGAACCTGTACCATGTCGAATATCTGACCTCGCATCGCTCTGAAAGGCTATCTATCAACCGACAAAGGAGTTCCGCGGTTCTTATCGATAACCCGCGAGCGGAGTGTATAGAGAGCGGACGCGGAGAATGAAGGGAGAGGGATGGTTACCGGGGCGGTTGGGATGCGAGAGGGTGCGAGTGTTTGGTAGTGACGGCCCTATGAGTGCCTCCACTTATAATATATTATGCCGGAGTATAAGCGCGACCCCATTCTACCTTTCGGTGCGCCCTGCGACGTTCCGGGGAGGTGGCGAAGCACCCTCTCGGAAAGAAGGGGACGGAGAAAAGTCGCCGCGACCGACAGATGCTCGCGACTCTCAAACATTTATGTCATATCGCCGTCAATTCATTCGCTGATGATTAATTGTTGCGGACCGAAAAAAATGGAAAAAAGGGAAATATTCTCGCGTGCGGAACAATGTACGTGTGTTTCAAGAGCTTCTCGAAATTAGAAAGTCAAAAACACGCTTTAAGAATGAATAAAACATAAAGGTTGAAAAATTAAAATAAAATTTATAAAATTCATGGTTTATATTATATTTGGTGTTTGTGCGTGTGTGTAGAGTAGTAATTTAGAAATATATCAGTATAACATAATGAAACACGAAATCGAACAAAAATTATCTCTCAATTATTGCCAAATAAAGATCATGGTTGTTAAATAATTTTTTTTTCATGGAGCTCTTGCTTCGCAAAACTCTGTAACAGATTTCTCGTATGAATATGCGATATGAAAATCGCTCTTGGAAGTGAAAGAACGTATCCATAGCAACGTGAGTCGGATAATATCGTGCGAGCAACTAGGACGGCAACTCGAAGGCGTGCACAATATGTCGCTTCGCATCCGAAAGCTGAAACTCGAAAACCGAGCGACCTCGCGATCTTGCTGCTCCCTCAAAAAGGGAAATCCTGTACAGCAAGACGAAAACCGTCATTTTCCCTTTCCCCCTTTAGGACACGCAGCATCGCGCACATGTTTTCTTGGAGCAAGAGTGAGTCACGAATTTGCAGCACAATGAAGGAAGCAGAGGATTTAAAGTGGGGAAGAAGATGGGAGGACGACCGAGATCTTAAAGGGCATGCCGTGCCTTGTATGGAAACGAGCCTCTATCTTAATGCAAAAACGTCCTCTTTATCTAATGCAGCTTCCTCCCTGGGTACTGTCGGCTTACGGCTTTCTCTCCTCCTCTTCCTCCGGTCCTCCGATCTTCGTGGTCCTTTAAGGAGGAGAAACCGCGAAGGAACCCATGGTGGTAACGGAACAGACGGATAGATAGACGTAAAGAGATTCGGGGATGTGAGAGAGCGACGGCGAGGGGGGAGGGGGTTAACCTCCCTAGTCCGATATAATATCGCGTTACGTACACCTACCACCCCTTCCCCCGGCCTTTGGCTCCGCGTTCCCTCCATTCTCGGCCCTCTTTCATATGCAAAACCATCGTCGGCGCTCCATTGTGGCGCATTGTGGGATCGGGAGCCTCGGTCCAGTCTACCACACCTCGTTTATTTCCCGCCATCTCCTCCGCGCCTCTTCAGAACCCCTCTCACCCCAACTCACCTAACTCTTCATCCCTTCTCATCTTTCGCGTTTTATTCGTGGCTTTCCAACGCCGTCGCCCACTTATATAGTACGACTCGTTTCTGAGTTCTTATTTTCTTGACTTTCGACAGCCAAAGTACGGTTGTTCCCTTTTTGAGAGCGGCGTGATAATATAAATGGATAAACTCTCTAATTAAAAGTTTCGCGATTCCCCATCTTCTTGTCCCCCATCACGATGCTCACTGTTGGACAACTCGGCCGAAGAGCCATCCGCTTGCCCTGCATACCTTCATTGACATCACGGGATTCGAGATGCTATATATAGAATATTATCTTGTAATCTTTGAATCCGACTTTTTTCGCCTTCCTTTCTTCCCCGTTTTCGTTCTACGACGATTTTAACTCTTTCGAGATGATCGTCTCTATTGTTATATTTATTAAGATTCATATCTATAATAAAAGGATTTAAGAAAATTTTTCTGTCTAATTTGAGATAATTTAACAATAAAGAATTTCTTTCTCTTTTATGCTTGGGGCTTTAAAAATATATATTTCTGAAATATGACGTAATATATTACACAACTGGTTAAAAATTAAATTTTTTGAACAAATAATTTATGGTATCTTGAAAGGGTTGATTCGAGAATTTATACACTATGTGAGCTCTGCGATCTAAGAAGTTTATTTTCTTAATTTATCTCTATACAATAATTGTACAATAATTAAAATGAAAAAGAGTATAAACAGAAGAAAACAAAATTTTCCTATAAAATTTTGATTAAAGAAAAATTAAATTACTATAAGAAATCCATAGTTAAATAGTGCGGTAATAATTTTAGTGCGTATCCTGCATATTTGCATACGAAATGTGATTGTTTATTATACATTGTTTATGTCACCGCGGATGTGCGCGAATATCGAGCGTCGCGCCCGAGATCACGATAACGGCGGGTTAAATGTTAGATTTTATGGCAGAGCACAATGCCGAGCGTCGCGGCGCGGCACGGCACAGCACGGTACGGCACGGCACGGTACGGCACGCTCGACGGTACAGCGAAACGCACTCATCCGCGTAGCCGCGTGCGCGGAATTCGAACGATTAACCGATTCACGTGACACGCACGTTTCGGACGGAGATTACTCGTTCTAGCGTACGCTCCCTGGACGTACCGGGTGATACGAATAAAACGCGCTGATCCCGTTTGTACTTCGTGTAAGAGCGCATCGAATAAGCTGAAAGTTGGATCCAGACCGAGTAAACGAGCGCGAATAAACGCGAATGGACCACTTGCTTCGATGTGCACTGGTGACGCCATTCTAATGCAAGCTCTTTATTTGTTCGCACTCGTTTTCTTAGTCTGAGTCCGGCTTGAGATCACTCGTCTCGGGAGTTATGCACTCGACGTAAATGAGATAAAAAAATCGCATATTTAACAATAAATATCCGTTTAGGACGTTTACAAAGAATTATTCCTTTAAACGCACAGATATTGAAACCTTTTGGTTACGAATTTTATTTTCAACTCACTTTTCCTACTCTTAACTTTGTTAACTTGATAATACGTCCTGTGATATGTAAGACATTTACACATGACTTGGACACAAACGAAACTCATACGAGAAGAGAAAGGTTTCGTCTCTAACTGAATCGCTAAAATTGATTGCTGCTGCTAAAACGCGACCTATCGTCTCCGATCTAAACTCTAATATTAAGTTACATATTTCTTTTATCTGACTAGATTAGTGCTTACTGTTAAAAACATGCTCATGCAACCTCGTGTACTCTCCGTTATCATATATTCATGCATCATTGGCATGCCTCTCGCATATAGACAGGAATTCAGTGACACGCTAAGAACAATACGTATCCAGCACGATCTCGCTCCTCGGACTCTCGGCAATTACTCAGGGCGCATAACACGTCCGAACAATGTGCATCTCAATCCTTCTCCAATGCAGCTTGCACCATATTTCATTTCGCACGAACATTCAAACCTCAAGTGCGTTTTATGCATTGTAAACAGACACATGTGCAAATAGAAATTGTGCATTCGTGGACAAGCCGATGTGAACCTGAATGTTTTCGTATCGGAGGGGCAGGGCACGGAACGATTTACCATGATGACTTCGGGAAATTGGTGCAATGACGCACAATTATAACCCGCTCGAATGAGAAAGAGTCATTACGTCGGATAGAAGATCGTCAAACATTCTAAAATAACAAGACGTTTGGAACGTTTGGATGGAAATTATATCATTCCATAATTTTTGTTAGAATAATATTTCGTATTCCTTGGATATATTCGCAAATTGACGCTTTTATGCAACCAGAATCGATAATACCTCTATATAATATTCCGTTAGGCGTAACGATAAAAAGTACGAAATTTGATGAAAAATATAGAGTGTCATCTTTAAGACAATAAATAGAAATAGAATAATCTTGAGATTACGTAAGATAACACTCTTGTTTATTTGGCACGAATGTGCTTAAAGTTGGAACTTAATATCCCTAACGTTTGTAATTATTGATTTCATAATCTGTCATTGTTTCATGCCCATCATTCCTGTTTTGAAATATCCTTTGAAACTTCTCGTCTCCAGATTTCCAAGTATGTTATTATCTACCAAGGCAACAGAATCCGTTCGTCTTTATACAAAGTATTGCGTACTGGAAAAAGTAGGCTAAAATAAATCATGCATTTTTAAAATCACTATTAAACAAAATTACTGTATTATTAAAGACATAATTATGAGATATCAATTCTCAAGTTGTTATACAAGATTGTTGTCTATAAATGTTAGCTACATTTTATGATGCACTTTTGCATTCATTAAACTCTCGTTCAAAACAAAGGTAGATGCTGTTGCCTGGGGTAATCGCCGAACTACCTCGGTTTTCCAGCGGGTGCGATTAAGCATCGAAGCTTAAATCTAACAAGCGGAAAAGCCGGATACTAGGCCTGAACATCTTCGCTGTAGGCTTGGGCTTGTATTGGTCGATCCAGCGAGATTCGCTCCGAGCATATAGGGCATTCAAGTTGTAAGCAGTGTGCTCGTTGCGCGTTTAATGTTAATTTGAACGTCATCGTTCTGCCAGTTCCTATAACTTCCTATTCAAGTCGACCAGGAGTGAAACTCAGTTTGACGAAAAAACTTGTTAATCATCTTCAAGAGCTATTCGAACTCTTTTGTCCTGCGAGAAAGTTATCCGGGAATGGGAAAAGAATGTGGTTTTTGATCAATACAGATACACGCGCTATCTTTAAACTGAATGTCGATATTGGTTTAATGAGGAAAAAATAATATTTATAATACTGACATTTATGTGTTAATTGCTTCATGTAGCTGGATGATAAATACAATTATACGGAACGATTCCTTTAATGATCGAAATCAAGAGCTATGAATTAATCAATTGAATTAATGGCACATGAATGGTTGTTGATCGATCGCAATGATAAATTATGCATGAATATATTTCCCAAATTTTATCGTTATGCACGATAGGTACACTATACAGGCGAAATGTTTTCTTCTACGATAATTACGCGATGACCGTATTTTCTGGTGTTTCCTTTTTTAGTTTGCGAGCGATCGAAAGTATAGTAGATATGTTGTTACGCTAAATCACGATAATCGAATTAGGGTCACTTTGACCAACTCCGATTAACTTTAATCGACGATTAACTTGATCAGCAATTTCGTCAACAGCAGGACTTTTAACTGTATGTCGTTCTTTTTTATTTTTTTTTTATTTTTTCAACCTATCTTTTCGTGATTTACCACTTCGTGAATAAAAGCTGCTTTTAATATAATAAATCTTTTAATCTTTTATTTTCATCGATTAAAGTTAATCGGAGTTGGTCGAAGTGACCCTTACTCGGATTTTCAAAGATGGCAAAGCAAAATGTTTTAATATTTAATATCAACAAGAAGTGTGCTTTACGCTTTAACAAGAAAATTTTTTTGCTCAGAATTTTATTTTTTCTAGACAATACGCATTATTTCAGTTTTTAAAAATATCTCATACGTTACAGTATGGCAGAACAACGATTTTCCATTTTCGTATAAAAATAAAATTGAGATACACAAATATATTATAACATTTTTCTGGTGCAAATAATCCCCATAAAATTTTTTATTTATTTATTAAGACTGAATAATGTAAGAAACTTTATCCATTTAACGAGATGAATAATCGGAATTACCATTTTCAATCTGAAATATTCTCTGAAATATTTTTATTTGCGAGATTTCCTGAAAGATCGATAAGCACCACTCTTAGTGATCGATGAAAATAATCGCGAATCTATACAAAGCAAAATTTTCCTCTTACTCTCATAGATCTCTATACGCTTAATAATTTAGAAGAACAAAGAAAAGAAATAATGAAACCGTCGCGATGATCCTTATTAGAAAGGAACGTAAACTCCCGCGCAGTGGATTGTCCGACTGTGTTAAAAGAAAGAAGTTGAAACGCGGGCGAGCGCATTGCCGGAAGTAATCGCATTTTCCAACAAGTTATAAACTCTGACAGTGCCAAGTTTAATTAAAACCTACGACGGTCGCGCGCACGGCGCCGAAATTTCTTTCCCCGGGCGAGAGGTCTCCGTGGTGTGGGGGAAAAGGAACCGGCTATCGGGAAGTTATCGGTTCAACAAGTGGAGCCGTAAAGCGCTTAATACGCCACATCGGCGATATGTTCTCGCGCGAAATCAATTTCGCTACATATAGCGGCACCGTGTGCCGGCCTTGATCAATCTTCCTTCCATTGCCGGGATCGCGCTATTACCGGAAAGTGTAAAGCGGAACTTACGCAATTACACGCGGCTCTGAGCTCTCTACAGGGTGTTCCGAAAAAAGTACAAATAGCTTCTTTCAAGCAATCTGTTTTAAAATTACGAATTACAAAGTCATAAAAATTTATATAAAATTGAATTGCGATTAAAACATCTGTATAAAAGAAATTTGTATATTTTTAAATTAACTGCTATACTTGAAAAAATTTCGCTGTCCAATTTACAAATTTTTACATTTTAATAACTTTACTAAATAATTTAATCGCGGTATTTGGTAAAATTGATATAATGATATTAATTAAAAATGTGTTTTATGTGTTAATTACTTTTACGAAAATAAATTTCCAATCTTTTGAAGTTTCCTGCCTGCCGACCGACAGAAGATTAACCGAGAGAGTCACTTAAATATTCATATTTCCCGCAAGTTTGTTAAAACAAATTCTAAGTAATAATAAATATTTTAAGATGTATACCTTAATGAAATCAACGATGCTTGTGATCTTATCTCGGACATTCACGCGGCGAGAAACCGAAGAAATTATTGCGCCAGTAATATTGGACATGGTCTTTTGGAAAGCATGATTCCATGGAAACAGGGGTGGGCAATGTGCCCGAAAGCCATTGTAAAAAGAAAAACAATAGCTGCAACGATGGATCGACTTTTTTTGTATCCATTCATCCTCTCGCGATTCGAATTCTTTTCAGAGAAAGGACAAAGGTGGAGATCGATCGATCGATCCGAATAAATTCCATCCTGGCTATGCGACGCGTTAAATATTGATAACATCGATCTCGATAAATGTTTGGTCCACTTTACGTTTCAAATCGCCCTACGACATTAGGGAGAAGATGCTAGCTTTGCTTAAAACACGAGACGCGAATGTATGTATCACGATAGCTACAGCTCCAGTATCTTAATTGCGGTAACTCGATCGCGATGCGTAACCCGCGACGCGAACAAAATGGGAAAGCCGTTATTACGGCGCGTTTTAAGTTTAGTAATGACTAGACGCATGTAACTATCGGCTATAATGATGGGTAATAATACGTCGCATTCTTTCGACGCGCGAAGGCATCATTAACCATTTCGCGAGTAACTTCGCATGGAAGAGTCTCTCTCTCTCTCTCTCTCTCTCTCTCTCTCTCTCTCTCTCTCTCTCTCTCTCTCTCTCTCTCTCCAGCGTGAATTGTCAGTATTTCTTAGACGAAGTGAACGAAGAGAATAAGACAGTAAGGAACGTGAAGAGACTATGAAACTTCGGTTGCCGCGTCGTAGTCGGGCGGTACCTGTATACCGGCTGATAGATGAAAATGGATGTCGTATACAGAGAGATGGTTGGTGATGGTGGCTGCTCTGGCAACTGTGGTAGTACATATATATATTTCTCTTTTTTTTTCATAGCTGGCGGTAGTGCAGTTAAATGCAGTGCTGTGAAGTGCAGGCACGCGCGCATATAGGTGGTGCAGTAGTAGTAGTAGTGACAGTAGTAGAGTTAGTAGTAGTAGGTAGTAGTAGATAAGGTAGTAGTCCATTACAGGCGGACACAGGTTAATGGTAAAATAGTTACCCGGGCCTTGACGCTGCCAGAGTGATCTCCGCTCGCGGAGGAGGAAGGACTCACCCGGTATCCACCGAGGTTGTTCACCACGCAGGTGAAGGTAGCGTCTCGACCCTGCGGGATCGTTACGTTCTCCAGCGGGTAAGCGAAGTCTGGCTCTAGCCCCGTCACTGAAACAGACAACAACAACGGTCGTTCGTCAATTGAATGCAATTCTCGTGCTCCGCTTCATTCCGCTTCATCGTCGAAAGTTTCGATGGGGCAAATAATTCTCTAAAAAAGAAATTATTAACTTTAAGATTTAAGAGCTAAGATTTAAGTGTTTGCTAGATGAATTAGAATTATATTAGAATTATATTAGATGAATTAGATATTATCAGGATGAGAAAAAGAGTTCAATATAATTATATTTATAAAAAAAATCGTTACGTGTTTCACATTTTAAATATCACTTAAGCATATTGAATATTAAATTAGTCAATTCTCGACAGAGTAAATCGGAAAGTCGCAGTAATTTCGTAAAAATATCCCGAGGCTTTTGTCACGGTACGCACCGGATATGCGGATATTTTATGTCGTGTTATATATTCATGGAAAAAAACGGGCCTTTGTAGAAAGTTTGGCGTTATGGAGCATTCATACAGCTATCTCATAACAGGAACTATCGTGCAGCACTATGCGCGAATGCCTAAGTACCGGTGGATTTTTTGCGAAACGCTCAAAAGTGATAAACGGGTCAGTGACGAAACTTTCCAAGCAATTTTCTCACATTTCCCAGCTATCTATAAATTCTAAAAATGGATTTGTTTAAATATTGTTTTTACCTTTATTGTTTTCACTAATGTAACAGCATGATACTTGTATAGTATGTAATGTAAGAATAACGACAATAAAAAATAAAATAAGATATGATATTAGCAGTGACAATGACTTGATTAAAAGAAGTGAAGAGATTAAGCACTTCTTTATTACTGTCCACTATATATACAAATCATTGTTAACATATTCAGCAGCGGCACTAAATTAATTTGTGGAATTCAAATAGTTTGTTAACAGTATCTCATTGTGGTGCATGTATTTCGCAGGCTGTAACGATCCAAATCGACAACATTTAGCCGATTTACGATGTAAAAGTAATCAACGCGGAATTAACACCTGTCGCATGTGAAATAGTTTCCCGGCGAACTTTATCTCGGAATCTATATTTCGCGAGTAAACGATACAGTGAAATTGCCGGAAATGTCGTTCGTTTTGCGTGAAATAGTATATCATTCTTTTTTTTTTAATATTTCCTACCTACAAGTCCAATATTTTTTTTGTGTTGCTTCAATGTGTGGCATAAAAATATTTTTCTATTATTCGTAGTAAAAAAAAATGTCTTATCGTCTGTTATTTCATCATCTAGAATTGACATGATAATATAGACTTTATATTATAGATTTTTATAATTTTATAACTCTGCTACACACTAGTTTAAATCTATAAACACGTATTAAATTGTAAACGATATTTTTTTCAAATAAAAAGAGAAAAGAATCCAACAATCACATTTCGTGCAGTAAGATTCGAGAATTTCCGAATAGCGATGCGATAGCGAAGGCAATACAGGAAATTGGTAAGCTATGTGATGGAAATTCTATCGACTATATTTTTTCTCGCCGCGGTCGTACAATCGCTGCTATAGCAGGATTTAATATTGGAAACTCAATCCCTGCTACTTTTAACACTTACCTTTGTGAACGAATTTGCACATTTTCACCGTAGCATTCCGCGTGCGATTCAATAACTATAGTTTCAATAAATGGGATTTTTCTTGTGAACTGGTATTTCAATGAATATACAAAAAGTACTCTACATAGTTTTTTTTTGTTAAAAAAATTAAGCTTTATGAGTAACAAACGTAAGAGTCGCAGTATCCCATTTTACTATTGCAATATTTAATATTTATTAAGAAAGTATATAGAGATATTTTTGGACCAAGGAAAAATATTTTTATATTTGTTAACATTATGATCATAAACGCTCTCTTAGGCCAGTCATATTAGACTTCAAGGGGTTAACTTTCCAATTAGTCTTTCCAGGTTGCAACCACCATGAGTCGCTTTGATTTGAGGTGCTTTAAGAGGGATTTATTTTGCTTCGCAAAATTAACGGGGGATAAAAAGTTATTAACAATATTATAAACAAAAAACGCGATTTTTTTTGTTTTTTCTCAAATATCTTGAAAACTAAGCAAGATAGAATAACAAACTATACATACCTTTTTTGTAGAGCGTAAAATTATCTACAATAATGATCTGAACAACATTTGCTGTTAAGTCAGTCGTTTAGCTTGCACGCGCTGTCAAACTCTGAAACTCGGATCCCGAAAACCCTCGATTTCGTCGTTTTTTTAATATTGCGCCGGTGATTTTTTTTCGTCATTTAAAATGGAATTAAAAATCTAAAAAAAATTACATTTTCTGAGAACTGCAAAGAAAACTTTTCTTGGTGCAACCGATTTTTTAAACCCTTTTTGTTTATTTTGTAGCTATATTAAATAAATTTTTGACTTTTTGGAATAGTCTTAGTTTTTTTTACTGTTTTCAGGCCTTAGAATTTATTTCAGACAAATCTTATCATATGCATCTTGTTGGGGACAAAATTTGCAACAAATTTTAGTATCCAAGGAATATCCAAATAATTATCACATCGAAAGAATATATCTTCAATGCTTGTGGATTAGGCCTATTGGGAAAACCACAAAATAAAAAAAACGCATTATTGGCTCTACCTCAGAGGTGGTGTGGAAAAAAGTCAAAAGATGCACTATCTGTTTATAAATGATACGAATAATTACGAATAATCACATGAATTTTAATGGAAAATAATTATTTCAGTGTAAAACAAGCGTTATCCGACCTGTGCGCAATATTAGATAACTTTGCGCGTCAATAAAAAAATCAGCGTTCGTCGTATGAAAAAATTGCAAGGGTCCTTTTTTGTTGCAAATTTTGTCCACAACAAGATGCATATGATAAGATTTGTCTGAAATGAATTCTAAGGCATGAAAACAGTAAAAAACCTAAGACTATTCCAAAAAGTCAAAAATTTTTTTAATATAGCTACAAAATAAACAAAAAGAGTTTAAAAAATCGGTTGCACCATGAAAAGTTTTCTTTGTAGTTCTCAGATGTGTAATTTTTTTTTATTTTTAATTCCATTTTAAATGACGAAAAAAAATCGCCGGGCGCAATATAAAAAAAACGACGAAATCGAAGGTTTTCGATTTGAGTTTCGGAGTTTGACGGCGCGTGCAAGGTAAACGACTGACTTTACGATAAATGTTGTTCAGATCATTATTGTAGATAATTTTACGCTCTACAAAAAAGGTATAGTTTGTTACCCTATTTTGCTTAGTTTTCGAGATATTTGAGAAAGAACAAAAAAAGGCGCGTTTTTATAATATTGTTAATAACTTTTTATCCCCCGTTAATTTTGCGAAGCAAAATAAATCCCTCTTAAAGCACTTCAAATCAAAGCGATTCATGGTGGTTGCAACCTGGAAAGAGTAATTGGAAGGTTCGATGTCTAATATGACTGGCCTATCTCTCGATGTTACGTTTGTACGTATCATCTGTCATCTAATATATTTTAATATAGCTTTTTTTATGTGGAGCGCCCGCAGCCTTTGCCCGGTTTGCAAAAGAAAACCGGAATATTACATGCGGTAATGTTTCATATGGCCATTATGTAATTGCAAATGCGATGCGGAAGAGGCGTTTCGAGACAAAGAGAGATTCAATATGATGCTCGTGTCTGGTGAACGATACAAAGAAACTGACTTACGAGGAAAGTTCGTCCGTCTCTACCGCGAGAAGAACCTCCGCGTATTGAATTTAAATTCGCGGCTGGCAGCAGCAGCAGCGGCAGCCGTAGTAGTACTAGCTAGTATCATCTAATGTAACTCGGTTATGTGAATTTTATGAGGCCAAATGGAAGGTGGGAAAAACGCGCCTTATGAAAGCCGCTGATCGATTTATCCGACATTCTCACGGTGACAGACGCGACTAAAAATGGTTCCGCGATCTTCGCGCTTCGGAAATACTTCGACATCTTTACAATGCTGCAGTAAGATACTGATCTTATGGAAAAATTATCTTTTCTTTATGACACATGAGATTATATCAATTTTTATATACTTGACAGTCGAAACAGCAATGCAGACGGTTGTCAATAAATATTGCGTTCTATATTTTAGTTTATATATGTCATTTTAGAAGGCTAATCGATTAAAAATATTACCTCTCGATATTATCGACAATCGTGTGTAATTACAAATCACAAATTAACGTTCTTGTTATTAAAAAAAATTGAAAAATGTGATGAATTTATTTTACGCTGCGCATAAAACAATGGCTCGTTACCGAAATGCCAACAGATGTTTATTTCCACGACCGTTGAAAACCGGCAAAAGCTCCGTGTGAATAAAATGAAACGCTTTATACCACAGCTACATTTGCGACACCACTGTTGTGACGCTAATATAATTGGTTACGCAGATACGCGCGCTGTAATTTGTCGCAATTGCGATAATGTGAGGTGTTACGCTTTAAGGAAAATGGCTTTTTCTCCAGAGGAGGGGTAAATTTTACGGTCACGGTGTGACGAAGATGTAGGACATATCGCGGTATGCCGCGAAGAGCCGGGAATTTTGCTGACTGAATTTTCCGACGATATTTGAAGAGTGACGTACATATGTAAACACTAAGTAATTTTGCACATTTGTTAAATATATCGTGAAATTTCTGTTCATGCTAAACATGTCGACGGTCGAATAAATTGAAACAAATAAAATTCACTGCCATGTCACTGCCGATAAATATTATGACGCTATTTCTCAATGTGTCTAATAAAAAGTTTCTCTTTCTCTCTTTTTTCCACTTTAAAATTGAAATATTCCATTGCCATAATTTTATTTATTATAGTGCTTTTTATATTCAATATCATTTCGTACGCAACAAATGTTGCTCCTTCTATTTTGCAAATTATTTTATTAATTTTTCGTATTTTATATCTACACAAGTATAAAATATAAAATATGTTAAAATACTAATGTAATATTAAAAAGCGATTATAAAGCTTTAGTAACTCTGATACTGTGGAAATTAATCAGAGTAAAAAATTTTAATATAAAAATATATTGAGAAGTTACGTTAATTTTTTAGATATATATGTAACAAATTTTATGATGTAATATAGTTTTTTATGCGTGACAAATTGATTACCAATGGAAAATTTTAATGGTTTTTATTATAATGGTTTAATCCTTTGTTTTAATAAAAGTTTGTGCAATTGACTAATAACACCATTTGAAGCGAATTATAAAATCTAATTTCAAATTTGTAGAATAAAGTTAATTCTGGCGTTAACTCTGCTTTGATTTGAAAATAAAAATTAATTTATATAAATTATTTAATATATTTTCAGAAATTGTGTGATATTTTTCGTGATAATTTAATCTGTCATTATCCTAATTTATGTATTAAAATCTTCTTATATTTTACTTTATTCAGTAAAAATGATAAATTTTGAAAGAAAAGATAATACTATTATGTTATAATATATTATTAATATTAATTTCCTAGCTGTGGTAACTTTGCGATAACGACGAACTGATTGATGTACGACATTTAATTCTCATATCTCACGGCGCAAAGTATGCTATTTCGAAACCACGATTATTCTCCGCAAACAGTTATTGATTAAAAACCCACGTGATCAATTGACTTCTAGGATTAACGGCTCCTAAGCATATCGAGGCGACAATTACTTATTGGAGCAGATACTTTGCAGTTTACTGTTATTCATTCGAAACAGAAGTCGGAACAATAGGAAATAAAAATTATAAATTATTGTTAATAATAATTATTTCCTTGAAGATATTTAGATTTCAATATGTATCTTGCATTGCTCTTTGGATTTAGATATATAATAGTTTTTAATTTTTGGATTTTTGAAGCACAAAATGTCACATGAATCGGAAACCGGAGCGAGTAATTCAAATAGTGGTAAATCTGTTTGGTTCAACCGTTTTAATACACATATAACGATACATAATAATGTACAAATAATTAATACAAATATTGATGATACGTGTATTTTATGAGGTTTCCAAATGTACATGCAATAACAGAAGTTTGTTTATGCATTTTCAGAGAATCCTTTGTGTTTTAATTAGCTATTAAATTGACTTTATTAATCGTATTAATCTGTATCGGGAGATATTTTGATATAAAGATATGTATTTTGGTGATGAGAACACGCGCGATCATATATAATTAATTATGTTTTTGCAAGTGTTTTTGCGAGTAAGTGTATGTGAGTGCCATGAAGAAATAGAGAAGAAAAAACAAAAAAGAAACAGAGGAGGAAGAGATCCAAAGAGGCATCAAGAGATAGTGGAACAACCACGGGGTAAATAATCTATTTTATTTGCAAATCAATCGTTTGTAATTATTTTATGTGAATGATAATTATTATTTGAAATATTAATCATTACGTCGCTGTAATACGTATGTATAACACATATTTATATTTTACAGTTCAACGGGTAGTTTATATCACAATTCTTGCTGCTGTACTTCGTATCAGTAAATGGCAAATCATATTTTATTTCAATTTGAGAATTTATGAAAATTGCCTATCAGGCATACATATGTAATACGTGTAACTTGTAACATATGCATGTATCAAATTAAAGGATAAGAATATTACAGATTATAGATGTATTAAAATTTCACAAAATCATTGCCCTTTGCACTCTTAAAATAAATATGTTAGAATAGATCAGTAATATTTAATGTTTGAGAATATGTACAATTGCCCACTAATTTATTGTGCGAGAGAATGCACACACGCGTATACATAAAGTAATTAGATTAGTAAAAGGAAACGCCGTGCCGAAACGCTTGCACTTTATGCGGAGCAACGGTCCCGCATAAATTGTCCTCGCCTACAAAGGACAGTGTAAAGTAATGCCACTTAATCCGTCTACCTTTACAATAAAACCATCGCGCTATCCTACGAAGCGCAGTGCAAAGTCCCGAGCGTGTAATGTTCGTTTATCTTCCATCGCCCATAAAGCAACGACTCGTGCGACCAAATGCAAATTTTTGTTTACGCTCTGTCAGCACTTTTATTGTGCAATTAGAGCGTTTCTATAAACTTTCTTGCGCTTGCGAGACGAGAGGTGGTCGAAGAACGTTTGGATAGGCTAAATATATGATATATATCGTAAATTATATTATTACGCAATCAATAATAATATTCCGTAAGTAAAAAATACTTTTTTTCATCTAAAATTATACGATCTGTGCGATCGATTCCCAGGAAACCCATAATTTCCATCTCGCGATACATCACTTTGCTGTATCGATGGCGAAAATGCATCTCACGGAGTTACGAGCTTCCAACTATTCGCGCTGCACTTTCACGGAAGATGCGAAGTATGGAAAATGCGAGGCCGGAAAAATGCAAAGAGTACGAAGTGCATCGCGCAGCATATTCCCACTCAATTAAGAAGTTTCCCCACGAAAATTTTTCCTGTAAACTCACCAAGGAAGCACGCGCGTTCGCATTTTGCACGCGTTTCGAGCATGTCCGTTGCGAGTGTCGATAACGACGACGACGATGACATATCAAAGCGTCGCGATAAAAATGCACTATCGACGCTTACGGCTGAAGGGATTACACGGGGTTGAATTTGACAGAGGGAGAAAAGGAGAGGCGTTCGAAAAGTTCAGAGTTCGTATTTAGTTGATTCTACATGACTTTGATTCATATGAGTTTGCGACATAAGCTTACATTTTCTACCGATCCGCGCATATCGTTACACGTACTGTTAAGGATCCGCGTCGCGATGTTCTTCCGGATTCATGCCACTGTAAATACAATACTGACATACGGAAATCTTTTGCATGCCAGAAGTTTCATATACCCGACGAGAATGGATGACGTTTGTGCGCGATGCACACATATGCGTCAAAATTGCGCGACGTGACAGATATGAGAGGGTGTACAGAATTTATCAGAAGTCTTATTTTCTCCCAGTGTACGGATTCTTATAGAGTTTTCTCTCATAAAGTTTTACTTTCATAGAGCTTTAATCCAAGACGTTTAATCCAAGATATTTAATGTTGCAAATTAAAAAATTAATGACCTCAAGTAATAATGACGAACAGCTCGTAAGTTTAACTTTGTTGAAGACATAGTTCTTCATTAGTTATTCATTAAGAAATCTGTAATTAAGGGAAAGCACGTGGCTTTATAGACACGTACTATAGAGAATCTCGATCGATCGCGGCCGCGATAATTTATTGAGTTAAGTCTACGCACGTACAATGCGAGTAAAAGTTTTGAATGTTATAACAAATGTATCTTGCAGAATGTGCTGCCATCAAAAAGTTCGGTAACTGGGCGCCGTTGACAAATCGATCGTATGGGGCGTTTCAGGAAACTTAAATTTAAATCTTGAAACTTGAATTTAAGTCTTAAATTTAAAAAATAAAATTGTTTAGCCGAAACATTACAGCTAGATTTACACAGGATTGAATAAAAAGATTACTGAGTCGTAATGTGTATTTTACACATTACGGAATGTCTTTATGAATTCAGGTGTCAATAGATTGAGAAAAAGTAGTATAATTCAGTTTTAGATCAGCCCGCGATATGCGGGTTGGCTTTTTATCTGTAGAAATGCGGTTTTTAATCAGTGCTTAATCAAATTGAAAATGTGCCTGCCGCAATTATGTAAATATGAAAACTACGTACATTCTGTTATTCATGTAGGTACATTTAGCTACGAGGAATAGTTCCACATGTAGAGAAAAATTAGAAGCCGACGGCGCGGCGCGCCTTTACCTCGAGCACTCTAACGCGCATTCAGTGCATATGTCGGGAGTTTTCCGACTGTGGCCGCTAAACTAGCCATAAATTTGATTTCGCGGTTTAACCTGAATATACCAAAACACGCTCCCGCATACGTTGGAAAATTTTTGCAAAATATGTATTATCATAAAATCTTGCAGGAATTTATACAGGAATTACAGCAAAAGTATAATAGATCGTGATAAAGATTTATTACGAGCTAAATTTTAATAACTGCTTGTTTGATTATATTCAGATGTATTTGTATTGTTGTTGAGATACGTTTTTGTATATTTTTTTGCAATAAATTAAGCAAGTCTTCTTTAATCCATCACTTCGTTCAGCGTTATGATGCTTCATGCTGCTCCCATCATGTATGACGCGGAGGCGAACTGAGAAACACCACGTTCTACGAGGTTAGAGAAAGCAGTATCCCAAGCGCTTTTACGACGGGAAAAAGAATTGTGTAGCGAATCGACTGAGTTTATAGCGTCCGTAATACTAACGTCGAATATCACGACACGCAGCGTCGCGTCGTAACACGAGTCGAATTATGTTTGGCATGCTCGATTAAAGCCCCTGATCCAATAATTTCTTTCTTGGACGTATCGCATACAGATTCGAGTGCTTTGCTGAAGTTAATCTTTGTATATGTATATATTTTTGTATGAAACAGAACGAATATTCTTATTGGTAGCTGATATTAGGATATCACTGATTACTTGCGTGTAATGTGACATGAGGGAAAGATCTCTGTCGATTTACCATGCACTGACTGACTAAAACAGCAACCTCGTCATCAAAATGTGTTCCGCTCATTTCCTATGCGAGCTATGATACAAATATGATACATGCTCTTACGTTTTTTTTCCTCTGCCGAGATTTGGCCTTCCTGTTGCTTACCGCATTCGCGACAAATTTCAAAAAGAGCTCTCTCTATGCCGGATTTGGAAGCGAAATTTCGAGTCAAATCTCTCAGTAAGCTTTTCTTTCATCCGAGACATTTCATCTTTTTCGCACAGGTTCTCGTATACGTCCGACCAGCCGGATGCGAGAAGAGAGGGTTGCTTGTCGAATTTAAATTTGCAGAGCCGCGTTAGGGGGCACGGAGCGTCCGAAGGGGGTAAATATCTAGAATATCGCAATGTGATGTGCCGACGGCGTGGCACGATACGAGCGCGAGTCTAGGAAAGCAGCAGCAGCCGCCGCCGCCACCCCGTTGCCACATTGCCCGCTGAATTTTACGAGGGTATTTACATGAGCGCAATATTTTATGGGGCACTTAATGCCAGGTCACGTTCTGTCCCTCACTGCCGGGGCGGTCGCCTATGAATCAAAGTGCGCTTTAAAGATTTCTTTCTCATCCCGCGACGCGGCGGATAAGGAACTCGCTCGGGCTCGTACCTCGTACGGAATATCTTACGTGGCATCTACCTATCTTATCTTAGGGGTCTCTTTCTCGTTCTCTCTCTCTCTCTCTCTCTCTCTCTCTCTCTCTCTCTCACACACACTCTCTCACATTCTATTCCTCTATCCCTCTATCTCTTCCTTTCTTCTTCTCCTTTCTCTCTTCTTTTCTCTTATACATACGTCTCTCTCAAACCAATGAATAATCTTCACCCCTGCGACGCCAGCGAAACTTCCTTGTATCGGAAAGGGAGCGGAATCGCGAAGCGTAAACGACGGAATTCTTCACGCGGCTCTCATGCCGACACCGATATTATCATCCATTCGAAAACATCCACCTTTAAGGTGCCGTAATAGAATGCAACTTCATCGGGGATAAAGTATACGATCGCGATGCGCCATAAAGCACGATGATGCTGATATTCGAATTTTTACAACGCGCACATTTGTTTAGAAAGAAAACTTATCCAAATAAGGATTAACGCTAAGGATTCGTTGGACGATCGGTGTCATTTTTAAGCGCAAACCGCGAATTCATACGATGTGCGTGTGCATATCGCGACTACTTACGAAAACGCAATCGTTCGCTCCGTTCCCACATTCCCCCCCCCCCCCCTTACCACTCCTTTAATTCGTCGCGGAGACCCGAGGGCAAATGCAATTACTTCCCTAATCAATTTAGATAACTCGCAGCGGAGCCGGCACGTAATTGTTAACGCGATTATCTGTGGCGCGACCGGAAAGTCGTGGAATAATGGACGGGCGTAGGATGCCTAGGCGTCGTAAAGGTCTCTTTTCGGGGTTAATGTCGTCTCCCTTACGAGCGCGCACTCGACCACCCCTGGGGACGCCTGTGTTCACCATAGCATGGGGTTTCAAGTTGGCATTGCGCCAATTCGGGATCGAGTAACTTCAATACCGACGAGATTTCTGTTCCACCAAAGATGCGTACTCGCCACAGCTTGCAACAACCTAGTTTCAAATTATCACAATTAGCTTGCAAGATGTTTATATTGAGATCAATCGAACAATAAAAAGTATCCAAAAAGTTTTACAAATACTTACATTTTTACGATTCAAAGATTATTTACACTTCCATTGTTTCCAAAAACAAATTTATTCCAAATTTTTGCCTCACGGCAACTCGAGAAGAAGAAGATAAATTTAAGCACCTCTCTGGTGAGCTACAACCGTTACAGTCGAGAATGCGCCCTCGCGTTTATTGCCGCGTTGTTTTCGCTTCCAGACTTCTTGCTATCGGGAGGTTTAAGCGCGGTGTATTTTCGCAATTAAGACCGAGAGGTGGAGGCGGAGCAGAGCGCGGTTTTGCCGCGCTCTCTTTTAGCCGAATTTAACGCCGGCTCTGGATCAAAATGTCCCGTCCAAGCGTCGCTGTTTAACGGAAATTCGCGCAACATTGTGAGCTACTTCCACAATTCGTAACTGACAATACATTTTAATGGTAGAATATATCTCTGTCAATTAGCCGTATTGCCATTATTATCATAAATTAGTCGAATTGCCATTTATTTTTATAACTTATTTATGTAATTAAATTTAAAATCAATCATTGCGAAGATTATTATTCTAATTTTATTATTTACTACGTACATCAAAAACATGTGAATTAAAGTATTATAAAATCTTAAAAGGTTCATCTGACAATTAAAACAGTCTCTTGAGATCCAATTTGTAAATTATATTGTTGTAATTATTTTTTAGTCAATTTTAAAACCAATTTTTAACAAAATTTAATTTGACTTTTACGATATTTGAGATTCTATTGAATTTTTTTGTTTTTTGTAACAAATGATTGCAATGTAAGTTTTAACACAGTTGTTATCGGCTATTAATCAATAATTACGTCTGGCGTGCTCTATGATTGATCGCCTCTAACTGCACGAGATGTGCTCTTGTCGGCCAAAAGGAAATAAGTCGGAGCAAATGGGCCGTTTACTGAGCTGCATTCAGCATCGTGACCTTAGCTGAGAATTAACCCTCCGCTTTTATTGCTATGTACTCTCGTTTAGCTTCTTGCGATCGGGCCTCGGAGCCCGAGGTGTGTGTTCGCATTTAACCTTTTCGTGCCGGCGGTGAATAAAGCTTTTTGCTTTCTCGGACGATTTCTCGTGCGCTCGCGCTTCACATTCGTATCCATTCTGCAGGATGTTGCGTGACTTACTGACGGAATACGTTCCTGTAACATCAGTTTTGATCTTACATGAATCTTTTAAATATTTCCAATTTATTGTATAATAATATGTATAGGTACATATAGTTATATGTGCATGTAAAGTTATTATTCCAATATTTTATATATGTATGTCCTTTATTTTATAATTTTTAATAGATGAAAAAAATATATTTGCGATTTAATTAAGATATCATAGCAAGAGATATAATTACTAAAATGGACTTAAAACATTTTTTTTAATCATAAGCTTGTATTTCATGTAACTTTGTGACCAAGTTTGCGAAATAGAATCGATTAAAAAGTCGGAGAACATTTAAATATTTTAGTTCCAATACTTATGTTCATATCTACATTTACAATTTAACATTACTCCGCTAAGGAGAGTGAACTCGGAGAGAGTTTGTTTTCTCAAACAAGAACGAAGAAGATAAAGTAACTGGGTCGCAAGCTCTATTCTACGATTGTGCCCGACCTGTTTCTTGGAATGTGCCATTGCATTATTGCTTCGTTTCTCTCGTCGACCACGGCCGTTAAAGCCTCCTCACATTATCGCGATATAGGAACGTGTTGACAAGCGTACGGCTTCTTTTGTAAATACTCGTCGAAATTATTTACGGCGAGATTTATCCTTGTTCTTTAATGGAGTTTTAATCAAAGTGGAAATTTCCCGTTGCTGAGAACGCGAGAATTTTGCAAGTTTACGCGATGAAATATTAATTCAGCATTTACATATCTGTAAACACGAATAATTCTCGACTTGCAAACTAGACTAATTCTAGAAGTCGTTACAATTGTCACCGTTTAAGAGATTATTAATTGTGTTTGCGCACCGGAATAATATTTTTCACTTTATATCGCCGATTTATCTCAAAATCAAAAAATATGATAAGCCAATATACAGATATGATGCATCCGAAGTGCTTAACCAAGAAGTGGAAGATATTGACACTTTCCGCAATGTAACAATCAATGTTCCCGACATACGTATTTTATCGCGACAAAAGTTCATAAAATGTCAAACTCACTACGCTTCCGCAATCGTCTGTGAATGAGTGCGTAACAATTCATAGGGGAATTAATTTATGACTCTCGCAGAGCAATCGCTTTTGTATTATTTTACAGCAGGTGAAAGGCAAAGAGGCAAGAGAGAATCCGTTAGCTGCGATATTTGTTGAAGTTGCTAATTTAACGGGCAATAGAACAGGACGGCGCTTGGTTAATTTCCGAGTGTCATTTACAGCAATAGTCTTTTTCGACGTTTTGATTTCACGAGCGGTGATGTTTGATACGGGCAAATAAATGTAAAATGGGACAAGAGCGATCGATAGGACGTAATTTGATGTGTGTCGGAATGAAAAAAGGAATTAGTGCCCAAAACGAACTATAAATTGGAGCAGAACCCATTTTAGAATAACATACTTCGGGTAGAGTTCATCTATTCTGGCAAAAATAGCGAACTTTTTGCTTTGCGAGCTAAATTAACATAAAAAACTTACAAACGTGTTAGGCTTGCGAAGATTTCCTGTTACGCGCCCATGTCTTTCCAAAGTTATTTTTCTCGTAACGTGTGTCGAAGATATCGAGACATGCGGATTAGTAGCTGACATGGACAAAAATGGAAAATACATTTTTAAGCATAATCTCGCCGAAGATTTTTGCAAACCGTTTCGTGCCCGCGCGCAAGAATGATAATGGATACCGCGATACGACGAAATTTCAGAAATCCACCAATGGGGCCAGGATTAAAATTTAATTCGGTCGTGCGCGAATCTCGTGTCGTCCAATTATATAAGCTTACGCGAAACGCTTTCTAACGTGGGGATGGTAAAATGAGCTGTTGCTGGTAAAAAGGGGAAAAACAGAAGAAAAATCCGAGGCGAGATGCGAGAGCAGAGAGAAAGAGAGAGAGTGAGGAAAGAGGAGCTGAAAGGAGACACGGAACGAACGGGACGGGAAGAGAGAAACGAAGGGTGAACGGGATGCCTTTAAACACACCCCGCCGGATTGCGCGCTTTTGCAACGCGGAAAACACGTTGGGACCGTTGGCGTTGCTGTACATTTCGAAACAGATTGGTTGGTCGGATCTGTCACGCGGTATCGCGACTCTGACAAGAAAGACGAAACAACCAATCAACTGTTCCTGGACCCTTTGTCCGTTCAAGCGGTGCGGCACGACGCGACGCCAGCCCAACGTTGGAGCCGTCCGAATTGAAAATACCTCGTCACCGCGTTCGCCGCCGCCACCGCCTCTAAATCCGTCTGTCCGCGATCGTCGCTAAAAGCGCGGATAAAACTTTTCAACCTGGATAGCGTGCGCGTGACGCGAATGAAAAATCTGATAGAGGACGAGAATCGCAGACGAAGAGCAGGGCGTGCAGAACGATGTGTAAGCGTGTGCTAACCGTTAACCGGTTACACACTAAAGGGAGCAAAAACGTTATATTGTTACATGTGGGTCGTCGTGATTGTCGCTTTTTGTTGTTTGTCATCGAGTCCTTTATTCTACGGAATATCTTTTCGATCAAGCACGCCTTTAACTTCCTGCGGGCCTGATGATTGACACACTTTTTCTTTATTTGTCGCATATAGAGGATTAATCTTCAAAGCATGTAGTACTTCTCTTATTTGACTTTATATATACTGTTGCGGGCTGCTTTAGCACTACCCAGGATGTACAGACGGCGTCATTAATGCCTGGTCCACGGAAGTTGATGCATTTCGGAAACTCACTCTTCGTCTCTTTCTAACTGTCCCCCTTAGAAAGAGACGAAGAGTGAGTTTCCGAAATGCATCAACTTCCGTGGACCAGGCATTAATGACGCCGTCTGTACCACGTGGAGAGCCCGCTCAGCATCCCTTGGCAGAGATCAGGACCCCACAGTTCGTCACTCCTGTGGTATTTAGTGACTCCAAATCCATTATGATTTGAAAACATTAGGGAAAATCCGGAAGTCCTTCAAAGAGTTCGGGACTCCTTAGAAAGAAAACTTAGAGCCTGCATTCATGCAGAAGGAGGTCATTTCGAACACCTCATATAATTATCGTATTATCACACTCACACACACACACACACACACACACACACACACACACACACACACGCGCGCACGCGCGCGCGCGCGCGCGGCAGAGAGGGTTTGGAGTATATTTACGTGTTCCGCGAGTTGTGATTTATTTGTTAAATTAGTTTATATATCAATTAATTTAATTAATTTAATGAAAAGATTAGAATTATTAGAAAGATTAGAAATTATTAGAGATTGGGAATTAATTTATATTAAATATATTCATATACATAAATAAGAAAAGAGTAAAAGAAAGAGAGGAATAAACTTTACTTTCTTTGATAAATCTTTACAGAATTAAACATTTTTAAAAAATATTTGTCAATAACACCAAAAATTAATTTATATTTATCCTGCGAAATTCGTAATATTAATTGCATAGATTCTTCTAAAAGAGTAGGTATTTAAAATTGATGATTACATAAGCGGTAGTCTCAGTTATCCTAACCACCGTTCGCGGAAATGTAATAATTGTCATCGGAAGCAAGAGCGAGAGAAGTGGAAGTAGAAATGTCCGCGACCATCGACTGACCGTCGTATAAACGCGGAGAACGTCGGACGAGAGTAGATAGAGCGGCTTGCTCGAGGAAGGGTCAAGAGAGGGTGTCCCTGGGTATAAGCAGTCGTGAGCAAGTAACGTGTTATTCGACGTCTCCCACGAGGATTCCGGACTATCGCCGCCAACACCATCGCTCCGATGGGCTCCGATCCTTCTTCAAACGTTTCTCCACTTCTCTTCGCCGTCGCCTTGCTCATGCTACTTCACGCGACTGCTCTCCCGTGAGTGCCACTACTGCCGCGATCCCAGAAAACAGACTCGCCCGTTGCGAATGGGAACGGGTCGTGAATCAAGGGTCGTAGATCTGACCGTTTCCATTTACGTTAATGAGCGAGAGCTTGACGATATGAGGTTGCGAGAGACTGTCACTCGTATCAGAGTTGTGTTTCTCTACAAAAGTAACTTTAACATACGCGAGAAAAGATATGAAAAGAATAATTTATCTTGGACTTCCAGTAGCAGGTCAAGTTGAGATTAAGTCCAAATTTTTATATATAATTTTTATTTCAAGGGGAGTGCGAGATTAGCTATATTTGTAGCAGAAAAATGAATTTTTGTTTTGAAATGAATATTCATATAATCTTCTTTTGTTTTACTTCACTATTTTTGATCGATATAAATTCTTTCACAATCTGTTATTGTTGGTAATTCAATCGTAAATAAAGTCATTGAGTGTAACAAATTCATGCAGAAAGGCTTAAGCGGCGGTTGCGGATGAACGATTAATATTAATTCGTGAGATCATTGTGTCCGCCTGTTTATTTGAATTCGAACGAACTGGCGAATTTATTTGGATTCGCACGATTCATTACGTCGACAAGTCATATCTCGTTTAAATCAAGATCAGATCAATATAATCGAGTTTCGATGCATAAATATTGCTACCGAATCAAATTAAATTAATCAAAAGCAATGACATATGTGTGTGCATATATTTCCTGAATTAATTGTCTACATCAAAATACTCGACATGAATCAAAATCTTGCGGTGTTTTTTAATAAAAAAAAACCGGAATTTTTTTTCACTATTTACAATGTTATTATTATTAATAAAACATATATTGCGAACAATTTACTTGAAATAAAACTGCTTTTGATTTGATTTTGAGTGTTAGTATTCCATAATAATCTACGCATATTTTTTTTGCTGTACAACGGCTCACTGGCAGATATAAAACGTCGCGTTACACATATATTAAAACTAAAAACATCTATTCTTCTTGTCGTAATAACGTGAAGTCCGGATATATGGTATTAACGATTCTGTGACCGTCATATTTTCTCAACAAATGCGTGTGAGAGTGTTTTCCTAGGATATGGTGAGAGCGCGAGGAATATCAATATTCGCGAAACGAAGTGTCCGCTGGTCGGCCGGCTTCGTTTTTCTTCGTTTCTCGAAACGATTAAAAATATTTTCCATAACCACTTGCGGGAACTAATATTTACACAATTTATTTTATATCCCTCGCAGATCGGCGAATCGATTATTCTTTATTCGATTATCTCGCTTTGCTGTACTCTCCTGTCACTTTTCTTTCCCGACACGATTTCGAGCGAATCCGCATCGAGGCAAAAGCGACCGCCGGAGGAATGTTTGCTAAAATAAGCACCGCGAACCTGTATCAATACATGAAAGTTAATTGCCGTCGCACCGATAGCATTGACCATCCGGTGATATTTCGTTACAGGTTTAATGTGTCACGATGTTTTATCGCGTCTATTTTATGCACCGTTTCAATCGATCGCGCAGAGAAAATTATGTTTATCGGGTTTCAATGAGTATAAATGGTATTTGCCTGAAAGAGTTAATAGTCGTCGAGCAATGAAAAAAGATTAGCGTCGGTCACAATGGATGAATGCTACAGCGAATAGATATCTGTTATTAACGGCTCGACGTAATTTTCCCACAAGTTTTGAATAATTATTAGGAGATTCGATATTTATTAATGCTCTGCGAGAGCGTTAGCAATTATTGCGGAATTTAACATTTTAAACGTCGCTTTTATCTTGACTTACAAACTTTTATTTTTATCTTTTGACTTATCTAAATATTTGGGTAGACTGCGGACTGACAGAATACTTTAACGCTTCGTTTTGCTCGAAAATGAATTCGAGCGAGAGGCCGTGATTTATTAACTAGAGAATTCTCGACTTAATTTACTCGGACTTAATTTCTTCGAGAAATTCTCTCCTGTTTTTCTTTGAGCACGTGAAGCAATGTACTGAGGCGTGCTCGAGGGACGGAGGAATTCCTTGCGCAACTGAAATTAGCGGTCGAGCGCGACGGATGGTCATTGAAATTACGTGTACGTCCGTTTCCTTTTCGAGGACGTCTGGCCGGACAGACGTGGCCCGCCGAGGAATCAGTCTCGACAGCGGAAATTCGACGAAAAGCAAACTCCCTCGCTTTCCTCAGGAACGCTTTCCTCCCATCCCTTGTGTCTCGAATGTGATTTTCAATCGTGCCGCGTGTTCGCACGAATGTCCCCTCGCATGCTGAAGGATTCAACGTTATTAAGATCGTTGCGTATTGAAATTATACGTTAGAAATCGACATTTGACTTCAAATGTGTCGCGCAATTTATATTCTCGCTCAATTTAATATGTTATCTTTATAGCCGACAAATTACTTGTTTTGTGCGAGTGTTTTGCATGATAAATGCGTAATACAGGCAAGACACGCGTTTATTAATAATTTTGGAAAAGAGAGAATTTATGTACGCGGTGGAATTCGCGTGAAAATCTTCCCTGTACGTCTTACATTCATTTTACGCCGGATCCCCGCCGCGTCTGAGAGCGCTCGCCTACACGTGTTTCTTCCCCAACACGTCGGCACGCGAGATGAAATTATACGATGTACCACCGGTATAGCCCGGTTGAGAGATATAACGCCGCAAACATAAGTTATGTATAGCCGGTTAAGGAGAGCAGAATGCCGACTGTTCTCGCAGCGATTCCCGCAGCCGTGTATTTTACTTCCAATTCTTTTTTTCTTTAAGCGGAGCATTTCTTCCAACTCCTCCTCCTAAATAAGCACCTTGATTTCTAAATTTTCCGCCTCGCAAACTACCCGCAGGTTTTTCACACGTCCACGAAAATTAATTTCATATCTGTCACCAAAAAGTGCCATTATTACATTTCCCACTTGATATTATTATGAAACTGTTGCCATTACATAATTAAATTTTTCTATACGCTGTGATTTCTCTATTAAGTTACACCTATGTGTTATTAGAAAGTTGAATAATGATTGTAATAAACTACGCATTAAACCATGATTTACGAGAAACGACTTTATCATCTAACAATGAGAATTGACAGAGAATGGATTATCACAATAGCAATAAAAAATTAATTATCACTATTTTCGACTATTCATCTAAACTTATAAATTTTAACTGTAAGTAAAAATAAAAATTATATTATTTTTGCTGGCTTTTTATTACTAAATTATCGTAAAATTTTATAGTAAAATAGATTTTTATAAAATGATATTTTAGAATAGATAAAAACAAAGGATTCAGTTACATTTTAGTAACACACACACATTTCCATAATATGGATTATTTAAAAAAGGTAGGAATTTATATGGCTATAGTTAAAAATGGACCAAAACTACGATATGATATCTTCGTGGGAACGGGATAGCAGAAGGGCTCAAGAGATAAGAAACCCATGTCCAATATCTCCTTTCCACGTTGTAAATAGAACATTAAAAAGTAAAATCTTAGATCTTGTCGCGTGTAGACTTTTTAGATAAGCTGAAAGCGAGTAGTGTATCGCGGGCTCAGCGAGTGTTTCCCCGTTTCGACAGATTCGGCGAGTTGATTTCGTCGGATGTACGTACGTTCGACGAACAGGTTAAGCTCGTGTCGGGCAGGCAATCGTGGACATGCTCGCGTATGTCTCACGGGAATGTCCACGTAAAGTAGTCCGAGTCCGAGTCGGAACAGGTTCGGGGATTAGATGGCGACCGGAGAAGCGATCGCGCGAAAAGGTAGTTCTCGGTTCTCCACACGTATTTAAAACTACACGTACACGCGTGATTCACATACGGTGGATAACCGAACGGAAGAAAGGTCCGACTCTTGATTGGGTGTGAGCAAACAGCGGCTCCCGAATCCACCGTCTTTGCCACGAATGTCTCCGGACGTGTCAAGGCACCTGACCGAATCCCACGTCACTCTCTTCCGTCCCTACCGCTCTTTCTTTCTTTCCGTCTTTTTTTTTTCTATCTTATGTCTTCGATTCCGCTACCATCAGGATTCCTTCCGCCATTTCGAAATTCTTGCTCTTGTACACTTTCGCGAATAGCGGCGATCCTGCTCGTTTCCTCTTTCCAATTTCTCTTTTTTTCTCGTTTTATGTCGCTACGTACATACTTCTCGAAATCCTCCGATTTTCATTTTTGTTATCGAACACAACGTTCGGCTACTACGGTTTTTTTTATTTTTTGCTCCTTCTTTATATTCCTTCGTCCTTTTTTCTGTTTCGCTTGTTTTCGAGTTTGGTTTTGTAATTTTCTTTGCCTTGTCTCAATTCTTCTTGATCTTCTTTCATTTCTTTCCATCTCTTGACATCCTCAGTTGCATCTTTCGATTTAATACGAGTCTATCCTTTTTTTTCGATCTTTTCCTTTTATTTTTTTTTTCTCTCATTTGCCACTTCCGCATCTTTCGAATCCGCTTTTCCGCGCGCGCTTTTTATATCTCTCGCTCTTTTTCACGCATCATTCCCGTTCTCTTCAACCTCTTCCTTTACTTCGTTTTATCCCTCTTTTTCTCCCCAGCCGCTACCTTCTTTAATTCCTCTCTTTCTCTCTTTCTCACTGCTTCGTCCTCGATTTACTTTGATCGCTCATAAAGAAAAATAACCGTAAAGACGTAATCGGCGCAGCGGGCGAGGCAAGGCATTAAAGAGATTTCTCTGCGTATAGCTTTTAGAGGGAAAAAAAGAGGGCGAAGAGGTTTCAGAAGAAATGGAAGATGGCAATGAGGGTTGTAAGATTCGATCGTGCGTAAAAACTGCAACGTGTAAATTTCACTGGACTTGGTGTGAAACTCTTCAAAAGTGAAAACATGCTTTGAAAATTCGTGCTTCTACAAATTGACACGCAATCAAAGTAATAGCTTCCACAAATATCGCCATAACGTCTTAATAATATCGAAAT
The DNA here is from genome assembly GCA_035220615.1 of Leptothorax acervorum. Taxonomy (NCBI): domain Eukaryota; kingdom Metazoa; phylum Arthropoda; class Insecta; order Hymenoptera; family Formicidae; genus Leptothorax; species Leptothorax acervorum. The sequence goes on from JASTWQ010000170.1 coordinate 246,932, forward strand.
GTAACTCATGTTACTTGAAATGCAACCCACATTTTTAATTAAACAAGTAAATATTTTTTATTTTATTTATATTGATATTATTGTATGCCAGCAATGTAGTAGCAAATCACAGATTTATTAGCATCGAGATGCCTAATATAGTTATATTCTTGGAAAATCTTAATAACGAATTTAAAGAAAAAGGAGGTAGCCATTCAGTTGAATGAGTTCCAATTAACTTTAATACTTATTTAATGAAACAACCTTAATTTAGGTACATGTCTGCAATATCGCCGCGTCAGCTACATTCAACCAGATTTTTCCTGCGGTATATTCACCCGGTACTTACAACTGGTACCGTTATTTCCATGTATTTTTCCGTCTGCCAGCTTGCTATCCTTATCTTCTTTCGCCTGTAATCCTTTCTCCTGTCCTCCCAGGAGTGGCGCACTATCGTATCGTTCCCTTTCGTTGTTTTCTATTCTTGTCGTGATTTTCTCCCTGCTTCGAAGATGCTGATGAGGTCTCCGCTCTCGTCCCGGTTTTCGATACCTTCTTCGTTGTCGACGGAGCTGCTTTGGTACACACAGCAAAATCAAGTGCTTCTTACCGCTGTAATACGTTCGCAAACGAATCGGAGATTCGGAGAAGCTCGAAAGCAGCTCGTTGTATCTTCGAGAGACCGTATCTTACCTCGATCTTTTCTTTTTTCTCAAGAACACGAGTGTCTCATAAACGTGATCTAAATAATCCGCAAGGTCTTAGCCTAAAGTTTTGATTGTATCTCCTGTCTCCGCTTTTATATATACCTTCTTATAGCTTATTTTACTTATGTTAATAATTATTTTGTGTTAACTTATCAGTTATGTATCGTGTTTTTTTTATTTTTATTTTAAGACAAGACTTGTCTTGCAATAATAAATACTACATTCTCTCTTCTCTCTCTCTCTCTCTCTCTCTCTCTCTCTCGATCTCTTTAGCGTCACTCAGCCAGAGGCATCGACGATCTCAAAATTCGAGATGACGTCCTTCCCTTTTCGATATATCGAGTTAGAGAGGAAGCGAAGGGGAGTGCTTCTTATAGGGTGACGATATATTTTCAAGCGAAGCATGGCATATGACATGAAATTTCTGCCTTCTGGGGCTGCGTGTTGCACACGCGTGAATGTCTTTGAGTTCTCTCTCTCTCTCGCTCTCTCGCTCTCTCTCTCGATAGCGGATCGATATATTCTTACCGATCGGATAGCGAAAACGAGCCATCTCAATGTTCTAAAGTCCTTTTCGCGGATCGATTTGAGCTGCATTGTCAGACTCGCTTTGAATGCAAAGGCGCGAATTTTGCGCAATGGGCTCATGACTGCGTAATACGAAGTGGAAAGAGTGAAGATCCGTCCCGTCCGACGAGATGGGCGCCGATCTCCAAAGCTACACTTTAAAGGCAGATATCAACGTAATTCTATCGCAATTAGCCTGCCGGATAAAATTTCCCTGCGTCGCTTGCATGCATCCGCTTTCTCCTTTCTTTTGAGGATAATGATTCAACGGAGCATAATTCTTGATTCAGATAAAAGCTCGCTCGTGAAAAAGCTCACTAAAAACTTAAGCTTACAATTAGTAAGAATGATTATACACTATTCTCCAGATACTCCAAATTATTTTTATTCAATTTTTCATAAACAGTCGCTCTGAAGATTGGCAAAGAGATGGGGAACATGCATTGGAATATCGTTTCGCTCCTTTTATAAACTATGGATTGTTGATTGAATTATTTTCTAACAATATAAAAATAATAATAATAATCTTAACAACATGATAGCAAATTAGAAATGATATTAAATTACCTTCGTCAACTAAGGAAACTTTCATGATCCAATTTTTTCGCGCCATCGTATATCCAGGGCGTCGCGGAGCGAGTTGGCAAGGATACATCCCCGCGGGGAACGTCGCATTGATCCGCGACAGGGAATCGTCCAATATATGAACTTGGATTACGGGGGGCCGGGAGCCCTGCAGGATATCTTTTAAATCCCACCGTCCCTTACACGATTGCAGCGTGTTGCGCGAAGCGGTTCCTCCCGCGGGATAAAATGCCACTACTTTTTCGCTAATTTGACACGGAACATCGACTTGTCGTATCGAGAGAGAGGATCCAGTCCGGCTCGCTCTCTCTGTCTCATTCTCGCTCTCTTTCTGTGGCCCGATGCGCGAGCCAGACATCGCTGTGGGGATTCTCAGCGAAACGTCTTCCACGAAGACAGCTTGAGAGGTTTAGAGAAACGAAGAGAGGATAAAGCGCGCTAGAAGCGATCAGGCGGGGTTAAGCGACCGTCCCTCGTTCCCAGTTTTTAGCCGATAAGTCCGTTCCATCGCCGAAAATATCCGTTTGACGGGCAAAAAACGTTTGTTCTTGCTTCTAAAATGTCAACCATCATATAACCGGGAAGAGCAAAAAAAGTGATTCAATTTCCGTGAGATTTGAAACGCGAAATCGGTTTTAATCTTTTACGAAGTGTAGGTGTTTAATCCTTAAATTTCAGTTAAATAATAATAATTAATGCGTTTACGAAATTAGTAATTCATAAAAAGCGATGCTAAAGAGATATAAGTACTTTATTTAAAGCCATATTATATATACTAAAAGAAAATCAATTATAATTAGTACCTATCTATAATATACATTATTATATATTAAGAAAATTTTCTTTTCATAAGTATAATATACTAGAAAAACTTTATTTTTCGCGTTATCTTGTTGAAAATATCTCAAGAAATTCAAAGCATGGAATAGGAAATAAATGTAAGGGGAACGACACGGTACGGTGGGATAAGTACATATCTTTTGCATTACGTAACAAGCGGATAAATCATAAATCCATTATTCATCGATCTGGGAATTCAAATCAGTCCCACGGAGTAACGGATGACGAATATGTTACTAGAAATTGTTCGTATCGATATTCCGCAGGAAACGTCTCGATGGGAAAGGAGATACATTTACTTTTAAAAACCTGCGATGCTAGACATATTCTCCAGTTTTAAGAAATTATGGAGAGGTCAGGTGTAAAAACGGACCGAATGGCTCGTTATTGATAATGATCGATAATTCTCCCTATATAGTGGATTTTTTCTTCGAAAATTGAAATTGCATTTAATATCTTTATTGGAAAAAAAAGATCAATAACGAGTCTAGAAATGAGACTAAGAGCGCAGTAACAGGATCTTGTATTAGCTCGGTATAAAAAGATCTTGTATTTTATGTAAGTTTAAGTGAAAGAAAAATTGGAATTGGTGCTATAGAAATATTTAAGCCAAACTTTGAAAAATAAAGAAAACGGTATGCAATGAAATTATTGCTAGAGAAAGTAGTTTCAGAATGGTCAAGGAATCCGTAAGTAGGAAATGCGAATTATTCAAAGTCATTCTTTGAATCCCGAATTTAGCTTCTAGATTGTAGGTGCCCCATAACTTCTACGATAAATTGTATTGTTTTTATCGAATTTGATGAGTATAGTAACCAAACTTATGTATTTATTTTTATAATATAATTGTAACCGATATCCGTTTTGTGCTTGTGGATGATATAATAATGCTACATCACAGATACCTATATTAAATATGAAGCAACTGTCTGGTTTGCGTTAGACATTATCAAATTTACAATTTAAGTTGCATTGAAATTGGTTTATGTCTCCGATGCAGTTTCATGCATTATGACGTCAGTCGTTAATTGTATTTTCAATAATATTTATTGATAATAAATGCCGAGCTTTACAATTTATATAAAAAGAAGCGCTAGATTTTTTTTAAATTAATAATTTGTTCTTTCTTATATCGATAATCATGATAATTTGTAACTTCTTTCTGAAATACATAATTTTAATAATTATAAACGCGCTTTATACAATTGATTTCTTAATAAATGACATACAGCAATGCCTGCTACAGTAATATCAAAATTTTAGATTTTATGTGAATATAAATTTTTTCTGAAAAAAAAATTAAACAAAATTAACTGAAATGGGAAAGTGCTTCAGGATGTGTGTTGTGTGTTAGTGTCGATAATAATATTTCTGTGTGTGAATTTTATACTTATTGACACACTAACATTCTGTTATGAAGCCCTTTCCCATTTCAGTTGAATTTCAAATGAGCCTTCTTGTATTATTCTTGTATTAAATAAAATTATTTATAATTATTGTATTTACGTATATTAATTTTCCTGAAATTGTCTAAAGATTATCGATATAAAGTCGATGTTATCAAGATGTTGAACTACTTGAATACTTGCCATTGGACGTAAGAAACAAGCATGAAGAAGCTATATGTCTCCATTTTCCAAAGTAAACCAAAAGACGCAAATTTCGCGAGAAACGTGATCGTTCCGAAAAACGGAAGAATGCAGTTAAGGTAGAAATACGATGCTGCCATTTTTCACAGTACGAACGTGACGATGACGTGACCAAGTGAGCGTTATTGCAAAGGTTAAAGCAAACCGCATGCGTGCACGGCTGTTGTGAGAAAAAGGGAGGATGGAATGTGCTGGAATGAGTATTGTCTTTGCAAGGGGGCTGCGTTTTCTCTGGGACGAGGAAATACCTGAGCAGTAATAACAATGGTACATGCAATGTATTTTTTGAAATGTTCTTTTTCGACTGTATGAAAGTACGAAAAGTGGATACATATGTAAAAGTAAGTATAAAATGCTTAACGGAAATAAATTTAAATTTCTATATTTTCGTGTTTTATTATTATAAATATCTGTACATCATAGAAAAATGATATGTGCAGATTAATAACAAACACCAGTTAAAACAACAAATTATTAAATACAAAAAATTATCATATGGAAGAGTAAAATATATTATATATAAGTCTAATATATTATATATAAAGTCTTTAATTAATCGCTCATTTCATAAAATTCTTCAAAAATCGTGAAACCGAATGATTATTCATATAGTTCGTATGTCACTGCCACCTTGAAAATGTTAAAATTAAGATAACATTGTATAAGTATTGCTGGAATATTATTTTAGCATTACACAGATATTCTTCACTAAAAATTTCGTCCTCTTAAAATTATTTATCTTACTCGGTCGATAGGTATGTAGTACAATTCTGTATTAGAAAAATAAGGATCAAAAGAGCAAACGCATGAAGTTTATCGGCTAGAAGCTAAAAGTAAGTGCTCTTCTCCGTCACTCTTCCCCAACTATTTCGAGGAAACCTTCCTCGAGAAAGAGTCGAATAGAGCTCGCTCCAGCTCGGCCACAGAGCTAGCTTCTCGCGAGCGAGCGGACCGAAGCGTGTCGCCGTTTCGGTGGATAAACCGGGAGATAAGAGTGTCCCGAACGGATACAGCGCGCACCCCGACCTCTCGCCCCCGAGACACTCGGGACACTCTCGCACCCCCGCTGGACGAGGGGTAGGGGAAGGAAGGAAGGAAGGAAAAGAGAGAGAGAGAGAGAGAGAAAGAGAGAGGGGTAGGAAGGAGACCCGGGTATAAAGTAACGCGAAACAGCGGCGCATTATTCACGGCATGAATTATTGATGAGCGCGGCGTAAAATATGAACGGCGGCGAGCCGTTATCAACGCCGGCGCAGAGCTCGTCCGCTCTTTTGATAGCGCGAGTCGCGTCGAATGCGCGGGCTTGCTCGCGCCGAGGCTCGCGTCCGAACAAATGGCCCGGCACAGACGACACCGCGCATATTGTGTTACATACGTTACATCCCTCTGCCACGGAATCGCTCTTTCAGTTATTCCACGCGAGCTCACCCACGTTACCGAGACCCTCGGTCGTGCATGTATCTTCCCCTTTCCTCTTTGTCGCTATTCCCGAAAGACAATATCACGTTTATATCTTGTTAAATTCAGGGAGAAGTAGATCTGTACATGTCGACATGTTTGAATATTATTGCATAAATCACGATAACGTTGTTGATAAAGTTCTCAAAGATGCTTTACAACGTTGAGAAATAATTTCCATTCTCGCTTCTCGCTGCGCTCAAAGTTTTACTGACTTTGACGAGCACAGGCGTGAGTGGAGAGAATTTATTGTGGGTAATAGTTGAAGTTACATAAAACATGGATGTTATCAAGTAGACACACATTGCCCGCCTATTTTTTCGCAAAATTTTTGCAGGATCACGGTTTTATTTCTAATCGCTGAAAAAGCACGTCTACGTACGCGAACAGTTGAAATTTCAATGTTTTGCGGTCGGCTGTTTTCCTTGTTGCGGAATCGAACTTCCGTTTTGAGAATTCCGCGTGACGTTTCCACAACACGGTCTCATTGATTCCGTTCGGGGCTTTTCACGAGCGCGGGCTCGTATCGGTTTAAAGCGAGATGCCGTGGGATCGCGTGGCTGTCGCGGAAAATATCTTTTTTTTTCCCCCTGTTTCGGCTTTAGCACATCTCCACGGGGTATTTTCCCGTGTAACGCAATATTTGCGTATCCGCCGTTTTACGCGGCTTCGCTTCGGGTGGCTTCGACGATGCTGATCGCGCCGGGGAAAAATACAGCCGACTCGCCGTGCCAGCGATGACAAGTCCGTTTTTAAAAGCGGAAGCAAGCAACGGAGTGCAAATCAATAAAATATTTCATATAACGAGACAATATTTTTTTTGAGATCAGATTGCGAGACCGCGAGTAGATAGCAATAGATTGCAATGCAGTTTTATTTTATAAGAGCACAGTATTTCTTGTTGCAAAAAATTCGCGTGGGAGGCTTTTATATTTTACAATTGTAGATCATTTGTAGATTGTTAGATTATTTCACACTGAGAATGTACATCATAATTACAAAATTTTTATCCTGGTCACTATCTATCTTGGCTTTGCAAATTCTTGCACAACGGCAAACATTATAACTTCTTGAAGTCCGTTGATGAACGTGTCCTCTTTTGTTGGTATTATTCCCACATAATAATGGGTGATTGAAGTTCTCCGCTATGTCGAAAGTTTCTTGAACGTCTGAAGTTTCGGCACGTTAGCTGGTCTATATCTGCGCGCATAAACTCTTACGATGAGCAAATGAAGAGATACATAATTGCTCTACATTAGACCCTCTTTCAGATATCTATACTGAAATGTTAATAAAGTTACCACGGTATAAATGCAGATTGAGTCAATAAACAACAGATGAAATTTTGCTAAAGATTCAAACCGTTAATATGACTATTCTTTCAATGCTGTGTTTTTGTCGTTAAATAGCTTTTCCAAAGAGAAAAACTTTTTAATTACGTAAAAACTGTTTACTTAACCGCGGTATAGCGAGTAAATTAAGAAAAAGCGATTGGTCAATTTTAATAAAAGCGATGTTAAAAAGCTCGGACGGAGCGTCGAGCGAGAAAGTGCTTCGTTCGTAACGCGATAAAATTCTCATCAAAGGCGCGATGGTCTTCCGTTATTATTTCGTTATTATTTTCCTGCTCGGTGAGGCCGTGTTTCACTTTCTCAAGAGAGGCACTCATTTTCCTCCGATGAGAGATCCCTTATCCGTCTAAATACAGCGTGGGAGAATCGTTTAAGCCTCCGCACGGACCATCGTTTGCGTTCTTGTTTAAGCCGAGATAAAAGGAAACGAATAACGTGACTCGCAGAACTGCATTTAACGGCGCGAATAGAAGAGAATCTGCTTCGTGTTATTTTATAAATTTTATGGAGAAAACTCGGTTAGTGGAAAATAACAATCATTCCTCCACATTATTTAATTAAGTGGCAACATTTTATTTTGCTAAATCTAGAGGACGATAATGATTAAAACATTGTTGACACACACAAATAAAAATAGTTTCGAAATTATCAAACACTATTTCTCCATCATTGAAACAATGGCTATCTTTTCAGCGGGACTTTCGTCCACGAGACTTAGAGAAAGCAACTTTAAAACGCTCTGTATAGTTGGAATTATTCCAAACAAACGGTGTGATCGATCCGCCGAGAGCAGAAGCGATCAGCAGAATACACTTCCCAAGTAGCAAACGCCGGGATTCTGCCTAATCGCGCGGCGTCGATCCTCAAGGGGCGCGATATAATTTCATAATCAGAAAACGAGCGAGGTGGAAACGGTTTCTCCGATCGCACGTGAACGCAATGCCAAGTACATAGGTACGGGCCGGGATTATGTGTTAAGCAGATATATACGCGCCCCGCGCGTACGATATCGCAGAGGGTGGTCGTGCGGTGCATGCAAGGATATTGCAAAACAGGCAAAAGGAATTTGCGAATCTGGCGTTCGCACCCTTCCGCACGTCCCCCCTCCCCCTTTATCCTCTCCCCTCCGCCTTTTCCATCCCCTGCCCCGAAGGGTTGCATTATGACGGAATGCATAATGCAAGATGGGTATGCCGACGAGCTGTCTGTGCGTCATACATAGCAATGGCAGACGGACGCGATTCTAAAAAGGATTTTCCGAACAGGATATCCTCGCCACGGACCGCGTATATTTTCCATGACCGAGGTCGAGCGAACAGGTTGCCGCTTTTGTCGTCGATTTTCTGCAGCGCGCCGCGCGATATCAGCTCTGCACGGCTGTCTCGGATCGATGTGAACGAATGGAACGTTTCGCGTAGCTTGGAGTCGTGGATCGTGGAAACTCGCTGGAAAATCAGAACGGAGGATATACAAGAAACATGACGATATTGCGAATATAGCAGATGTTGTTTAGAAATTTAAAAAATTTTACATAATTTATTCTTTTCCTGTTTCCTTTTTTTTTCTCATATCAATTGCGTCTGTTCGATTTTACCCTGTTAAATTTTATTCTGTTTAATCAATTTTCATTCCCAATCCTACGTCCGTCGCGTAGACATTGACGTGCATGCGATTATTATTTTATCGGAACAGGCGTGACGCATTAAATACGAGCGTTCGTAATCAAACGGAACGACAGCTGCGAGAGCTTCCAAAGTTTTTTGCGGCTACCGTAAAAGGAGAGCGGGACAAAACCCGCGTGGTGGAGCATAACTCTCTCATCAGCGTGGCTCTTTCACACGTATACCCATCTAACTATCCCGAAAACTAAGCCAATAACACACCCCCGAGTTTTTCGTGATTTTTAAATTTCATCGCGGAGGACTTGTCGGGAGGAATGTTGCAGGAGAGATGCAATCCCCTGTAGTCTTCGCGTCTCCGCGGTTTGTGTGCAGAGTGTGTTCGTGTGGGCGAAAACGCGGATGCACGACCTTCTCGCCCTACATATACTCGCGCGTACACATACATACACGCATGTGCACGTACACAAGTATGTAACAGCGCTTTGTTGTTTACACGCATTCCGTTCCCCATTGATCCTCTTTGCGCAAGATCGAGGATAGTTCTTGGCTGCCGGCGCTTCTGGGATTGTTTATAAGACTTCCGGTGGCTGCCACGCTTTTCAAAGCTCCTCAGGACTCCTGTCCAGGTTCCATCTCCCACCGTCTTTCCTCACTTTGGTCTCGTTTGCTCTCCTTTCCATCTTCGTCCCTCTCTCTCTCTCTCTCTCTCTCTGTCCTAAATGTGGTCTTCTCCCTCTCGCTCTTTCTGTCTCCCTCGGTTCTCTCCGTCTTTTCCGATCGTCTATCGACGGCAACCCGATGCCAGACAACAAGGGAGATTGTATGTATTACCTCGCCTGTCTGTCGCACGCCTACCCCGCCGTTTCCCGATCTACTTTCGAATCTTGCCACTAGCGACGCGACGCGATGTGACGCGACCCGGCTGTACCCTCTCGCAATGCAATACGATCAAATCGAAGCCCCGATACCCTGTCATGGGCTCACACTATGGTATGCACGCGTATACAGACGTGTTCGTAGCACTCTACACGTTTCCATCTCAGAAAAAAGCACGATATATTTGATACGTATCTGTGACTTTTTATAATAATTTGGCTAGAATGAACAAAAATGCCGAAAAAATGTGATTCACATTAGCATGCGCAGATACGCATCAAGAAGATGTTACCTACATTAATTTACGTAAACTTTATAATTGATATTGAATCGAGAAAGAATTTTTTGCGGTTTCTCCGAAGAAACCGCAAAAAATTTATTATTCTGTATTTTCTGTACTTCTTATTATATCGGTTAGTATCAGATAGAATATAAATTATATTAAAATAATAACGTGCGTACAGTACCTAACAATCGATACATTTTAAAACCATTTACAATTAATGACAAAATTAAAAAGTCATAATCGAACTTTTCTTTAATATTGTGGTCATAAAAATTGCAATAATAAGAAATGTATCTTTAGTCGTGCAGACTTGCAATTTAAAAATGCTCGAAAAGACCGGAGTTTTGTTGCGGGCCTAAACGCTTGATTTTAACTTATTGCCGTATTCAGGACACGGGCTTGTGGTGCTTGGCGTTGACAGAAGTTAATGGAATACCGCTACCTGGTATGGGGTAAACTTCTACGAGGTCAACCGTTCGTGTGAACTTGTGCAACATCCTCGTAGTGTATGCACTACGTTGTCACAATACGGGTAAACTTGTAGTGGATAGCGGAGCATAGCCAAATACGAGACGCAATCAAACACCCCATCCTCGTTTATGTAATAATGCTAGTTTACGTATTGTGTTTTACATGTTGTACATGTTGAACTTTTCATGTAAAAGATTTCCTACATTTTGAAGGTCAACGTTTTATCAGCGAAACCTCCCCACAGGGACAGCTCAATTACGAATTCTTTAAAAAAATTAGCTTGAAAATTAGAAGCTTCCCTTCTTCAGTGAAAGTCAGTTAATTTCAAATACATTCTAGTTTAACAGAATTTTAATTTGTAACACAGTTTCCAAGCTAACGTATTTAATGTCTGAAATTAAGAGACGAGGGAAGGTAGTATTCCGTAGAATTTTTACTGACGAGAATCGCTAGATTTGTCAGAAGCAGTTACCAGTTTTTGGGTTCGAATTAAGATAATCCCGTAAATTCTGGCAAATAAATGATACGGGAGTGATTCGCTAAAAACATAAACGTTATTTTTAAAATGAGGGAATCGTATGTACGAGACATAAGGAGTTGATTGCCTTCAATAAGGAAGCTTGTATTTCGATATACATACGTTTTATCCAATCGCGTTTCTCTTTCCGTAAAATCTCGCATTATATAATTCGCGATAATATAATCAAACGCAGGCCTGGTTTATGATTATTTTACGCAATTTTGTTGAATGACGAAAAAATAAAGTACAGAAGATTTAGATTAGACATTTCGTATTTTTTTCGCAAATCTAAAAGTCATGTATTTATAAATTAATCTTTTCAATTTTGTTGCTTTTACTACAAGAATTGAGAATTGAGATTTTTATTTTAATACTAATATAGATATCTACATACACGTTGAGATTCATGATTTTGAGCGAATTTCAAGATGATTATCTTGTCATTTTGATTTGAGAAATGGATTATTTTTACATATAGAGGTTGCGGCAGATATAATTAGTGCTAGAAGGATGGATGAGCTGAATCGAATAATTTATTCGCTTCGCAATTAAAAGCCGTTTTGTAATGCGAAGTAGCTTTGAAGCTGCATAATGATTTTCAGGTAGATTTCTCTTCCTAGAACCTCACACAAGCAGAGTAATTAAAGAAAGTGGTACTTTTCCGTTCTTTGAAATACGCAGCCGTAGTTTTTCAAAGGCTTTCGTCGTTTAGAAAGGATTAAATGCGTTAAACCTTGCTATTACATTTCCTCCTTAATGGAAATAAAAAATTAGAAACTACAATTGTTCTAAAAGCACTGGAAATTTTGGCATCGGCTGTAATGAAAATATAACTCTTTATTACGTTAAATATTATTTAAAAACCTGACGAGACATGTTTTCTCGAAAGAAATCTATATTTGTGGTACAGATATTGCATCGTTTCGTCAAAAATTTAGTAAGGAAAATTTACAAGAGTGGAGAAAAATATAAAACTTAAAAAAAAAAGATATTTTAGTATCAAACAACGATAAAAAATTGTTTTTTGTTTTATCTTTGTTCGATACTATATCTTTTTTTTTGTTTTCTATTTTTCTCCATTCTTGTAACTTCTCCTTACTAAATTTTTGACGAAACGATGCATTATCTGTATCACAAATATATTATTTTTTAACAACTTTTTCAACAACTGGATTGTTAGTTAACAAGTTGATTCTAAAAATTATGAATTCTATAGATATACGTAGTTAACTTATTGTGGTAAAAGATGCAAGCAAGTTTAAAGGTCAAACTTTTACAATAAGAAAGCTAGAAAAGTGATAGAACGAAATCGGTTTAACACCTAACGAACATATCCTTTTCCCGCGCTGTCTCTTTCTGTTTCCGTCTTTCGTATTATCTTTTTTTTTTTTCTCTTTCAAGATCGAAAGCGATGCGCGCGGCGAACTATCCTATATCGGGCCGAGACTCAATTGGGTTCTGGACCGCGGTTATCCGTTTATCGCTATATAACCACTGGAGGGTTGGCGAGGCAGATACATTCCCGCGAAAGGAGGCGAGCGATTAATCACATTTTACTCGGACCGACCAATTTGGCCGGAAAGGTCGTTGTTTGCCCGATAAGGAACGCCAGGGGGTGGAAAAGCGAAGCCGGCGGTGGAACAATCGGCGAATCTCGCCGGTGATCCGCACTATAGACAAACAATCTTATCCGGTCACCGACGGACAAAACCTCCCCCGTTTTGTTCCTTTTTTTCACCTTTTTTCTTCTTTCACTCTCTCGGCTAGCAGCCGTTCACTCGATTCATCGAGTCAAATCTCCATCGGAGTCCACCCCACCAATCCCGCGCCAGACCCCGGACACGTTTGGGTGGTGCATTTTTCATGATGCATCTGGAAACGCTCGACTTGTAGCGTCTTACCACTGCCGGTGGATAAGGCACTCCGGTTTCTTTATAGCGTGGACGTGAGGTGGTATTCCTTGCGGTTGACAAAAGATATTGTCTTACGACATTGCACGGTCAATTTGATAGTAATTTTGGACAGTGTGCTTCAATTTTAATTTTTCAACGTCTATCCAAAGAGAAAAAGGTATCTGCGCGTGGAGCGGAGCTTAAATATATATGTAAATACTAAATAGAGATCTGTTTTAGGAAAATATGCGAACTTACGTTATTTGTATCGACACCAGATAAAATTAATTATGCGAATATTACTTAAACTGAGAGAGCTGTTTAGCTATATACGAGTGTTCCATCGTGCTAATTTTTCTGAGGATATAAATGTTATCGTGCCGTTTGAACTTATCATTAGTGGAAACAGACGCATAAAAATTAATTTAAATAAAAATTCTGGTTTATCTGGAATCTAGTTAAAATGCTATATCAGAGAGAGTTGTATATATATACATATACATTTTCCGCTTCTTTCTAACGAAATGAGGTCGATATCGTCAAGATTCTCTCTGTCTCTCTTTCTGTCTTTCATTCCTCTCTTCTCTTTCTGTCTTTCTCTATCTATCTATTTATCTATCTATCTATCTATATCTGTGTGAAGAGACCGGAGGCCCGCAAGCGGTAAATTAATTCGGACGACAAGCGCAGTCGGCGCTTCCACTCGCGCCGAATAAACATCAGGGCCAGAAGTTGACCAGACCGGGGCGATCCATGCCGCAGTACTGGAGGACGCGCCATATCTGGGATCTACGTGCCCATTTCCCGTGGCCCGTATAACGTATTTGGCACCGATCCTCCGTTGCATCTGCATCGGACGTCGTCGGCGTTGCACAGGACGGATTATAGGGGACGTGTATCCCGTCGATCGCAAATTACGCGACCCTATCTTCGCACAGACGTGAATCTATCTTCTCAGTTTTTTTCCTTATGTATACAGAAGTTGTTGCACGGAAATCGTTGATGCTCAATGGCGACAGTAATAACGGAGATATTGATATTAATAATGCCGTATACGAAGTGCCCTATGTAAATTTGTTTTAAATATTCTTATCACATAGCTCAGAGAAGATCACAAAACATATAAAATGTCTGACTATATCTTTGTTTGAACTACTTACTTATTTCATTACTTATAAATTACTTCCGAAATTTAACAAGCAAATTTTTAATGTGTGACACTCGAACTATCTTTGCACTAAAACTCTGTACTTTTACTATTTCAATTATTGATTACCGCATATTCTTATACCTCGAAAGTTTACTAGAGAAGAGACATTGGTAGATTGCCGGAGGCCAACTACATCCATGGACTATAATCTAAACAAGCTATCATTAATTTTAGTACGTGTGCTGGATGCTCTCAGTGCCAATAAACATCAGCGACAGCGACCAGGCCCGCGGCGTTTCTGACGCACTTTGGGTGCCGGTAACATTCGAGATATACATTCGTGCACGCGCGTTTGTATGATATACGTATATTTATAGTGTCACGGTATCCGCGCCAGATGTTGTCATCGTGCGGTTTGGACTTTGCGATGGAGCGTTCGTTTATTATTTCACGACTAGCTCATGTTAATTGCGAATAAACTCGGACTTGAATATTTCGCGCTCGTGCACGTTTTGCTTAAACACGCTCTTTCGAGCGATTTACGGATCGTTTTCAGTTATTTCACGCGATGCATTTAGAATCAGGAATAAATAAATAAAATTCAGCAATGGCTGTTCTTTTCTTTATTTAATAATTAATTGATAATCTATATTAGATGGAAATAATATTTTCGTTTTATCGCAAAATACTTTGTCTGAGAAATTACGTTATTTAGTAAGTTACATTATTTAAGAAAAAAAATCTGAATATTAATTTTATATCATTATATATATGGAGCGCTTTCAATGAACATTAGGAACAATAAGTAAATTTTAAGTGAATTAAATAAATTAGTGTGCATGTCTATTAAAAACATAAATCTTTTAATTTGACATTTAAGAACATGATATGTTTATTTGTATAATTATAATTTATGCACCTATATGTAAGTTATTTTTTAACGTTTGAACGACTCGATAGTTGGATAATCGATGCGCAGTCTAGTGTACGGTACCTATTGGCGGAATTATGTCAAGATCTAGTACGACTGAGGTTAAATCGAATTTATTGCATCGAGTCGATTGTTCGAGCAGTTAATCGGTACATCAATCACGAAAAAAAAGAAAGAGCAATTACGGCGGTGCACAAGCTATTAAGCTTTTATCACGATTCTTAAAGAGAATAGGTAGTAGTTCTACAATATATCTACATTCAGGATAATCAGGTAGGTACAAAGTAAATTGCAATAAAAATATGGGCATATAAACTGACAATTATCTATAAAAAATAATTTTAAATAGTTGTTGGAAATCTAAGAAATCTAAGAACTTTATTCAAATTAATTTGAGAGAGCTTTATACATAACTTATTTTTAATACGCAAGCAAGATATCGTAAAATTTCTTTTCTAAAAAACTTTCTTTTTATACATACAAAATATTAAATCATTTCTATTAATTATCCACTCTTATTTGCCTATACAAAAAAAAGTCACCAAGGAGTTTGATAAATGCTTGATAATATATATTTAGGTGTCGTGTACTGAACCAGACTAGCTCCGTGTGCAATAAATCGTAACGCGGCGTAGGATGAAATATTTGCAAAAAACGCAATCGCTTCCTCTCTATTTACTGCTATCGGATAAACATTCGGGCAAGAATCTGACAGCTCGACGGTGGATGGCGTCGCGCTTCCGCAGCGAAGTGGCATACTCAAACTACACTTTATTTATTTTGCGGACCGCGTATATAGAACCACCGTTGGCATCGTGCCCCCGTTGCATCTGCGTTATTGCTCGTTGTCGGGCACAACAGATTTCGTATTGGACACCTTTCGCAATGTATCGACTCCCGCGTCAATCGCAATAAGCGTACCCGATGTAATGGACCGGGAATGATATATGTGACAGAAACTTGCTGCTCAAATCATGCACGTGCCTCAATTTACTTATTGTTAGCTACATCGAGTGCTCGATAATAAATGCGTTCGGTAAATAGAACGGTGTTTCTCGTTAAAAGCTATTTCTATATTTCCCTGCGAAATATATAATTTAAAGTGTGAAGAATATATACGTTTCGGCAATTACTTTTTCAAATTCTTTGAAACTTAAAGGATAAAATCTTTCGCATAATGTCTATAAAATATCCATCACGTATATTAAACATTCGTGCAAATTTTATATGCATAATAGCAGTGCAAACTTACAAATGCGAATGGCACGTGTCATACATTTTTAAGAGAAATTCTAGACATCGCTTGATTGTATTTGTTTTTTTCAAAAATTCCATCAAATTATTTTGAAAGAATATTTCTTGGGGAGAGGTAGAAAGGTAGAATTGAAATCACTCACCGATTGGCACGTTGACAGCGAAGAGAACAACAAGAGCGCGATGGCAGAGCATTGTGCGCTGCGGTGAGAAAGAGAGGAGAGCCGAGGGAATCGTCCGTCGTCGATGGTGGCCAGGCCTGCTCCCTTTATCTACTTAACCCCGTCATCTTCTGCAGGTACCTCCGTTTCCGGTGCTCTGACGCATAGCATGCCTGAAACAATCGCGTTGGTTCGATCATTTACTTGATCGGGTGGCATTATCGAGGCCTGTCGCTGCTGGCTCGCAACGGAACGGCCGCCACGCCGCGCCGCTTTATCGCCCGTTTCCAGCGAGCGAACTTTCGGGTTCGCTCGGCGTGGTTGCAGCTTTGCACCTCTCGAGATCGAACGACAGCGTCGCGCTCGCGTTCTCCGATCGAGCGTATCGTTTCGCTTGGTGACGTTCATCGATCGTATCTCGGCCAACTTTGTTAAAAGCGGAGCAGCGTTAATTTTGCTGCTCCGCCCTATGAATAAGAGACTACCTTGACATCTTGGATGCCGCGTGTTTACGGTTGCCGCGCGATTATTAATGCAACTGCGATCTGTGTTTCTTCCTCCCCAGGCATCGTAATTGGATAATTGTATTATTTGGTAACGGATCAAATATTTTGTTTTCTTTAGAGATTCGGGATTAACATGTATGTACACAGAGGTTGTTAAAAAGAATATTGAATTAATGATTTATTTTGTTCATCAACTTTTTGTGCGACACATGGGTTATATATCCTAAATCTAAATTCTTCAACTATGAATGGATCTCGAGATCTTGAATGATTTATCATCGCAGGCGAATTAGTCTAATATATACTGAAGTCAATGATTTTAGCTTGCTTAATAATTAAAGATGAAAGAATCAAAATTTACATTCTCGTAAATTTAGATCGTCTATTTAGAACGTTTAGTTAGAACATCTATTATATACCAATTTTGAAAATACATTAGATATATCTTTTGGAAAGCGTAATAATACGCTTGTTACGTTAAATAAGGTTCGGATAATACTTTTCAGCATTTTCAGAAACTGTATTATTGCGGTACTATTTACGGTCCAGCATTTACAAAGTAATAAACGTCGCGATAAATTTAATTACATCGCTGTTACAATTTTGACGAGCGCGCCGTCAGTTAAAATAAGTTATTTCCGCGGATTTATAAATTATCACGGGCGCCGGCAGAATTTACGGGAACGAAAGCGGGTGGAATGCAAATAGCGCGTTTGTCACGTTTATGTAAGTACGTGTCACGTATATATTCGGCGATAAATTGCTCCTAAATGCATTTCCGCTTTAGACGATTTCTGTCGCCGTGGGAGAAATTAATCACGCGTGTCCGCCGTCCATTATTTTATGACTTACGCATACCATGGACGATATACCGACGTTACAGCACTCGTCAAGTGGCCGATTTTATAAAACCCACGTGCCATACGTCGCGGGTAATACGCATCGTAGGTACCTACTACATCGCGATTCACGATTCACTTCCGCTCATTATGCACACGGCCGTTAAGCAGCGATAAACCGCTAGTAATGTTATTCAGTTTCGCCCGAAAACCCGTCCTTCGATCGCCATGAAATAATCAGAGCACGGCCCAGACTATTGTGTCGATCGATCCATAATCATATATTAATAACTTGATGATTAAAATCGCAATCAAATACAAATGCCACGAGCAATGTCATTTCCAGTGGATATCTATGAATTAAGGTATAACCAAAATATAATTTTGCTATCTTTGCTGCTAGCGAAATAGTGTTATTTTGCATTAATCATTTAATGTTAACAAAACATTTGTTGCCAAAAATCTATACGAGTTGCAAAAATACGCGAAATATTTTACGATAAAAATGTACGTAAATTTCGTATTTTAGTTTCTAGAAAACTATTTCTTTCCATTATTAACAATTATCAATTATACTTCTATGAGTATCTCGCTGCACCTCTTTGCGCGTTTCATAATCGTTTGCTTTCATTGATCGTCGTCGGTTTAACACCGCGCATTAATCGAACTATAACATCCGAGTGCCGCTCCATTGTCGTCCGTTTGTTTCCGTTTCATCAGCGCGCGAAGAATAATACGTTAACAATGAACGAGCTCGCAACTCGATTATCGACGCTTGCAAGTTTAAAGCAAACAAGATCCGGAGAAATGGACGTGGCCTCATCGACGACATGCCACGATGACGAGACAGGACGACAGAGTAAAATGTGAAACACGGAGCTGGCGATGCTACAGTTCGCTTATCGAACGGCGACGTGAAGCCAATCCATACTAGCCTCGAAACGCAGAGCCGGCGATCGCGAGCGCGACGAGTAGCTCGGCTCTCTTGCACATAAGCGAACGCGCACAAAAAGTGACCAATGGGGTTAATGGTAATTTGCATTCTGCGTTCATATATCGTATATACGCGCGTTATCTCTCGATGGTCCTGACCCGCAACCCGCCTGACCTTATTCAGGACTAGCAAAACAGAACGATAATACATTGCCACTCCTGCGGATCGTCGATAGAGAGACGTACGATATCGTTTCGGTTTTGCGGCTTTCGCTGTTCATCGACGGTTTATGTTCCATTTCACGAAAGAATTCTTATGAAGAAATAAAATAGAAATCAAGAGTTGTAGACCGACAATTAAGCATTGCGTTTTACAGAAAATATAATTTTTTACTCTATCGATTTTATCCTTTTCTTACTGCGAATGCGAGTATAAGACACATTTTAAAAGGGGCTGAAGGAGAGGGATGTCGTGCCGATAAATGGCGCATATGTAGGGATGTTACGTGCAGATTACAGGATAAGCAAAGGGCGGTTTGTGATAAAGCTATGGCGTGCGAGATAATGCGGCCAAGATAATTATTTTTCAGCTACGACTGTTGGTAAATCTTATTTCCTTTCCGTGATTAATTGGCGGGCCCGGACGGGAGTGTGATAATGGATGCGAGATAGGTACCGGCTTGAGTCCGGGAGAGGATGAAAAACAGTTCCCTGAATAAATGTCGGACGTGCCATCTTGATGCGCGCGTGAATGACGAGCGAGCTGATATATGCAGATCGCGCTTTTGTGAAATTCTAATTATCTAAATTTTACTACATGTTGCATAATTTCCTTATCCACGTTAAGGGAAAAAAATCCATAATTTCTTGCTATTTTTATTTTACCAGAGAACGTTGAAGTGACCTGTAAATTTTCTTTTAAATCCCAGAGTTTTCAGTAGAATCTTTTCATCTCTCCAATGAATCCTTTCTTTGATCGTGAATGTAACAGCGTTTTTTAAAAATATAATACCTATATTATACGTTCCTCGATTTTCAAATTAAAAATATTCTGTTTCAATTATTTATTTTTTATCATAGGTTACCGTTAAACAAATTACACAAAAATGATTGAATTTCAGAATATTGATCTGCAATTCCTCTAAAAATACAGCAGCCTTCCAGTTTCCAAACATCATAAACATATTATAGATATATCTTCTCGAATAATAATTACTTCAGATGTTTATTTTCATCCTTCGTGCATCAATATCGTCGCTATACATACCTTAGTCAGAAACGTTATTCCTTCTTAACAAACGAGTGGCAGGCCATTAATCGAACGCCGTAGCACAATTAGTAGTCGGCTAAGACACTCCTTAAGCGCGAAACTAAGCTAATATATGAATGAGGAAACGATTAAATTCGAAACTAGCTATTTCTCTTGGACTTGGTATCCCCGAGAGCTCTGACGCTTTGCAAAGTTCAACTCCGCTCGCAACAGAAGCGTCGGGAGAGGCCCACCTACGTGGATACGGAATATGTAAGACACGCGCGCACACGTGGTTCACCCCCGGTGTATGTCGTGTAGGTCGGCGAATTCGTGAATATTCAGCAACTCCGTTCGACCTTCCCTGGGGCGGGTTTACGACCCTCGGTCTCGCTTTTACGAGTTTGTCAGGAAGAAACGACTTCGCGCCGAATCGACGAGACGTCCTCTCCTTGTACCGTCGCCGACGCGCTCGTTTTCTACCGTCTGTGAAAAGAATCCGACAAAAAGTTCAGGGATAAGAGCTCGAAACTCTGTTTTAACAAACGACACAATTGAGAAGTTACGTCATGGAGACGTCGGAATGTCGGACAGGTCAAATCGAGATTACGCGCTGACGTAAATAGCCGACACGCGTTAGTAATTATAACAGTGGTTATCATTAGCTATACATATATTAGTATGATGACTATTAGTTATAGTTTCTCATTATCTTAATTCGACGAGGGTCTCGATAATGCAATTCGACATTTCATGTCTCAACAAAGTATAATTTAGTAGTAGCTTTAAGATGTAAAAATGCTTTCGTTCGAGTTAACAGAAGAAACATTTTATGATCCCATCGCGGAGCCATAAAATGCATCGATCTGCATTCGAGGGTAGATACCGATCCCTCACGTCCGCGAAGCGACCTCGTGCATAAAATTAAATGACGTCTTTTAACGCGAATATTTTTATCATTGCGTTAATATTTATAACATTTTCAAGTTTAATATCTTGAATTTCAACTAAACGATCCACACATCACACTAGAAGATTATTATATATTATCTTGAATTTTTTATATTCCATATCGGGATCTTATACTGGGATACTACACTTCTATTTCTATTTTTGAGCAATCGACTTTCGCGCACAAGATTGACAAAAACATTTATATTAAACAGAAAGTTGGGCAAAACCCAAAATGATAGCGCGCTCACGCAGCGTCCCTCGTCGGTGTTATTTCGTAGTTATAAGTTAGACGGCGCATCCCCGGGGTTATCAAATATTCGCTGAAGATACTCACAACTACCAAACTTGTATCGCGCTGTCCACATCAAATATATTTCCCCGCATCCCATTTGTGTTATTTCTCACGTCTCGGTGATGCGGCCATCGTGAAAATTCAATGTATCCAAAACTTTGTTTCAACGAAGAAGCATAATAATAATATTTTGCAAGACGCGCCTTGACCTCGGCGATATCAGCGCAAGGTGATATAGCCCCTTTTTTTTTACGGCGTTACTTATAGAAAGTTCCGTCGTCAAGTCAAGACATCTGCTTAAAATCAATGCGATAGTTCGCGTCTATTTTAAGAAAATGAAGCGATATCGATCCGACTAACGCTCGCAGACCGTAATGATCTGATTTAATAGATTCCAATTTTAGATGACCTTAAACTGCACACCTATTTATTCTAAACGCAGTCCTGATATCTGTCTGTAGAGCTTAACTAAAATAAACTTGATAGACGACTTTTTTTTCCAGAAGCTGGATATAACTCCGCCCCGAAAGGCTTAATCGTGGAATTAATGAACACCGGCAACTTGCTCGTTACCCTGTGTCGCCTTATCATAGATCATTATCGTTAGGTATAAAACCGTCCCGTGGCGTAGCCGAAGCGACGCGACGAACAGAGCCGATAATTGCTGAAAAATGACGAGGGACTTCGCACTCTTAGGCAGCTGTCATCTATCCTTATTAGGATCAAAAAATATTAGTCCACGCGACCTTCCTCCTTCCGTTCTCGCTGTAAGTTCGTCGGCAGGATTTCGTCTCCGATGCAGGATTACTTGTCGATCGATCCGGTTAGCCGGACCTGCTAGAAAGGGTTTTTAAGCGAAGTTCATTTGCGAAGTCTGCGGTAGACAAAATGGATTATAGGCTTCCCCTCCCCCTCTCGCCCTTCCTGATCGAAGGACACGCGGGAGGGTGAAAATGCTTGCCGTTCCATGGCGTAAAGAAGAAGTTGAACCCAAGAAGCATCGAGAGGGCGGTGACGAAGGGGGAAGTCGTCCGAAGGGATCCCGAGCAGGGAGAGACCTGTCGATACCGTGACGTGACGAGTGACAGACTTTTTTTCCTCGGCTACTCCATTAACATCTCATTATGAACACTTCGGCGGCCTCGCACCGCTCGGGCAAAATATCTTAAGTCGAGTTCGAACTTCCATTAAAATATCTGCCGAGCTCGGCGAGCCTTCGTCGATCGCACGAAGCAACCGGAAGCGTTTAACACGACGAGCCACCGTGCACCGCTCCGAAAGTGTTGGTAGTATCCGGAAAGTGTTGAAGGAGACAGTTTTTTGCCCCGTGCCCTTGCTCGCTTTCCTTTGTCAAGGAATCGGCGGTGACACGCTGGCGGTACAAAGAAGAAAATCGGATAAACCGCGCGAACGTGACTTTTTTCCCCGGGCTTATCTCTCCGAAGATGCGCAAGGTAGGAACGAGGTGCCGGGAAGTGGAAAATTTAAAATGTGTTATCTTCCTGTGAGAAGAAAATATGGGACATTTGAAGAATAGGGTATTTTAGCGTTCCACAATAGTTTATATATATTTAATAACTGATGTGACATTACTCTTATATAAATTAACTTATTTGCAAACATGTTCATTATTGCAAAGTCAGTATATTTACATATTAACTTTTCGTATTGTTGCATTATGTTATTAAAATTTACATATGTGCAATATTGATATTTTAATACGCGATTATTGATTATATATTTGTTCTATTATTGCACCACCTGTGCCAACATGAATCGCTACTAATATCGCGACATGATATACCACACCTGCTTATCGATACTGAATACCAATCATACATCCGACACGTGCATCCGAGTGTGCGCATTGGCATTCCTTTTCGCACTATTATCATAACTATTATCATAACTTCGCTGTAGTCGAAATGTCGTAGCTTCTAGCTAAATTGTGGGCGCTATTAAATTAGGAGATGCCACGCAGCATGTCCCTTGAATGCTAATTGAGTTAGCTAACTCGGTCTCTCGAATGCTACTTAATCGCTTTTACAATTTGAATTTCCATGCGTATTTGCGGTAAGCGAGATGCACGATTGCGTTGCGTCGAATACAGAATAGTTTAAGGAATCTTTACTGAAATGCCCCTTACATTTAACCGTCCATGAAAGAAAAACTAAAGACTCTGCCTATTCTCATTCTATGTATCGAAATTAAATCAAATCTGTCAAAGATACTTGTTTGTGATATTGCATTTTACATTCTTAAACACAAGTTTAGGTATATGCAAATCAAAATTTGTTTTTGATTAAATTTTCCAATATTTCCACCAATATTTTATATTTAAAAAAATGCGTTTTCAAATTAGAGTTTTTCTTCTAGCGGATGTCCCAATTCTCATTGAGCAATACAATTTATTAGCTGAGATACACTCTTGCCGAGTGCTAATTCACCACAATCGTGAAGATTATGATCAGCCTAGAATGTCTACGGGATGTCGTATAAGTGCGAAAGTAATTCGCTCTTTGTGCAAAAGCGCCCTAATATATCACACTTCGCGACACAGCTCTGCGCGAAAGGGAGGAAGTACAGAAACGTACACTCTCCGCGGAAAAGTCCGCAAATGAATTCAACGGAATTTCGCTGTCGGAAATTTTATGACCGAAATTAGCATATTTATTTTGCGCAGAACCGGTTGGAGAATCGCGAAGCATTGCGAATTCCAGGCAACGGTCTCTTGTAATATTTTTTAATTGCCTTTACAAGGATTGCGTTTCGTATTTTGTTTCGTTCTTTGTTAACTATTCTGAGGGCGGCAGTACTTCTCGCGACGGAGAAATGAAATCACAATTGTATATCACGTACGATTGTGTTAAGATTTTA
The DNA here is from genome assembly GCA_035220615.1 of Leptothorax acervorum. Lineage (NCBI taxonomy): Eukaryota > Metazoa > Arthropoda > Insecta > Hymenoptera > Formicidae > Leptothorax > Leptothorax acervorum. The sequence goes on from JASTWQ010000170.1 coordinate 270,882, forward strand.
TGAAAATGTAAACGCGAGATATAGGAAGTGCACAAATAATATTTCACGCGCAAGAGATTACACTTTTTTCTTCATTTCTCAAGAATTTTTAAAACATATAATTAACGACTGAGATTATGCTTCCCTCACTTCTACGCAGTATTTATCTCAATCCCAATATACGAATTTTGTGACAAATAGAACAAAATGTTATTGTTTGGAATTTAACCGAGTACACGGGGGAAACAATAACATTTATTTGGCAATAATTCAAGTAAGAGGGAATAAAACGTCTGATATGCGTTTCGGACGCGTATCAGTGCTGCCTTACGCACGAACTAGTCATTGGGCTCAGGTCGCTCGTTTGGGCGAGCGGGCGAGGATACCATTTCCTGAAGAGGAAGGGAGAACGGTATTTCGCGAATGCCAGACTATCAATAATAAAACTGAGTTTACTGCCACGAGGAAATGGCGGCGCCGTGCCCCACTATGCCGTCGAATATTGAGAAAGTAGCGAGAAACACCTGCGCAAATTGAATGCGTTAGACCCCTGAGGCCAGGTAATATAACTCGGCTCTTACACCGTACAACTTTGCAGCGCAGCGCTGCAACCGAATGCACTGCAACACGTGCCCGCGTCCGTCGCTTCTTACTGTCTCTATTTTTCTCTTGCATTTTGCTCGTGCTCGTTAAAACCGCATCTTTATCCGCGTCCCTTATAAACTTTACGTCCATTTAGATACACGTCCCAATTATCGCCACTTTCTTCATGAAATGATCGAAACATTTAAATTATTGAAACTTCATAACGATACATGCAATTATATTCTAAATATAAATTCGAATATGTCTGGGGTTTCGGAAAAATTATGAAGGAATCGGTATTGCTGTAGTTCAGCCAGCGAAGATCGTTACGGTGCTTAACACGTTAATTCAGGAAGGTTTTCCTTGATACTTTTTATCAAGAGTGACAAAAATATCGCTCATATATCATATCAGTAAATCTCTCATTTTCTGCTCGTCGACGATTCCTCATGAATGACTTCTAATGCAATGGTCGACGAGAGATTCCACGAATCCGTTTGTTGCCGGTCGAAAAAGGAGAGGCATGCCCGTGCGCGCGCTCGCGCGCGACTCCACTCGATCTTCGTGCCTGACGTGCAAATGCCGGGGTTAATGCGACGCGCTCCATTAAAGTCGAGTCCCTATACCCCGGAACATTGCTAATTACACGTGGCGCGCATAGTCCACGCCCGGCAGTTAGCCTCCCTCTCATCGCCGCCGACGTTCTCCCTCCGTCGCTCTTCCTCACTTCGAGCTTGAGCCGAGTCCCGTCCTTATTACGAAACTGTACACGCGATACAAACCCCGACCCCTCCTTGCAAGTTGGATTCTAATATTAATAAATTTGTGCGCTGCTCGCAAATGCGTGCATGCAGCCACATTCGCTGTACAACGACGACGACAAAGACGTCGCGTAACTTCATTAAGCGATGCCGCCTCTGGTGGTCTTAATCCTCTCGTGATGATCTTCTATCACGGGATAATATATATATATGAAAATAACAGCGACGTATTTTACGCGATAAAATACTGTTTATAAAGTTTCATTGGATTTGAACTAAGATAAATAATAAATCTTACTATATACAAGACATGGGAGTCGATATTTTCACGATAATGATACGGTGACTGCTTTTAAGAACTTGCTTCAGTATCAGTAACATCCCTTGACCGCATGCCTTTCCATCTCTACCTTGTCCGTCCAATCCTTTATCAGCGACGTAACCACAAGCATCTTACGAGCGGTTTTCCTAGGTTGGACCGGGCAAGCCAAAGGGCCGTCCCGGTATCAAGAACCTTGATACCAGGTCCGGGTATCCTGCCGGGGGTGGATAATTGCAAATTCCATTTAGACGACACGTAACTGCCGCGCATCGGCCGTGAGGGCGCATTAGCGATCGAGCTGATTGCACTTTTACTGCATATAAGTGGATCTTCTTTAAAGAAACTCGGCGAAAGAGTTTCACAATCAAATTGGCTGCCGCTAGATACGAGTATTCTTTTATCGTGCTTTTATACAACGATTCCTGGAATTTTCCAAATGCGAGATACACCGTTAGATTGTTATGCAACGTTACATTTTAAAGTGTCGTAAATTGTCGTGCGATGATTAAACAGGTCTTTCAAATTTAATCTAGCAGTATTTTAAAAAGAATATTCGTTTTTTCTCACCTTTTTATATTTTTATATTTTTCTAATAATATCTCTGGCTAAAGTTCTATCTATGAAAAATTAAAACCTATGAACTTCCACAACGAAAATTAACAAAATTATTAAATTGACGTGTCGTGTTTCGAAATCCAAGCACGAAAATTTCTTTCTCGTGATGAGCGCGTAATCATGTAAGCGTTTCTCTCCCACTTTCGGTAACACAGCAAATTCTCGCGCCGTAACGAAAGCATAATGAGCCGCGGACTTGCCCATTATTTTTGCATCCGAGTCCATCGCACCAGGAACTTGGCAGACACACTGAAAACAAGACGAATCGAGTCTCCACGGCTAACGATCGAAGGACGTCGAACGAAAGTCGCCGTCGCCGTTTGCGTTCTTTGGACGTCCTTTCGTCGCGGCGCGGCGCGCGCAAACTTAGTTTACCCCGAATGGTTATTTATCCCCACTACCGTCTTAAGGAGAAACGAAAGGAGCAACCAGCTATACAAGGAGAACGGGTCTTGAGGGCTTGCGGGAGTGAAAAGCGAGCAAGACGGCGCGCGGGGGAAAGAGAAAAGAGCTTTGTTCCCGTGACGTCATGATGGAACGTGTCCCGTAACTTCTGCTCAGGAAATTGGAGAAGTATTGTGATGCAGGACGTAGCCTGTCGGGGCCGGGAAAATCGAGGGGAACCTTCAAACTCCTCTTCGTATCCCGACGGAAAATCGTACCGAGATATCCCGCAGGATGGACGGACATACGTCGCGGTGAATGCTTTGTAGTCGTGAATACACAGCTTCTCCCGTGCCCTTTCTTCCTTAATAATAGCATAAAGTATAAATTTACTCTAAGGGCCGGTTCCACAAACGTCGGTTAACTTTTAATCTTAGGTTAACTCACTCTTTATCTCTTTCTAAAGGAGAGGTTAGAAAGAGATGGAGAGTGAGTTAACCTAAGGTTAAAAGTTAACCGATGTTTGTGGAACTGGGCCTAAATCATCACGTTCTGTTTTAACTTACGTCATCTTTTACGTAAAATAAAATTTCTTCTTCTTAACAGATCAAATTGTGGTGATAAAAGTGCGAAATTTATAATTGATTTGATTAAAATAGCAATTGATAATAATTTATAAAAATTAGAGGATATACTTATGGAAATAAAATCGATTTCTATGAAATGTACTTCGCAACTGACAGGTTTTATATATTTACATCGACAGAAACAGTTTACTGCATGAGAGTGACGTGCTTCGGCGTTGTTCGAGCATTCACCATTGCGTAAACGAGTCATTTTAATGAACGACGTTTGCAATTTATCAGAAAATTGATCCAATTAGACGGTAGCTAGCGCTGGCCGTATTTTGTATCCGGATATCGAGCCGCGCACGTGCCATCGTCGTACTCGTATTCCAATGGCGCGCCGCATTTGCACCGATTGGCAATCCATTGAAAGTCAAACTAACCCGTCCACGACATTTGGATTCTAAGGAGGAGGCGTTGCACTTGGTAATCCGAAACTTCTGACTCTCTCCCACGATCTCTGCTCCACCTCGCGCGTCCCCATTCCTTCTTTCTGCACCTCTTTTCCTTGAGTGACGACAGGGTTCATCTAAGTTAAGCTCCGCTGATTTGCATTCTTCAGCCAAGGGCATTCGAAGTTCGATAAGGCAATAAGTGTGAAAAAGTGATTCCGTGCTCGCCGCTTAAAGATTGCGAGAACTTATCCGATAGGAAATACACGTCGCGTACCATGGGCGAAATAAATCACGTCTCATCCTGTCGCGCCGCGAGAAGCAAATAAATCTCTAGGTTGAATATATTATAATGCAATACAAACGCGACTACATAATCAATAATTAATTACACAAATTTAGCATAATTGTATCAGTTATAAATGTGTAAAGTTTGAGGTAAAATATTAATCTTTTAAAATTTCAAAAAATGTTTTGGTAGTTATTTAACATGTGGACAAAACTAATAAAATTTAAAATTAAGATATCTATTATAATTGATCGTAATTAATCAAACACGAGCAAATTTCTTTCATACAACTAGATAATTTAAGGAAAATATTAAGTAGTTTTTCTCAACAAAACGCAGTGTACGTTGATAGAAGCAGATCTGTATATTTTCGTCGGGTTGCTGTGTGCATTGTAGTCAGAATTACAGAATTACAGGACGATATTAAGGAATAGTGGTGTAATTAAGTGAACGTGTATCCGAGGTACGTGACGTTTAAGTACATCCTTCCGCTTATACGCACACATCTCTCCTTCTTCAAAATGAGAGCTATATAAGCTTTATTTTGAGTAAAAAGTTCAAAGAGTTTATTTTTAAGAAAAAATACAGTAGAAACGCTCCGAGGAAAATAAATAGGAATTTAAATCCACATTTTTTTAACATGATGTTACTAAACACGTGTGTGTGTGTTGTGTTAGGAATATAATAGAAAGAAATAATTATTTGTTAAAGTAAAGTTAGAATATGGACAGAACAAACAAAATTGTACAATTATAATTTATCTTATCATATCTTATATCTTCTATTATTTGGATAGTATATATGCTGATGCTGCTATATGTTTATATTACAACAAATAGCTACTATATATAAATTAAACTGGATGTTTCTTCGCCAGAAACTTACTTCATTGTTCAAGACGATGTCGAGATCTTATCTTTTACTGTGTCATAAATGGGCGCGATCTTTCATCTTCAAAGAGGCATGAGACCAACTGTCCCCTGCGCGACAGTTCACACCGAGACCGTCCAGTTCGTCCATCCGCGAGACGAAACGAGGTGTCGTGCGAGCACTCGATTTCCGCCCCGCGGAAACCGTTTAGTGCGCTGGCTCACCCTACTAGTAAATCGGAAAACTGTCATGTTCGAAAATTGACATTTTTCTAGGTAGCGAAGTAGTGTCGAGCAGCCGCCTCGGGGCTATCTGGGGCTATCGCAGGGAAAGTAGAGAGTTTACGCTGACGTGTTGTTGCGGATGATGGGGAAAATGGAATTTCGACACTTGTCTCGAGTTACGCTCCCTTTACCATCCTTCGCACTTGACGATGTCTTTGATTGCGTGTGCGTTGATGAATGTGCGTAACGATAATTACTTGAGAGGGAGAAATGCTTAGACAATCATTGGGTAAGCACGTTTTGCGAGGTTCATCGGAGGCTTCGAGTGAGCTCGTCCCGCGGGACTAGCTGGTTGACGACCAACTGTCGATAGATCATGCGTGTCAGTACACACAGTATGTTAACTGCACATTACAAATTCTCACATTCTCGCGACTACGTAACAATCGTGTGCGTTCGACCCCGCATGTGGGTGTAAATCGTGAGAGGCTTCCACGTAAACATGGAGAGAAAGATCGGTTTGTTATCCTGAATAATCTCGTCAAAATAAGAAATGCGTGTAAACGCGTGATGGTAAAGATAAATAAATTTTTTTTGTGTAATGTATTATAGATTGTAAGATAGAAAACTTTGTTTTCTTTTAAGACTACATCTATTGTAGAAAATAATGTAGACAGTCCAATTATCAAGAAATTTTTTATTGCTCTCGCACGAATAAAGCGTATAACTATATATCACACTGAAAAATAACAAATGATAATAAATTGCTCGATACTGCGAAATGAAAAACATCGGTTTGCTTTCAGGCCGTAGCAATAAAACATTTCGGGTAATCCTAGTACGAGTAAAATATATAGAAAAATATTGGAACGTAAATAGAGTACGAATCTCTGCGATTCTATCATATTGTATGAAGCCTATACAATATGAAAATCATTGCTGGTACATTATTTTCTACACCTATCAACTGTAAAGGAAAATCACTTTCTCGGATGTTAAATGCTAATCATTATTTATTGTTGCGCAAAGGTGCTCTGGTTGTGTGGTAGCTGAATTCGAGATTTGCCGTCCGCAGAAAAGTTTTCACGTTGCTTACTTTCAATTTTACAATACAGCTTTTTACCGCAGACCTCTACCCGCTTAAGGAAACTTCCCTTGTCTTTATCCTTGCTCCTTTTCCCCTTCTTTCTCTCGTCTTTTCCTCTTTCTCTTGCGCATGCATTGCAGCTAGGACACCATCTCTGCACCTGACATTCTCCGTGCCGAGAGTTTTTGCGATGCGATGCGAGGCGAGGCAAAGAATAAAAAGATTTCTGGGGGATAAAATCCGTGGGACGAAAGTTTTGGGGGTCACTTCTCTCGCGTGTCAACCCACGGACTTCGATTTGTTCAAGACTGTGCCGGACTAATCCCGGCTACTTTTTTTTAGATCCTCGACCATATGACGTGTCCTATAAACGCCGAAAGGTCGACGGCTTTCGCGATATGCATATAATTTCTTCGTTAAGCGGTTGCAATAGATATAATTTGTAGATATACCTACATTGTTCACCATCACAATCTTACTACTTTTCTCGAAATCAGAGATTTCGAAATTTTAAGATTGATTGCACAACTTCGAACATTGTCTTACTTACAGAAATTATTTCTGCGTGTATTTGTTTAAAGACCACTACGGTCAAACAGTAAGATTCGAGAATAAAGTTATAAACGATTTCTCTTTCTCTCTCTCTCTCTCTCTCTCTCTCTCTCTTTCTCTCTATTTTTAAAAATAATTTTTAGATAAAATAATATGCAAGAAAAATTATATTTTTCTAAAAATATTAAATGGAAAGTATTTATACCTTCCACTTTTTTTTAGATTTAAAAGACTTGAGATAACGGAGTCTTCTGACCGAGACGACAATAAAAGAACATGACGTAGATCTTAACTAATATTTTCTGAGCTACGTGTGTAACTCCACGACAAATTGTGTCGTGCTAACTACTTGTTGCGGTCAGAATTGTTGCAACGGTGTTAACTAATCCCCCGTTGATATTTTTCGCAGCGCGACGGCAAAGTCGCGGCCGAGAAACTTTACGAGTAGGATGAGTTCCGCGACAATTGCGGAACTGGAATGGAAGGAGCGAGAGACAAGGGGAGTCTTTGCAAAAGTTTCGAGTTGGTTCTTCGTCGCCGATATACTTCTCCAACTTGATGGAATTCGATTTTGGTGGGATGGCTGGCTCTCTCACTGCGTGCTGTTTCCGGGGTCGCGCTACCACCGACAGTTAGGCGACAAAAATCTAACTGTATGAGATTTCATCGATTCCGAACAGAACTTGGACTGTCTCGACAGTCTGCCAGTATTTATTGGGAAAATTTTTATTTTTATCAGATTTTTAACGATTATTTATAGCTAGCTTAATACTTAATAGATACTTAAATTCTTAAATAGTTGCGAAAAGTTTTGTCCGTTACTTCTTGTTCTCTTTTTAAACCCCTAATGATTTTATTATGAAGTAATTGCGTGAATTAATTACGTTATTTAATCACGTTTCATTTTTTATTTTTAGATATTTTAAAGCTCTTTAGACATTTAAGATTACATAGATACCAAAAGCCAAGCATTTTTTTTTTTATTGATCTTGTATGGATAAATGCATCTACAAGTTCTGCGATTTCATGAGCATGAATGGAAAATGTGCTAAAGTCAAAGATGTTTGGTGACAAGACGGCGCTACACGATACGTATAAAATCTATTCACTTTCCTTTTACGAGATCGAGCGAAATAAGCACTATTCTGAAACGTCAATGCATCAAAGACAGTGATATTGGAAACAAGAGCAAACTATTTTTCTCGCTTGTTCCGTCTATAGGGTGTATATTTTATCAATCCAAGATCGTACAAAAATATTTCTTATGTTATCATTTCTGTAAGGATTCAACTCAGTAAGACTGAATCAATAATAGAAGAGAAATTCTATGAAATTAATTCTAAATAATTGATACCAACTCTCCTTTTAGCGCCAATCATAAAAATAATAATAATGATAGTAGCAATATTAATCATAATAAATAATAATAATTATATTCAATTTTTCTCCAAATAATTTAAAACGTAAAATTTTTATTTAGAGATTTTTCTATTTCAATACTTTTACCAGAACGAGAATTCGAACAGTATATATGAGAATTCGAGACACCCTATATACGACTCGGCATATCCTATCGGGACGGTCGGTTCTACGAGTTTTCACCGACTTCTGGTACCCATTCTTCGTCCTTTGCTCATTCCTTCTCGGTGTAGCTTTTTTTCTCTTCCCTTGGCACAACGAGCCAACTCTCTTCGGCCACTTCCGTCGATGTAACTGCTTGAAGTTAAAACGATCAACTCTTTCGCGGGATCTGTCTGCATTTTGGCAGTGACAACAATAAGAATAGAAAAGATTTCGTTTCAGTTACGGACTTACATAAAGTTTTGGAACGGACGTGATCTGGATTACGTGAAAAAGTAGAGATATAAATTACAGAGAAAGAAAGTGAATTTAGTGATAGGTAAATATGAATACTTATCTTTCACTAATCTTTCTTTTTATATATATATATATATAGTACAGATACATATAATAGACATTTCTTTTACTTGAGGAACAAAATAACTTTGCCTTACACTAAAAAATTTACGAGATATACACTTCGCTTTTCGTTCTGAAACTTTTTATTTCGAGTTCAATAGAAGCTATGTTGTAAATTATACTTTATGTTTTTATATTCTCTCAACAAAATGAATATGAGAATTTATATATGAAATAAAATAAAGAAAAATAAGCAAACCTACAATAAAAAAATTTCAATAATAAAATCTAAAACTAATGACCTCTTTTTAAAAAATATATAAATTCGGAAATTGTACATACCTTTTTATTATAATTTTTCTATTTCCTACATCTAGATTCATATCGCGTAAAGATAAATTTTAAGCATGAAATACTGGAACTACTTATGGTACAGAAAGATATTAAGACAGTTCAAATATATCTTCTATTCAAATGTATCTTATTATCTCTTTTATACATTCATAGATTCAGTTTAAAGATAAAAAATTATTCAAACGTATTTTATTTATATTTGTATTTATGACGACAAACGTAATTGCGCGTGAAAACGCTTAAAATCTTGAAATTATTGTGCTAGATTTTCATTCAGTCACGTATCGGGCATTCTAAAAAAAGTTCTCTACAGTTCCTATCTCACCAGTTCGGCGATTGGCGTATTTCAATAATGGCGAAATTGTTGAGCGGAGCGTTTTAATCGAGAATCGCCGTGGAAACTTTCAGTGCCATAAAAATTTATCCCGAAGACGTCCGGGCGCGGGAAAGTAGGTGGAGGAACAGGTTGGGATAGGGAGGGTAATTGGTCGATGCAATTCTTACGTAAGTTTGACTATCGCCCCGTACAAATTCCTGTTCGCGTGCCGTGGAATGAAAATTATAATCCGCGAGCTCGGCTACGCCGGATTTACATTCTCTCTTAACCGCGGTAGCAAGAAGATTTTCGCTTAAAATTCCGGGCATGTTTACCAAGCATCGTTTGTTCGCAGTTTGTGAACGATATTATTTTCTACAAATATTAACATCCTCTCTCTTTCCCTCCTTTTCTCTTTCTCTCCCCTCTCCTTCGCATGTTCTTTCTCGCTCGATCACGTAATCTTCGAATCTTATTCGCGCTACCGCGATATTCGCGTTCTTGGCAGTTCTGGAAAATTAAACGGCAATGGACTACCGGATATTTAACTCTTTATTGGGTCGTGTTTCCCCGAGGCAACAAATAACTACGTTTTATCATCGAGGGAACAAATAAGAGATGCGTAATATATAAAATAATAGTAGAAAAATAAGTAAACGTAAATACAGATGTTTCAACATTAATATATATATAGTGGTTTTATTTGCAATATAAAAGCAGATATAATATTAAAATAGAAAAATATATTTGTTCAATAATATATTGGCTATAAGAAACTCTCAGATAAAGAATTTCCTGTCACTTTGTGAAGAATTATTATTCTTTCTTTTATACGATATATACATACCAGATAAAAATTTGATATGTAATATCATATATGATTATGCTGCAATTAATTGTAACTTAGTTGCCATATAATTGTCACTTGCTAACGTTCCGCTTTTTCAACTCGAAAGCATAGTCGTCGACTCTGCCCTTCGTAGAGGATCATTCCGTACACGTTCCCTCTCACGGGCGGAATACGTGGATACGTAGTGAAATCGAAGGCACCGCTAACGAGATCCCCGCGTGGTCGATGAAGAAAGCAAGCGAGAGATCGAACCACACAGGAAAGGTTGGGAAGTCGCTAAATGAGAGTAAGCGCGAGGAAAAGTCGCGGAACGAACGAGTGCGAGAATGGGGTGGTTTAAAAGCGAACCACGTTCGCTTCGAGGGGATGGGTCTCGTACCAGCGTGCGGAACAGGGATGGAGCCGGGAGGATTGCAACGGTCAGCAGAATCAGAATGCTTAGAACCTCATATAACGGCCACTCGAGCGAGCTGAAACCGTCTGTACGTACGTACAGCGCTGTTCAATGATGGTGGCCGAAGGAGCGCAGTATTTGCTGTAAAAGCGGACCTAACGTCAACATTACGGTTACGGTAACGTAAATTGCAGATAAACGTAGCAATGACGCTCAGCCGAAGTGTTTTCTGTGATTTTTGCATCATCCTTTGTCTCATTTCGAAGAAAAAGAGAATATCTTTGCCTCATAAACATCATTATTTGACTTTGAATCTAAAATTCTTAATTTAAAATGTTTAAAGAACATTTTAAAATAAAGTTACGATATGAAATGGTGGACATTTAGTGTTAAACTTACTAAAGATTTACTTAAAGTGTGTAAGAGAGATTATACTATATTGCAGCATGTATATAATTACGTCGGCCTTAATTACTCACAGTGCGCAATCCAAATTATGCGAATATGCTCTACACTACAGGATAGGGTAGTATCTTTCTTGGATAATACTATACCTACTTCACGAGGTATGTGAACGATTACATCGTTAGGTGAACGATTACACATAATGTTCCGGCGGAGTTTGCGGGGCAGTCTGCAGGAGTTTGCACAGACTTCTCTTCCGCGGGTACTTGCGCCTCAAGATCTGAACGTCGTCTTTGTCAGGTTCGCATTGGGTGACCGTTTTCACGTTCGATCGAGTGTGCTAGTCAGAGGGTCATACCGATAATTAGACCGTGTCGCGCGTAAAGAAACCACTCCTTGCCGCAATCGCCGCTCCTCTGTTGCCCTTCCACCCCTTTCCTTCATTTTTTTGAGAATTTATGCCGATAGAAGCGACAAACTCAAGCTGATACGAAGATTGAGGTCGCACGCCAAATAATCTTTACGTTCTGTGTAATATTCTTCTCTCTCAAATACAAGTAATATATTTATGCAACACTCCTAAGATGCGGAAATTTTTAAAGTGCTTCCTACTGAAAATTCTTGAAATTCGTTCCCCTCTTCACAGAAGTCTCCGACTCGCAAAAATCACAATAATTCCACGCATCGCGGTGAATCAGGACGCGGCAAGAAAGCGAATTAAATGTTGTTCTTCTCTCCTTTATGCACAGCTAAACCGTATTCTTACTCCAACAGCGTGTAAGTCGATTCACGGTTACCGCAAGAAAATTCCATACCCTTCGTCGGTTTATTCTAGCGAAATGGAATAACCGCCCGCGGAGAAAGAGAGGGAGGCCGGGGGTGGCAAAGGAGCGCAGTATGCGCGGTATGCCGCCGCTGCAAGAAACACTCGCAAGTATTAAACTGCATAGCTGCCGGCTGCACGTTCGTAAGTGGTCGCATTACAGAGACAGCGGGTACCGACGAATGTTACGAACCTGCGTCGGATAGTTCTGGCGCCAGCTCCCCGCGCATTCTACCCGCCGAAACCCGCGAAGGTCGAAGTCGGAATTACATTCCACCTTCACTTTTCGTAGGAAGGTCGACTGTAACAATTCCAACAAAATTCTGAACAGCTTCTGGCAAAGTCGCATTTAGATTATGATATTCCGTGTATTCCCGGCGAATTTCCGTGTTTCTTGGCGTTGTTGTCCTATACGAAGTATCTTGGAACCTCGATATCTGTATAGGTACTACAAACTTTCAATTGGAGGAAAATTGATTTCAAACTAGCGTCGACAAACCTGTCACCGAAATTAGAATCGAACGTACTGAGACGTCTTGTGTCCTAGCGAACATTATGGGCGGAATTGCTGTGTTTCCGTTTATAACGAGCATATACGGCATCGTTCAGCGTGTCGCCTTTACGAGTGGGACGAATCGAAATATCTGGTTTCTCGAACGATGAGCAGGCGCGGCTCCAGAAATTCACCGCAAATTTCGTCGGCGTTTACATCCACCGCGGTCATTCCGTTTCCGGGAGGAAACTTCGCGAATCCGGCTAATCCTATTAGCGAGGACACCGAGCGCTTGCCTGGATTAAACGAGCAAGGCGAGCGGGACGACGGAGCTCGTTTCTGCGACCGCCGGTGGAAACCTACGAGCATTCGCGTGTAACACGCGAGCGGCGATTTTCCGATCGTGAACGCGGCCAGCATCTCTCAATGCTCCTCTGCGGCGAGTACTTGCGAAATTGCCAGTTGCAAATCGAGGAACTGAACAACACTACCTCACCATCGCGCGTCTCCTCGAATATTTCAAATTATCATAGGCACGTTGATTCTTATATCATATATAAAATTTATTACGTTATTACGTTTTCAATTTTTAATAAGAGATATATTTAGAAAGAATCAAGAGATCGCAATTGCAATTCCATTTTCCATGGAAAATTGAAAACTAGAATCTCAAAGAAAAGTATACATTCTTTTTATCGTTGAAAATGAAAATTATCAAATTGAAATTAAGATACAGTGGAAAGGTCGCTAAAAAATTATACCATTATCTTCCTCAACAATGACAGGAGATTCTGTAGAAAAGAAAAATTTATTCGCGCGCTATAAAGTTAGATGCATTTCACGTTAGGCTCTCTTTTTCCCTCTTGATCGTCACACAACGGCGATTCACCGTTGTATCGAAAACGGCGGCGATATAGCGAGGAATACATCCAGTATTATTCATCGGCGCCAGTATCCGCCGTCGCGGTGATCCCTCTGAATATACGTTATCCGCTTTTATCTCCTCGTGCGGCTATACCGCATATACCGCCGCGCGCGGTCCATACTTCTGTGCGCTCGTCCATGCTCATCCCGCAGCCGCGTCACGCTCGGCAGTTTTAGCACGCGTGTCCGATGCGGGATACGCGTGCAAACGTTACGTCGCGTTTCGCGCGAGGCGGCAAACATGCCGCCCCGTGAAACGCAGTCGGATAGGGGAAGGATGGTGAGGGGTGGTAGAACATGCAATTTTCACGCTTTAGCATTTCCCGGCGCAATTACTTTTCGAGAATGACGCGAACGCCCTTCTGACGTCCCGACGAGTTCCGGCAATCGACAGGAATATCGCGTAAAAAATGAAAGGGAAAAGGGTCGAAAGGCGAATGGCGGAAGTCATAACGTATAGCTGATGAAAACGAGTTGAAATCCACGAATATAACCGGCGGCCTTTCGCGATATGCCACGTTCGTCGTTCATTATGGCTCGCGGGCTTAAATCTCGCGGTTTAATTGGATCGCATTTCGCAGGAAGGAACGATATATTAGGCGCTTTCCATTTACACTCAAGTGAGCTGAGTTACTCAGTTATGTGAGTACTTTAGACTCAGATAAGACGTCAGTTGTTCAGCGAGTAAAGGGAATTTACCTGCATGCTTATTTTGGTGACAAAGCTATCGCATAACAATACAAGTTCATAATCTCACTTTTAATGTGAGTCTAAGGACACGGTCTCGATTGTGAATAAAAATCCAGTTGAATCTCACTTGCCATCAGCATCAAAAGGAACGTGCATTCAACTGATTTATGACGTCACAAGTGAGAATCAACTGAGTTTTGATGTAAATGGAAAGCTACTATTTTTGTTTGATCATAAATAGATGAATATGAGGCATTCCATACTAAATCAACCAGGGTCTGACTTAATTCGATTTACTTTTCTAGACGCGCAGTTATTTTTTCACGCTCTTTTTTTTTACTGTTACTATACTTATATAGTAACTTATATACTTATATAGTAACTTTAACTGGGAGTTAAAACTTAGATTTTATTATACACTTTATACGTAATTTTCAAGCGTTTGTATCGTCTCGAATATTTAAGTATTTATATGATATTACGCTTTTGTCATTCATACATTTGAGTGTGTCACGGTCGTGATCATCAAATACCCGGAGGAGCTATAGGACGTTGTATTCAAACAATTTAATATGTATCAAAATGTAAGAATACTCTGTAGTGAATTTTTTATTTCGTGACAAAGTACATGTATGTTGCTCTCATTAAACACTCGACGAAATAACTGTCGATATATGTATATGTATCTAATACTAGGTTGAGGTGGCAGTGTGGTCTAATGGTAAAGTGCCAGACTCGTGACCTCGAGGAATCGGGTTTGAGCACGCCTGATCACAGAAATTTTAATATTCCAAGCTGCTGCACCCCCCGCACGAGACATTTATGAGAGGGGACTCACGTGCGGAGAACTGGCCTGGTTTCTGTCTTTGGGGAGAAAGACGTAGGCTGTTGTTTCCCACATTCTATATTGTAGATAATATTTTTGGAATACAAATTAAAATCCAACACATTATTAACAAAATGCTATATGTACAATTTGTATGGAAAGAGTTTTAAATTTATAATATTATCAAGCCAAGAAAATTTAAAGACAAGTATTAACAAAATGCTTACCCTATTTCGTTGTATAGATGCTTTTCAAAATGCTTTCGTAAAGTCTTTAAATTTTCTTGATTAGTTAATATTATAAATTTAAACATGCAAATTGTACATATACAATTGCATGCAATGTAGGTACATGCAATTGTACATATATACGTGAAAAAATGCTATATGTACAATTTGCATGGAAAGAATGACCTCGACCTCTCGGATTTGGTCCGCGATTTTTTATGTTATTGTTCCAACTCTAAAATGCACTCAGTTTTTTTAAGATTTTTTTTATAAATTTGATTTACTTATAATTTTTTAAAACAAACATATTGTTGGCCACAATTTAAAAATCTGAAAAAATTCTCAAAAATTCTGTGTCAGATATCAAAATTTTTAAGCCTTGACCCAGAGTGGGCCAGCGTTTGCTTATATTTTTTTCAAAAAAAAGAAACATTGAAAAAAATTAGAAGAAGAAGTCAGCCCACTGTAGGGGTAGGCTGTTGCTTGAACATTTTTATATGTACATAACACAGTATTTTTGAGAATTTTTTCAAATTTTTCCGAAGCGATTTTTCAAAACAAAAAAATCTGAGTGCATTTTAGAGTTGGAACAATAACATAAAAAATCGCGGACCAAATCCGAGAGGTCGAGGGTCAGACCCTGGTCGATTTGGTACCTATAAAATTCCCCATATATAAGTCGAAATAAATAAACATAAAAATTGAAAAAATAATTTAGAAGAAATGAAGCGAATTTAAAATGGATTAAATTTGATTGGTTTTTCACGCGTTGGTAAATTTGAGATATAATTTTTTACAGTATAATAAACGTCCCACAAAAGTGTAATATTAATCTTTGATAGCATATTAATTGAAATAATAAATTTTTATGTGGAAATAATTTTTGAGTTATAAGCGGTATTTAAAGTGGCTCAATATCGCGCAAAAATTGCATACTCAAAACGGATTGCATTTGTATGTACGCATACCAATTTGTCATCTGTTATTGATTTTCACAGCTCAGGGGTGATATCAATTTAAGGTAAATAAAAATATAAGTTATCGCAATTTTTGCGGCAATTTAATTTAACTTTCTTGATTTATTGAAACCATAAAGTTTTATTTCATATGGAATAAGAAAAATTTCAACTAGTAATGATAAATCAAGAGACACGGTAGTGTCTCGCGCCAAGTACGCGCGCAGCGAGACCCCGTGGCTCTATCTACGCGACGCGACGAGTTGCGAGTACGCGAGATTTTGAGATCTCGATAACCAGTGAACGGATGAATTTCTAACTAGGCTTAATAGATAGCTTGGACCAAATTTATATAATAAAAATGTTTTTATTTTTTCGCTACGTGGGGACTAGTCTAGTCTTCTATCCCCACCAAGCGATCAGAAGAAAGAGAGAGGAGACTGTCCACGGGCTATGTCTGCACCGTCTATCTTCCGACGCGTGCTCTTACGGCAGAAGCCGGTCTATCTATATAAGTCTATGGTTAACTCACTCTCCGTCTCTTTCTAACTTCAAAGGTTAGAAAGAGACGGAGAGTGAGTTAACCTACAGTTAAGAGTTAACCGACCTTTGTGAAACTCGGCCCTAATGTCTAAAGAATATGTCTTTCAAGATTGAAAACTTCGCAAAAATAACAGTGGTATATTTAAAAAATAAATCTGCCTGGCGTTAGGTCGAATTTTTCTGAAGAAATTTCAGGTTAAGTAGAATTTTTTCAATTTTCTTCTGGCAAGGAAGGGGAAGAAGGGACAAAGACACAGGATGTGAAATATAACCGCATTAGCACACCGACACATGTATTACTATTGTGAAAACTTCTGCGTTTGTGAAAATTTCAAGATTGAAACTATCGGTTAGAAGCTTTTCTACTTTCTAGCCAAAGTGAATATAAATCAAAATACTGAATGTAACTAGAAAAAATGTTAGGAATATTTCTATAACAATGCAAGTAAATTGAAACGAACAAAATTTAGAGGCAATCAATACACTGAAGAAAAAATGACATTCTTTGTTAATTAAAATGGATATTATATATATCTTCAATTAAACTAATTGTTACTAATTTTTAAAAGAAAGTTAAAAAATATTCTTAGAATTCAATCAGTGTATAGAATTATTATTGTATATATAAAATGTATAATCCATCATATTTGAAACTAAATATATTACAATTGCGATCGCAATATAAGAGACTATTTGGCAATGTTTGTTGCGCTTGAGATCGCAAATCTAAACAAGAAAACACTTAAACAAGAAAACTATTCTTAATAGCAATATTAATAGTCAGTATGTATTCGTTACAATGTGTCCATTTTTAACAACGTGTGTTTTCGAGAAAGAATTTCTCACACAATTACGAGTATATATGAAAAATGTCCATAGAGTTCGTTCTTCACGCACGCGCGACTTACGATTGTGATAGTGAATCAGTGATGTATATATATACATATACGGTGTATTACGAGCATCGAAATTTTGAAGAAATTATGCGGACAGGCAAAACAAAGGTTTTAAATTTAAAAAATAATTAATTAATACTAAAAAATTTGAGCAATCTTCGTACAATATAAATATTAAAATGTTAAAACGATAAAAAATTAAAGATTTTCAATAAGCATGCAGCTAAATGTAAAACTCTCTTAAG
The DNA here is from genome assembly GCA_035220615.1 of Leptothorax acervorum. Classification (NCBI taxonomy): domain Eukaryota; kingdom Metazoa; phylum Arthropoda; class Insecta; order Hymenoptera; family Formicidae; genus Leptothorax; species Leptothorax acervorum. The sequence continues at coordinate 288,430 of JASTWQ010000170.1, forward strand.
CCTTGTGTCCACGATGCTAGAACTGCGTCCGAGTTTCGGTTTAAGCCAATCAACTTGCAGCTCTTACAGAAAAGTAGCAGTTTCATTGGCTTAAATCGAAACTCGGACACAGTTCTAGCGTTGTGGACACAAGGCTTAATACTTGAATACTTTGTTGAAACTTCATTTAATGCGCAGACGCGAATATTGCTATACCATAGAACGCTCTGGAATGTTGTATTCAGAGGCACGTGTAAAAAGTATAAAGAACATTCATTTCTTGGCTGAAACTCGTACGGACTAGTCGCTCTATAAGAGCTTCTGCGAAACGGTTTCAAAGTGCCATATATAATAAAACGCCTAAAAAGACATTCAAAATGTAAAAAAAAACGCCAAGTATATTTTACGCAAATAATTTTATAAATAATACTAGGAAAAAAATAAAGTATTTATTAAAAACACAAAAACATTAAATTTAATAGCACAAAAAAGAAGTGAAATTAAAGTATTATTGCAAGTATATTTATTAGAGTAAGCAATATCTCGCAAAATATATTTTTGTGCGCGAAATTGAATTTAAAGAAATATCTCAAAGTGTTGCAGTGAACTTAATATAGGATGCAGAAGACATTTAAAATGTATGAAATACAGTAGCAAAATAAAATTAAAATATAAAATAAAATAGATAGCGTAATGAGAGGTGCAGGAATTGAAAAGGGTTTAATTGCATCAATAACAAGCACCAAATTATGTGAGAGACAACAATCAAAGATGGACATAATCTCTAGCAGCAGCATACTTGGCGTGCCCGTATTGCCTATTTAACAACAAACGGGCGTATATTTAATTGGCGCAATTTAAAGATATTATTTTGTTTTTTTTTTATAATAGATAATCACTTAGATTTAGATTAAATAAAGTAACGCAATTTTTTGTGATAAATATTCTACTACTTGGGTTTTTTCGATTAATCTATACACATCATGTATATCATCAATTTCGCGTTATAATCGCGCGAGATATCGAGCGGCATATCGGCGCATTGAAATTAGCCACGAATCTCGCGTTTCGCGTTTCTCGGGCCTTATTCTCGAAAAATACCGTATGCCGAAAAACAGTTAACAGTTTTCCACTTACCTATTAGATATTTCGTAGGGAGAGATTGAACGGGACTTAAAAGAGCGTCGCTCGCGAGTCGTTGCTCCACCATGTCCACTACCGTTTACGTTGCCGAGGTTGTTTACGTCTTTTGGGCTCGGCTTTCCTGGAAGACCCGCGCCTCGCCCCTCGCGAGACGCTCGACGCGGGGCGCACACACTTCCCCCACTCTTTCCAAATTTTTCCTATTTCCATAGTCGCGGACAGTATTAGTGCGAATTCGCGGCTGTGTTCAGTGCGCTCCGCGTTTCTCGCGACTCTCGCGTTCTCTGACCCGTCGCGTCGATCGTGAACTTCTGGCCATATCACGCTCCGAAAGGAGGTAGGAGACATTATAATTAAAGAAGATAAGAGATAAGAAAGATCGCGAATGAGTGTCGGGAGTGTCGGAATTGAGCGACGGTCGATTCTCTTGTTGCGTATCCACGCAAATCCATATCGCATCTCTCGTTGTTCGCAAATGGCGTCGCGGAATTAATTGATTTGTCGCACCACAGAATACAGCGGATTTAACTAAAGTTTTACTCTACTCTCATTTAACGCAAGTAAATTGGCGAATCCGCGTCTCCTTGCTCGCCGAGAGTGATAATCTCGCGTCGATAGGTACACTTTTTCCGCTTTTCCGTACGATTGACGTGATTTCTCGACGTTCGCAAGTGGCGTCGAATTAATTGATTTGTCGCACCATAGAATATAGCGGATTTAACAAGTTTTACTCTCATTTAACGCAAGCGTATTGGCGAATCCGCGTCTCCTTGCTCGTCGAGAGTGAATCTCGCGTCGGAGTAATGTATCTATGTACCGTCATTGCGTACAGTGAATTTCACGAAGGTTTTCGTTTCACACGCAGGTGAGTTGTTTGCGTCGCGGAGTGTTTTTTTCGCGAAGGGCCGCGCTTCGAGACGTTAGGCGCGTACCCTCTCCTCTCCCGCCCCATCCCAAATTTTCCATTAACCTCACAATCAGTCGCATCGTAATACAAGACCACGTATTGTCATTCTCGCGGCGAGAGCCTCGAGCGGGCGGGCAAATGCGCGAGCCGCGCTCCGCGTGTATTACCTCCAGAGACGTGACGGCGACAAGTGCTAAAATTATTCTGTACGAGTAACGAACGTTAACTCGCGCGATAACTTAACTCCTCGTATTCATTTTATTATGCATTAAGTATTTCGTGACGGAGCGGGAAACTGGCTGGCACGCGGCCTTGGTATTTGTTATCGCCCCGCGCGATGTTGTATTCGCAAGGTTAACGCGCTATCATTCGCATGCCCGAGTCGCTCCGTCCGCGTCGTCGCATTATCTTTCGAGATGCGGTCGTTTCCCGCTAATTACTCGGCCCGAGCCAATTAATTAGCTCCCGTGACATTTATGAGTGAGCGTATCGCGGCGACAGTCATCTGTTGAAGTGGATAGTATATTTCGCGCGAATTATTATTCATTTAAAATAAAGGAGAAGAGATATTAATGATACGTATTTCTCTTTCAAGGGATTTATGCGCGTTTAAGATGTATCGTATACTGGGTATTTCATATATTTTCAAACGGATCGTCGCATCTTAATTAACCGTCAATTTTCTTGTCAGTCGTAATTCTAGTGCCGTGGTGATTATTGTACTCTAATAATTAATGCGCGCGCGATTGTAATTAACCATGTTTTCGCGAGTGAGTATGCAAGTGCCATGAAGGAACAGTAACGAAGAGGAAAACGAGAGGAACAGGCCCGGGGAGGTATCGGATGACGCCGAGGCAACCAAAGGGTCCAAAGGGTAATTTATCATTTGGCCGTTATTTGTTATTTGCGAAGCTAAGCATTTATTTCCGCGACAGTCGCGTGGTATATTCCGTACATCATTTTGCATCTTTCATTGTGTAGTAGAATAAATATAAGATAACTTTTCGCATGTCACGAAATTCTTATTGTTTATGATTATAGATTCTCTTATTGATTAAATATTGATTAATTTTATAAAAGTTTATGCTTAAGAAAAATATTTTTGTTTCCGAAAATTACTGCAGAATTATTTTATTGGACATTTACTTAAAAAGGAAACGAAAACAGATAAATAAAATATTTAATGCGCGCGACAGATATTTTTGGAAAAGTTTATTATTATTTTGGACGCCGTTATAATTTAGATTTCATATTTGTATTTTACAGATAATCATGCGGTTACACCAACTCTGCTGCTGCGTATTGTATCGGTGAGTGCAAAATTATTTTTATTTTAATTCGAAAGAATAGATCTGTGAAAAAAATTGTATTAAATATAGATAAAATATATTTATGGATATATGTATATATCAAATTAAGGGATATTATATAAATGTATATCTATTTTCTCGTCTCTTTTTCATAGATCTATTGCTTTAAAATGAATGGGTTAATACAGATTAATGATATATTTAATCCTGAAAATGTGTTTAATATTATACGTTGATTTATTACGTGCACGCGAGAATGTGCAGTGAATGTGCATACATTTATATGCACAGAGATCATAGAATAAGTATAGCTCAGTATTTGACGCAATACTTATTGACACATTTTGATATTACAATATACATCAAAATACGAATTACGTGATATATCAATCGCTTGAAATTTATAGGACAAAAAATAAATCACGAGAATAAATCAAGAGTTATAGAAAATATTTTACAATTTTAAAGTAAGCTCGCGGTAAAAGTTATAAGCAACAATAGAGTAATTTTCAAAGAAGTAAAATTACCTTTTCAAATTTAGTAACAGCTTTTGTCGAACACTCTATATCAAGATTTTAAAAAATTAAAAATTTAATAATTGAGAATATCATGAAAATGTAGCATCAATAATATATTGTTTCTTTAACGACTTCTCTTAATTTATATAAATGCATTATAATAGATTAAATTTTCGGCTTAATTATCGAGCTTAAGATAAATAGTAGAAAATACAAGATTAAGTATGAATAATAATAAAATAAAATATTAATTGGGGTGTATTAATATTTTTAGAATATAAAACTTTTCTTTCAGTTTCTTCTCATAATGCTCATATTTCATAAACGATGAGGATCAGAGTATAAGATATTTATGTATTATATATTTTTATATAGAACAAATTAGTATCTAGAAAATACATGATAGGAAAAGATTAGTAATATTTTAGACATATTACTTTATTTTTTGTTTCTTCCTTTTCCTAAATATTTCTTTAACAGAATTTGATGTTTATATGCGACCTGTTTCTTCTTGGATTAAATAATTTATAATATACAAAATTGTACATGCAAGAAGAAAAAATAATTTCCAGAGACTTTTTTAATACGCAAATGTTACAATTATAAATAAAAGAGAGACAAAGGATATTCCACATTCCACATATAGCGTATTTTAACTAATTTATTTTATAAAATTAAAATGTGTGCTAATGGTTATTTATAATATTTATCTTTATATATGTATAATGTACACACACTAATGTTATCCTAATCTTGTATAGCCCATCCATCTATATATATTGATAATTTGATTATTGATTTGTACTTACGTATTAAAATTTTGAATAACTCATCAATATTGCTGAGAATAGCTGATTATTATATAATAAAATAGCTATATATATATATATATATAAAGTAGACAAAATTAAACGATTACTAAAATCAATAATAGGTACTTAAGCTATGAAAATGAATAATAGATCGATATACGTGTAAGCGATATACAATATATACAATGAGATATTTTACACAACAAATACCTATATAATTCGCCAGCTTATGTGTGGATTTGTGAATAAACTATTGAATATTATAACTTCTCTAACCACGTTACGCGCCAACGCGTAAATTCAAAAATGCGGACGTAAAAACCTTAAATTTTTGCAATAGTGCACTTGAATGCAGATTCATTCTTAAAGCGAATTTAATTATTTCAAATAATATTGTAAAATACTTTTGAGATATATATTTATATTCGTGTAATCATACAAGTTTGCTCTCATACAGCTCTATCCAGAGCTTGCTGCGATTTTGTCGTTAATACCGGCTCGGCTTAAGTCTTGCGAACGCGGATTCTCGCGGAGGAACAACGCGCGCGGAAATCTTAAATCCCTCGGCGACGCATTCGAGTGCAGTGAGACGAAAGCAAAAACGCAACGCAACGCAACGCAACGCAATGCCGCCGCGGAGCGAGCGGAGGGAAACAGATGGAAAAACGGGCAAGGGAAAAAGGAAAATCACGTTTGTCAAAAGCGCATAAGTTGCGGCTGAACGTTCGCGTAAAGTCCGCATGCCGCGCATCCGAGAATATGAGATTCTAAACCGCGGCGCACGGCGCGCGGCAGCCGCCTACTTTTTCAAATTAATGTCTGTCCAGTTAAATGCAGAAGAATGTAATATACGGCGCTCTCTCTCTCTCTCTCTCTCTCTCTCTCTCTTCCCATTTCTTTTTTCCTCTTTCTCTCTCTCTGTCTCTCGCTGGGCTGGATGGATGCATACTCTCATGGCTCCACTATAGCGCGCATGTGTGCGTTTTATCTCCGTGATCCGTGTGAGTGTGCACCACCGCACGCCGGGCAGTAGCGGCCAGTGCGTTGAGTGCAATAATTGTACCGGCAAGCCACTTTGATGTTGATGCATTAACCCTCCATGTGCCTCCGCCACTCGCCGCAGCAACCCCGTCCCGCAACCGACATTCCCAATCTCGCGCTCCTATCCACTCCCTCATCCTCTCTCGCTCTCTTTTTCTCTTTCTCTTTCTGTGGCAGCGCAATGACGCGTTTATGCGTACGTGTGTACCGGAAATCTACGAGGCAATCGCGGGTTCTGTGTATAGGTATGACTGCATAGGCGTCGCGACACGAAGCAGACACTCATTTGCTTCTAAGTTTTCAAAACAGGAACGGAAGATTAGCTCGAAAAAATGGTTTATATATAGATAGCAAAATTCATATGAGAGATAAATGATTATAATTAAAGTAATTTAAACCCTGGCTGAAGTAATATTTTTCGCAATAAAGATTAGAACTATTTAATGTAGAAATTACATCAATTAACCAAAACCCATGGTCGAAATTAATAATGTCTCGACGATTGATCCGAAAAAGTGCTGTGTGAATCCGACAAATTAAGTCGGCTCACAGTTTTACAATGTTCATATTGGAAAGACATTATACATATATTGCCAGTCACAGTCGATTTAAATTACTTTAATTGTTATTCAATGCTGGCAAAGGAAATGTATTATTCGGTAAATGATTTATATAGTTTAAATTTTCACCATTGAAGTATAAATATTAAGGTACCTACCTTTCATCTCTTTTAACTTTCTTAAGGATATCTTGACCTTTCTTTTTATTTTATCAAATTTCCATCATTTTATAACCATTATATAATTTTATCTTTGTAGTATAAAAATGTAAAGATTGTGAAAAGATCTGTCAGATTTTAATAGATTCCTAAAAAAGTTCTGGTGGGCGCCCATGTTGTAAATCTCCTAAAAAAAGGTTGTAGCAATGTGTGTTCATGCACGGGCGCGGACGCAGATGTACGCAATAAAATGTCATTCCATTTTTTTTAACACAATACTGCCAGTTTCTCTCTCTCTCTTCAGCTCGCTTACTATACTTTCTGTATTAGTGCATTCTTAAATTTGAATATACGAAACGATTATTGTTTGAAGTAACTTGCAATATTAATGATAGATATATAGATGACTAGCTGAAAATTCTGGCATTTTTTAGAGAGAATATCTTTAAAACTCATGTCTAAAAAGTACCCTCATTTTTTCTAAATAAAAATTCTTCAAAATCTCTTCAAAAATTTTCTCTTTTAATCTTAGTCTTTAGCGAACTAATTTAATTTAGTAGTTTAGTATTTAATCAATGGCATCAGCCAGATCAGATTTACCGTTGAGACGCGAAATTACTTGGACAAGGGCTATTGTATTCTGCAATAATTTCTATAAAAGTGAGATAAAATCTCTCGAGCTTATATCTTTCGCTCGATAAACGATTATATTACACAATACAGGAAGACTTTAAAACCCGCAGCAGGGAGAGAGCTTTCCGTCGTGACGCACCTCATATTTTATTAATCAACCGCATCTCTTGCACGGGGACAACGTAGTGGGGTGCATTTCGTGCGGGCTCCTACAATGCAGGGTTAATATCAGGAAGATGTAATCCGGCGTTCCGCGCCGCGCGCCCTTCGTACGGGGGTGGAAAAGCGCCGGGCTTTGATCGCTTCCGTGGATCTCGCGACGTTATGAACTGCTAACGTGTTTACACGGGGGATTGCACGCGTGCTCAATTTCACGAGCACGTCGCTGATTTATCGCTCGTAAGGACGCCCGCACGCGTCGCCGGCGCGGCGTAACCCCGTAGCCCAGTTGCAGCGCGCTCCGTTGTATGCACGTGTGTGCACCGCGGATTACATCGAGTATCGTCTCCCTTTCCATCCCCTTCCGCTTCCATTATGCACCGCATTAAGCGCACCACGTGATCCCAGCTCGCGATACCATTTCCAAATTATTCACGTAACTTCGTGCAAAGAAAGGATTTCGCGAAATTCACTTTATTAAAAAAAAAAAAAGGAAAAAGAGCAGTCGGTCAATTTTTTTTATAGAACGTCTTTTTGACTTTCGTTAAAATTCACCATCGGTATATTTTCATTTCAAAACGGATTTACAATTTTACAAAGTTCCTGAACGCGACCTCTTTATTTTTATGAAAACGCAAGGAAATGTAGCTTTCAAAATATTTCACGCTTTCCTGGAATTTATTATCATAAATAATAATTTATCATCTTTTGAAGAAATTTTTTATTTAAATATTATCAGTTTTTAAATTAGACTAAATTATTTGAAAAAAATAAGTTGCCATGTGACTCATGTTCTCTCTCTCTCTCTTTCTTTTTTTCTATCTTTCGTTCTTAGTAAATAAGATTACAATTTTATATTTGCGATTTTACTTTTTAGTACATATAAAAGCGAAATGTTATACAAGCGTCTGTATTTACCAGATAACAACAAAAAACACCTGAGAAAGGAACATTTGAATATCTTTCTACATAAATATAAAGAATATGAAGTTGTTAAATACAATGGAAATTTTAATTTCAAATTGCATTAAAACTTGCTGCATTTGTTCTGAAGTATAGTACTACAATTTACGCATAACGCAGAGTTAAACGACGCGTAGAGCACAGGTGAGAGTGTCTGTGTATTTGTGTGTAACAGTGGGTTGGTTACCGCTCCAAGCAATCGATCGATCAATCAATCAATCGAACGGTTGCTCTAAACAGCGGTTCCGACCTGACAGCGAGCTCCGACCGTTATTAAATGCGGAGCCGTTCAGTTTGATACATGCTCAGGGTGAACTGGGAAGGCCAGCCCTAACGACCGGGCCGACCTGACCCGCCGGAATTCTCTGCATACTTTTGTCTATGTTACTGATACGCGATAAACTTCCAAAGAGCTCCTTCCTCTAAGTATTATCCGAATTTGGTACCTACCACAAGTTTCCTCTAAACATAGAGGAGAACACAGAGAATTCTGATGTTTTTGTAATTTTTTAAATAAATCTACCTTACAATTGCTACAATTTTTTTTAATTTTTAGTATATATTGTCATTTTTTAAATGGGATTACAGAGTCTCAGACCAACTCCTGATGATTGTAAATTACTGTTGAATGTTGAATTTGAACGGAGAACATGCAAATTACCGGTTTTAATTATTTTCTTACGTCCTCAAGAATAATTTTACTTGTCAAATAATCAGGAAGACAGTTTATTTTAATTGTGTCATACATAATATATATACTATGTATATAATATGTAACGCATGATACACTGATTCCGACATCACTGACAAAAACATACATACATCCAGTCACATCGTTTCTCTTATAAATTCTTCAGAGTCATCGAACACAATAGATTTGACATTAATATTCCAACAACGAGAAACAATATACGCGGCCGGAATTGATGGTTGGATCCTATTTCTCGGAAAAGAAATCCGACGAGGAAGAAATTTATCGCGCGTCAGACTTCGGTTTGTATCGGCTCGAATAAAAGTCGGACGGCGATCGTGAGGACGTTTAAAAATGATTTAATGCGGGGTGGCTCGCCATTCGCGGGGCGGTGAGACACGGGGGTGACTCCGTTGGAGGCAACTTGTTGCATGTCGGTGACACACGACGCCCTTATACCTAGGCTCCGTGTCTAAAGACTTATCCCTGTGTTTGTCACACGTAATCCGTTTTCGGCGACTTTCCTTCCTTCCTTGAACCATCGCTTTCATCCTTCGTCCATCGCGCGCCGCGTATAATTCATTTACAACCTGATAAACCTGACAGTTCTTACGAAACTCCTAATACATTTTACAATCCATTTTAATATCAATACGTCTCCGATAGCCAACGAGAATAATTCGTAAAATTAATTGTCTGCCATAGCAGTTTAATTCATATATTGTTACTTCTTTTCTTTATCACTTGAATTATTAATATAATGAAGTAAAAAATGGAAATGTTGGCAATTTTTTAAATTGTTTTTATTTACGTATATGTAATGCGTATTTTAAAAGCTGAATCTTTTATCCAATGTCATTTTCATAATCCGATTTCCTGGTGTTCTAAAAGAATGGATTAACACAAACTGAGTTTTTTAAATAAATTTTTTTGATTCTGTTACATATTATTTTGTCATACAGCAGCGCAAATATAGTAATACAAAAATTGCTAATATTTTAAAATAACACAAAATTGCCCGTACGTTAATTTATCAATGTAATCATGTCATAAATAATATTACCAATGTTTAAGATATCTCCATGTTTAAAATATTTCCTCGCGATTTGCAAAGGTAGGTTTTCATTTTCTTAGAGTATTTTGATTGAGTAGCACCTTTCTCTCTCTTTTCTCATTTCCTCGACGTAGAATTTGTCGCGTAAACGAGGTTGACGGTAGATCCTCGCTAAGCCACGGATGTTTCCTTAGGAGGACTTAAGGATTTGGGAGATTTTTGAGTGCGGTTTCAGGCTGGAGAGAGAGTTGTTTTTCTTCAGGATTTTGCCGTTGCGTCTCGTGACCTCGTGGTCCCGGGATAAAGCCGGGAAAGTCCGAGCGTCACTTTAAAATTGTAACGCGAAGAATCCCATCACCTACCTCACACATCCCCGGGCTTGCTTCGCTTCTATATACAAGAAAGTTTTACCCAAATAAATATAAACCAGTGCATCGTTAGTATAATGTTATCAATGCAATTTAAACTCACGTATCGAGTTTTTAGGCAGCGGGTAAGATGAGGGACATTGGTAATCGAGTTATCATGTCTCTTGCTCCTCGTGCGAGTTAGGGATCCACTGCTAAATTGATCTGACAGAATTAGGATCGCCAAACTATTTCGATGAAATTGCTCGCAGTTAAGACTTTGTCTGATGTTCACAAACATTGACGTCGGACGTGAGACGAGGTTCTCCGCTGATTACGGGACCGCTCACGTGACTTCGAGAACGATGTTGATCTTGAGTTGCTCTTTGACGAGATGCACAGTTGACGGTGCAAAAATATATTACGTGCCGATTCCTTCTCCTCGTATAATTGCGCCCAATTATTTTTCATGCAAATATCAAGAGAAATATTTGAGAAAAGTGATTGTAACGAATGTAATTATAAATTAATTAAGCTACAGATGTAAATTGTAAGTCCGCTTGTGAATTTTTACGAGACTAAGAGAAAGGCAATAAAAATTTATCTTACCTTTTTTTTTATATTTATTCAAAATTCATTTCGCGCCTGTATATAAAACTCTTATAATCCTTTGTCTGTTAATATTGCAGACTCAATTTAAAAAATTCAGTATTTTGTGGAAATTTGCTCGTCGTTTGAGTATCGATATATCTGAAGTTAACGAACCCGATCAAAAACTCTGCGGGCATGTGAACAGCTGAATATCCCTCTTCTTCTTTCACAAGCAACCGCCGTTCGCGGATCGAATAATAGCGCAAGATTGGATCAGAGAAATGAGGGAAACGGCTCGTTTACGTCTAACTAACGTGAAATTACCAGAGCACTCCCGGCGAGCCGCTCTCGACGAATCGACGTTCAATATTCTTTGATCGCGCGTCATTAACGGGCCGGCTCGTTCAGTGCCTCATGAGTGGAATCGCGCTGGTAACTCTAATGTGATCTAAAAAGAATCGACGGCTCAAAACGACGCAAACCTAGCCCCATCGCGGCAAATGATTCGCCGGAATTCGACAACGCCTTTCGTGGTTGCATCGAGTATCGAGTTTTTTTTTAAACGAGAATTTATCGAAATAATGAGCTGAGATGTCAAATCGATAAAAAGACCGATAAAGAGTCATTAAATTAGTAAAAGTATATCGATAGAGGGAAAATATAGCTCGATGTAAATTTTATCAATGTTTATGTTTATATTTTATCAAGATTATGCTTTTATTTCTGCTTTATTTATCTGTTGTCATTTATCGATTGATTTCTCCTGGAAGTAGAAATAGACGAACAAGTCAGACGAGCTAACGCTTGGTGAAAGAAGACATGAATTTCTGTCGCCGTATGCAGTTTAATCAAGTAGATGTAAAAATTAACTTATATGGCACGCTATAGGAAACCACGTAGGCTCGCACCCCTGCATATTCATATCACTTCAAAGGATTACACTACTTACGAGTGATTACGGGAGATAGGAGCAAATAACGCTCCTTCGTCGAATGCATTCAAATGCTTGATTGTTAATTTCCACGCGAGGAACAGATAAATTGAGTGATAAGAGAGTTTCACGATGACGCGGAAAGTTTATAGATGCAGAGTACCTATATATAGGTACGAATATTTTCTAAACTTGTCGACCCAGTTACGTACCAATACAATCGCGGGTTTGAAGCTTTCAAAATGATTGCCCCTTTTCGAATTTTGCATATGCGTTTTTCATTTGTGAAATACATTGCCAATTACTTCGGGGAAAGCACTCAATTCATGCTTATACCAATGATTCAAAAACGCAAATTTTCAAATTGTACACCAAGTAAATAGGCTATAGGTATAAAAGAGCAGTTACAATTTTTTCATTTTTTGGGGGGGAAAAGTGAATTCAATTAGGTTTTTATATTATACCTACGAAAATTTTTAAAGTTGATGAAACTATAAAGTTTGATATTTTTAAGATAGAGCAATAATTAATTCTTCTATCTTAATTTATATCAAAATTGTCTTATATTCTTTTTGCAAACGCAATATACTTCCTTTAAACTGAAACATAAAATGATAGTGTAAATATTCTAGATGTATATTATGCATATTTAACTTTGATATAGAGAGTCGGCATTCATTTCGGAGTCTATAACATCTCACCGTCGTTCTCTCCATCCCCGGGAATTGCCGGGACGATAGGAAGCGGCGTCAAAATACGCGGCCAAGACAGCGACGCCGTGGAGTCGCGCGCGAATCTAAATCCTAGCTAATAGTTTCGTCCTGGCGGCGGAACCCGCGTAATTTAGCTTCACGGGTTCGCTTGAGCCCCGCGATTGTCCCATCCCGTCGACAGTTTCACGTTTACGCTTTCGCGCTCCCGCTTTCCTCGCAGAATTCTCACCCTCGCCATCCGCCGCGCCGCGCGCTTTCCCTTCGTCTCCATCGTTCCCGGTGTCTCGTATCCCTGTCTTACGAGAGGCAAAGTGGCGCACGGGACTCCCAACGGCAATGTTCACTATATTAACACCTCCATCCAACCTTAATGAATCCCTCAGTCTCGGCGAGATCGAGGATGAGGGGAGATTGCTCCAGCCCATCCTATACACGTTTATATACTAACACCTCACCGCACTATCTCTTTCCAAGTCGTAAATATCTCCCTGCCTGCTCCTCTGCCTTACTTCGGCGTTAAAGTCTGTCTTTGTCTTTGATTACGACGTCATGATAATGACTGCTCCTCTTTCAACACGATCTCTAACTCCGAAGATGGCGGCTGGGATATGTAAAAGATATCTCCTGTTCACGACAAATTAACGCTCGCGAAAATAACGTTGTACACATTTAAAAACTTTTTAATAGTAAAATTTCCTGCAACAAGTTTAGGGGGTATACTTTTTCACAAAAATTATTAAGAATTAGATATACACTTCAGGTATATCCCGTATTAATATTTTTATTATTTTTATATTGATATATGAATATAATTAATCTCTAATTGTACGATCAAGGAGTACGGAATTTATTTAAAAATAATCTGCCATTGTTTTAAGCATCTGCCTGTGCCTTTAGACACGCCTTTTCAGTCGCGCATTTGCATAAGAAACGCTTTCAGCTTTTAATCGCGCCTCTCTCACATCGATCCTTGAAGACCAACGTGAAGATCCGCGCACAAAAGATTTTCAAGATTAACGCTGGTCCTTGTAAGAGCAGGATCCCCCATGTGCATTGCCGGGAAGGAAGGCGGCTCGGCACTTGGACGTAATGTATGTGCCCGTCGACTCGCGACCTTTCGGCAGAAGGCGACCCGTGGTGGGTTTAACGTACGGGTAGACTGTAGAGAACGCAGGAGAATGGGCGGCGGAAGAAAGGGAAGACGGTTGATACGTACGAAACCCTGCATAGTAGTGCCGAGAAGGAAGCCCATCTCATACGCGTTCAAGGGACAAATTATTTCCCCATTTTATGGCCCGCTAAAATATAAATCAAGTTCTAAATTAAATTCCTCACTCCGTACGCCTACGTGGCGAACTATAACGAGCATTTTATAACGCGCGCGTGTGTGCGTGCATCAGATCGGGGGTGCAAGAAAAGGAGGAGGAGGAGGAGTTGGAAGCACACTCTCGCGAAAGGGTGTGGAACGGAATGGCGCGGGTTGGAGGACAGGGTGGCGTATATATCCCGTTCGAAGATGTACGTGTATCTACGTACAAGGCTGTCGAGCGATGCACCATCGATGCGGCCTTTTTCATCTTCCTTGACGTCGTCGTCGCCGTGAATTTTTGCGAATTCCGCCCAAGAATGCCAGACAAGACGCCCCGCCGCCTGGAGGTTTGATTTAAAAAAATTACTGCGCGAGACAGAACGGTTTTAAAGGCTTTTCTTCCCCTCTGATCGAATCTCTACCGTGTCGAAAACACGTGCGGATTTACGTGTGCGCATGGTTTGCTTCTAGTTTTTATTTGTTGAGAAGAGACTCGACACTTCGACTTTACAACAGAACGAAAATGAAGACGAAGACAACCAAAGTAATCATTTTAATTGTCGAATATTTTCTATAAAAAAAATTGTCCATATATAAAATCCACTTGATTATATAAAAAAAGTATGGCTATATATTTGTGTGTTTAAACACATATGTCAAAAAATTTAATTTATCGAATTCTTCCACATTAAGAAATGTTTAGTTTCAACTGTTTTTTTATAATAATTTATAAATTATCGATTTATTTATATATTACTTATTATTATTATATTAGAGATATTATAGATTATTATTTGTTTTTTAAGCTACCTAGTATCTGTGATACAAAATAAATGCGCAGTTCTCGGAATATTCCATATAGCATATACGCGATTTTAATTATTTGACAACAATATAACAGATGTCTTTTTGGTGTGAAAAGCTGTTTTACCACGAACGAAGAATTACGTTCAAGCGCTCGCAGCAGAACGTCTTACATTAATATTAAACTTGTATGGTTATAGAACGACGTGATAAGATCCCCCTTAAATTCGCATTATATTGCTGTGCGGCGCGCAAAATCTGGCGATAATATAACCGCTTATGCATAGTTTCTCGGCTCGGGCCGAAGTTCATCTAACTTTAACTTAATCTTAACTAACGTTACTCGGGCGACGGAGAGCCCCGACCGCCGCCGTTGGGACCGATCAGACGAGGAGGACTCTGGAATTCGGGTTGCAATGGGGAAGACAAGGACGTGAAAAAACGAGACTTTCGCGGTAGTTGGGATCCAATACCCGCATAGTTCTGCACCAACTTTAATTCACCAGTATATTCTTATTCCACGTTGCGGATCGCGTGGCGCCCGCGTAGGACGATTGGATGAGTGTGTTTCAGCATTCTAGTTTTATTATTCCCAGCACTGTATCGTGTCAGTCTTTTAATTTATTTAAATTTAAATTAATTGTTTTTTTTTTCGGAGCACTATAGGTATAACTAAGATCTATTTATAGCGAGCAACAATACGTACTTAAAGAAATATGAAAATTACAATAAAAAATACAATAAAAAAAATTCTATGAAAAATCTATTGTTAATAGTCATGACCTTATGTGTAAGAGATTTTCTTATTCCAGGCGATATCGTATATAGTGTACACTTTTTGAAATATTTGCGATATAGAAAGTTGGGAAAATCGTGGACGAGATATCTGATATCGAATGTTTGGCAAGAGCTGCAAGAAAAATATGCGAGTCAGGTACGCGATGTTATCCATTAAATTTCTATCCCCAAAGGGTTATTCACCGATGCATACCAAACAGTAAAAACAATATCGTTGAATCGCCAACAACGTTAAGCATGCAATGCAATTCCAATCGATATAAAAGTGAAACAAAAAATCAGTGTGGATTAGAGAACTTATTCTACGCAACTGAAGCGGCATAAACTCGAACATGTTCAAAGATCGATCCTCGTCGTTTTTTTAGATTTGGATTAATCTTTAATCTCTACAGTTGAGAAATAAATTTAGAATTGTGTGAATAATGTAGATAAGTTTTTTTTCTTTATTCTATATATAAATCTTTTATTTTCAAAATTCTACTTTTAAAATTCTATTTTCTTTGTTCTTCTGTTGTTCTATTAACGATTTCACTCATTACCGCTCGCTATTCGCGTTGCAAATTTGATGCTCCGTGAATCAGCTAGCGTGATTCACTATTATGCTCGCCTAAGACAACGAATTAACTGACATCTCCGTAAGGAACCGGCCGTGGCGCGATTAGAAGACAAAACCAGTGTAATAGCCGTGCCACGGTGCCGCGAGACAACGAGAAATAAATAGAACGGAGCGACAGAGAGAAGGGTGGCGTTTATGCGCCAGAGTAGCGGGTAGGGAGAGAAATGAAGGAGGGAAAGAGAAGAGGTGGACAAAGAAGACGGAGCGGAGAAAACGAGGAGAAAGAGAAAGGAAGGGAGAGAGAGAGAGAGACATAGAGATGGAGAAAGAGAAGGAGATAGGACTTGAGAAATTCTCTAAAGCTGGCAAAGTGCCGCCGCAGTGAATTCAGGGGTAGTCTTTAACTGTGTAGCGAAAGCAACGTCACCCTCTCTTGGGAGCTAACCCTCGTACCCCCACGTTTCCGTCGTTCTCGTTCTCAGTGTGCGACCTCTCCCAGATAATTAAACGAAATTCATTTACATAGCTCGAGTAATACGGGGCCGCACGGCGGTACGACGACGTCGTGAAAAGAAGAGAAAGAGTAGTTTTACTCCGGAAGGAGGACGGGGATGTGCGAGAGCGAGACGAAAAAAGGAGACCGAGAACGAGTTAAAGGCAGGGCAGAGACGGAGTAAAAAGACGGAGAAAGAGAACAGGAGGAGAAAATCGGAGCGGGTTTACGGTGAAACACTCCACCTATCCTTCTCTTTTCGTTGTCTCGTGTCTCTCCTCACTTTTCTTCCTTTCCTTGATAGAATTTCCACGAGCGCATCACCCACTTTTGATTTTCGCAAAAGACGTTTGTGTCGCGAAAACTGTCATTGTATATCAAACGATCTTGTTACTATCATTTCCTTCGATCAACAACGCGCTTTATCCGCCCCTGAGCTTCTGCGAAAACCATGAAAATTTCATCTGAAAGAGAAAGGGAGAAAGAGAGAGAATCCGTGGGAAAACAAGCCGGCGCGCGGTGAAAATTAACGCGCAGTCCGCTCGAGGTAACGCCGATGAGATCCGGATTTTCGAGTCCCATCCAATATCGCGCGATAACTTTCGATGCTCAGTTTAATTAGTTAACTCTCGCGAGTGGTCGACGATTAATCGAGTTTGAGTTACCTTCGTTCATAGCCGGTGCATTAATTAATCGGACTTATTAAATTTCTGCAATTTTTCTGCGTAACATCGAATCGCGATAACGCACCATTTGCGAGAGCGAGCGTTGTGGGAGATATAATAAATATATATTTGTGTTATATCGTTCTACGTTGTTGATCGGAAAGATTTTTCGCAAACTTAAAGCGCGTAGGCTGAATATTTTTGATCGGTTTTTGTGGAACGTTGTTTGTTTTAGAAAAATAGGGAAAAATATTTGAAGCTATCAAAACATAACAGCTGTTATTGGAGGAAAATTTATCGGTCAATATCGGTGGCGTATACACGCCCACTTCTACAAAGTTTATTATTTTAAGATATATTTGTTTACACTAGTCATTGAATATCAGAAGTTGTCTGTACTATCATTTTCGCTTGCATATATGTTGAATTTCACGGCTACCGTAGGTACCTTAATTAACTAACGTGATATACCTAACAAAAAAAAAAAAAATAAAACATTTGGACATGAAAGCATAGTTCTTCAATTTCATTGACATGAATGATTGCCTACAGAGTCGAGGCAAGATTAATTAAAGAATTTATATGATCCATAATGGAGAAATGGGAAAAAACAGGATTTTGCTATTTGAGCTAATTAGTTATTTATTTGATATAAACTAAATCCGAATATATGAAGAATTTTTTATATCTTTTTCTTAAATTTGTTAAATTAACACTCGCAAGGAGAGGATGCATCTCAGAAATGCATCGAAAAATATGAATTTTAATAAGCTTCTCTTGAATAATGAAATTATTTTCCCGTCTTTCATTCAATTATATCTTAAGTATCTTAAAATTTATATCTTTAACTTTATATCTTAAAGTATCTTAAAATTTATTAAAATTACATATAAATATCTTACCATTATTTAATGAGATAGTGCAGAAAAAAGACACTGCAATCAAAACCAATATCGACACAGGAGATTAACGTACAAAAGTCAAGGGAAAAACAGAATAAAAATAGGTTAAATAAGGGGGCGCAGAACGTATTTGTATGTTCATGTAATTGCGTGCTGTGTCTCTAGAGTCCGGTAAACTTTGATCCCTTTTATATGTATGTGTGTGTGTTGTGCTCGGCCAATACCGTTCTCCCTGCGTACTATTCATTCTCGGTTGCCTTGCCTAACACCTAGCACATCAGCACTGGTCTGTTCTATCAGTGTACCCGAGAAAAATCTTATTCGTAACAATTTTATGATTTAAAGAGACCAAAGAATCCGAAAATCCAAAGACATGAAAACCTGAGGAACGCAAAAACGTCGTTCCTGACTCAAAGATATGACGTTCTTGCACGGGTAAACAATTGCAGGTTTAAAAATTAGTCTTTATTTGATAATCTAGTCTCTTTAAATTTTAATTTTCTATGGTCTAAAGACTTTTAAAGATATGAAAAGTTATACTTCTAAAAATAACCACTTCTTAAACTTTAAAAGTTTTCACGCGTCTCTCTAGCAATTTCAAGTTTTAATGATTTCAATCAATCCAGTCAATCTACATATAGATCAGATATAGATGAAAATTTTAGTAATTTAAAGATGAAAAGTGATTTTAATAAGCTACCGCGGCAATTGATGCAAATACCCTTATTTCAGTCCATCTACGTTATTGATAGCATCAATTTAAGCGACCGCTAAATATTCTATTCGATTCAGAATCAATGTTCGCTCAACTCCTGTCACAGACATTCCGCTGGCTGCGAAAATCAGTAAAGAGCCAAGACAATATTCGGACAAGAATGAGCTAACAATAAGTTATTTTGACACATCATGTATTTTGCAACTCAGATATGATTCAATTGAATTAGAATTGTCACTCATGGAAAATGACAGCGAGTAAGAAATGCTGAATGAAAGAATTAAATGTTAAAATTTTGCTTTTTTGTTACGTGAAGGTAATAGAATGACAAGTCAAATAGATATCAGATTCGATTATGAGTTTTATAAGTATTTGACATATTAGCTATTTTGTGTTGTGGATTTAATATTTGCATCATATACGTTTTATAAAATTATAATGGCTACCATGTGAAAACCTACAGCGGTTAGAAGAGAAGGAGGGTCTTTACTGAATTAAAAATTAACTGCTACGCAAATAAGTGTAGTAGTTTAATCCGTGATTAATTTTAAATATACATTCCTCTAAGAGAATATTGGCTAGTAGAATCGGGAAAAAGGCGGTATCTAATGCCACATGCCGCAAGGCACGATTTCGTCCGTAAAAGAATGAAAAGGAAATATCCCCCTTTCCGTTTATAAAAATCCAGCCGAATTGCCGGCGTGCTCGGCGCGAATATATACGCGTCGTCTTGTCGCTACAAATGAAATTCATGAAACCGACATACGGACCGTGCCGGTCGGCCACTCTGCCGGTCTCGCAATGCAAACATTCCGGCGTGCCAATAAAAGGGTGAACAGCGCGGGGAAAAGGGCGCGGTGCGCGAGGGGGAGAGAGGCGGACGCGACCCTCGGGCGTAAAGAGGAAAAATTCGAACACCTCGACGGGAAGCGGAGCGACGCCAGTTTAAAAAAAGAGAGTAGGAGGCTTTATGAGCGGCAGGCATCTGCATGGCCTCTCCATTGTTATCTCCGACAATAAAAGCTGGCCGAAACGTGGGGTTGCTGCCGCCGTGCATCGCCGGCATTGCCACCGCCACCGTCGTTGTTGTTGCTGCTGTTATTGTTGCAGCGTTTAATCTTTATATTTTGAGATGCACCGACGCCAGTCCGCCGGTTTCGGGATAATTGAATGTGCCCCCGTTTGACGACAACGCGGTCAACGCGATCTTATGCCACTTCCGCGGCATAAGCGCAAACTGCGCCCTTCTCTCCTTCTTTTAAGAGAGAAGGTTCCAGCAATTTAACTGGAATCTGGAATAGTCGAGTTAGAGAAGGTGATATCCTTGTGTCGGCCGACTTCGACAGGAGGAGACGCGAGACGAGAGGAAGGATGCTACAGCGAAACCGTAACGTGGCGCACTGGATACGGCCTCGACGAAGCAAGTTCCGTTTTCTGTTGACACGAACAAACGTTTGAACGTTCGATATATCGGCGATTCGCTGATTCGATAAAGTTTCTAGTTTTCCATTGTTTGCGCGTACCTTTGATTACTTAGGCAATTTAGCTGGAAAAGCGATACAGCGGACTGAGGTCGCGGGGAAGGGAAGGGGGGTGGGGGAGGGGGCAAAATTGATCATTTAATTATCTATTTACTTTAGAGAAATGCATTGCGTCTGTTTCACGTGTTATTTTATGACGATGCTTTTTCGCGTAAACTTTCGCGCACGCAAAACTAATGTTAATTAAAATTACTTTGATGGGGTATAATTACACACATGTTTACGTAAAGAGAGTTTATATAGAGGGTGATTATAAAATAATATAATATATTATACATGAGCATTTTCTCATCAGAGATGCGGTTCGTTCAAATCGAAATCTGTTGTAAGCGCGCGGTGTAACGTTTCGAAATCTTAAACCGTCTGTCAGCCGCGATATCTATTGCAGCACTGCTCAAATTTGCGTCCGTTGCCGAAGAAGCGGCCAGTGATAACTGATGTGCGCGTCCTGCTCGGATTGTTGTGGACAGTGAGTGATGGGTTTCGATCCCATCCACCTCTCTCCCCCCCCCTCCCCCCCCCCCCGTCCCTTGCGTTTACTATGCACGGGAAAGCCGAAGTGGTCACATGAAACCCTCTGTGATCCGCGTTGCTATATCGCGGTGTTTTACGGCCGCGCACATCGCGTCGTGCCAGACATTTTAACGGAATGAATTCTGAGCATTTTTTTCAAAAATCAATGAAAAATCTCGCTATTGCTGCGTATATACGGCACGCGCATCTCGCAAGTGACGCAATGCTATTGTGTTGCACAGTTTTTCGCAGATTTTTGGCCAGAAATTTATAGAATTAAATCGGATTCTTGCAAAAATCTTGTCTACGCTGACTTTACATTCAAATTCTCCATCTTTCAATAATTTCTGTCTCTCCAATAATTATCTGAATCTAGTGATAAAAGTATGATTTGGAAAATGTGGTCTTTTCCATTATAAAACTCAATTGTCATTATTACTTTGTACAAATATCTTACGTCATTTGTCCAAGAATCTCATGAAATTGATATCGTACGCTCCGCGCGATACGGACCAGTCCGATATCCGTTCCGCAGATGTCGATTGCCGCGAACAAATAGCAGAAACAACGAACAAATTAGCATCAACCGCCGAAGAAACGTCGAATCGATCGGCGGGCAACCGACACTCGCGCGCGTACGATCTGGCAGTTTGAGTTGTAGTGGACATTGAGTGATTGGTAGCGATCCTCTTCCGATCACCCAGCAGCCGCGTGGAAAATGGGAAATGCGGTCGAAAGCGCTCGTCCCGCGGGTTACGTCCAACGATGCGAGCTGCATAGACGTCCCGCGGTAACGTGTAAACTAAAGAGAGTAGGAGCTGCCGCCGAGGGCGGGGAAAAACGTCTTGGTGGACGAGGCGAGGTCCTGAGGAATTAGGAAGAAAAGGACACGCGAACGGGAAGGAAGAGGTAGGGAAAGGAAGACGGTAAGGGCGAAGCCATTTGCCGAGATGAGCGGAAGAAACGCTGCAACAGCCGGGAAATGGTGAAGCGGTAACGTCGGGACGCGCGCGGACGGACCACCTCGACGGAAAAGAAACAAAGGAAACGCAGGGCGCGGACGTGATGAGTTTAAGGAAAGTTACGAGAAAGGGGCAGACGCGCGGGAAGGCAATAAGGGAATACCGCCGAAAGAAACAACAACGAAAAGGCGGCCGAGAAAGTAATAGGAAGATAGAAATACCGAAGTGCGGGGCTCTTTCTCTCTCACCCCTACTCCCCCGGCATATTTCGCGCGGTTACGAGATATTCCTTGTTTCATAAAGCGGATTGGCTTTCACGAATTGTTTCACCCGAACGATGAATATTAGGAAAAACCGCGGAATAAGTCGGTCGATCGATTCTTATTAAAATCTATTATATTATGATAACGCATTGTGTGTGTGTGATGATTGCCAATATTATCATTAATATATCTTATAAAAATGTATATTTTTGTTATTTCTGAATTTAATTATATTTTATAGGATTACACATTATGCATGATTAATTGTTGTATCCACTCGTCAATATATTATATATTTATTTTTGTTCAAATTTTCTTTATTCTGAATAAAAATTAAAAAACACTCAGGACCTTATTTCATCAAATACGTGATTTCTTTTCATCACTAAAGATAAATGGCAATTTCGTCCGCTATAGAAAACACAATTAGATTTTGAAATATACAAAATTAGAGTTGATACAACGTAATAATAAATCTCTTTCTCAATTAATGAAAAATATTGAAAATATAGAAAAAATTCTTATTCTTTATTTTTATAGGTTATGTTCTCCAAGTCAGTATAAGTTCCAGATACATGTGTATATAGGACGATATATTTTGCGTACTTACTCGAGCTTCTCCGTTCGATCACTCCATTTTTTCAAGCGGTTCGACAAATTGGTAGACAAGTGGCTCGAGTCGTAACAGACAGTGAGTGATTGTTAACGATTCGGTTCAGACAACCCTTTGTTTACGGCGTTTACACTATACGGGGAACTGGTCTTGCAAACCCAATGAGATACCTTCGCACATTTATTGTGCATGTCTCAGAATTTTTAGAGGATTAAACGTCTCCGCCAAATCGGCCTGGTTTCTCTTGGTATTTTGTTTAATTATATCTTTAATTAAACTCTATCTTCAACGCGTCATCGAAATCGATGTTTCATCGACATATTAATCAATAAATTCTTATAGCTGTATAGCCTGTAGATAAAAACATCTTTTGAGGTACCTAGAAATTCAAACAAAATAAATTTTAAGATTGTAGTTTTATTATTAACTATAAATTGATTTATAAAAAGAACACAAAGTTACATTAAATGTTTTGTAAGTTACATTATAAATAAATTATATTTTCTCCTTCTCCCTCTTAAATTTCCGCGAAAATAAGAATAATCTGATTTTACACGAAGTGTAATAAATATAACAATTAATTACTACCTATTTTTACTAGTCGTTAAAACACGTGTATATTTGCATAAATATATACCGTCAAATAAAAACGAAGACATAACAACCACTTTATCAGTGTACTAGAAGCAAACTTCCGATGTAAAACGGCTTTTTTCCTCGAAAGTGCGCTCCTTACCCCCGCGGAAGGATTAAGCCAGTGGCTGGACTCGTGAGAAAGTGCATCTCGTCACGGAACTTTTAAGTAGCCGCGAAAAATACGCGAAACTGCCGTGCACATTTCCTTTGTTCCTTCGACTCATTTTCGCTGAAATTTGTTGTAGCAGAATGTACAATCATAAATTAAATTTTTGGTCGAAATTCACTTTAGTCTTTCGTTTACTTTTGACAGTTAATTACAATTTAGTTTACAAGTTAGTTACAATTACTATAACTACTGTTAAGAAACTCTCGTATTAATATCTTAATTTGTTCCTTAATAGTGAAACTCTATATTAAGTTAAAACAATGTTTAATTCCTGAATGAGGCATTGTTATTATTCGCGTATGCCGCGTCTAGGCACTACACACACGCGATTGCGTAGCTACGCGATAAACTATCTTACGGAAGTTTCGCGCAACAAAACCCGGCTGAGCGAACAGACGGCGACCGATGTCGCGCACAAAAGTTGCAAATGAAAAAGTTGCAACCGGTTTAAACTTTTTCCCGGACTCTCGGTATTTTTCAAAGCATAATCTATTCGCGCGGGGGAGTGCGAACAGTTAATTCTTCACGATTCGCAGTTTAATCGGACGCGGACGGCACACTTTTCGACCGAGTTTGCGTACAGTTGATCATAATTTTTTCTTCCTTTTCTTTTTTTTTTTTTTTTGTGTAAAGTCCGGATGCACAATACTACGCCGCGGAAAGGGGCGCTGTAACACGGCTACGATGTTGCGCGGTACAAAGAAAAGAATGCGCCACAAGCGGCCGCGTATTTCAAAGTAAATGTCCGCGCTACTGCAAACGCCGCGATGTCAAATACTTTTTATTTCAGCGGAACGGCTAGTTACCTCACTAAACCATCCCTTTGTTAGAATTACAAATTCATGCTTGCGCAATATGTTCAATGTTCTTTATATGTCCCCGAATCTCTTGCCTGGCATTCGTAAACGTGCCGCGCGTACGCAGCTTGGTATAATTCACTTAACTTTTTTTCCCGTTTAATTTTTCTTAAAGAGATGACTTAAACAAGATAACTTTTCAATTTATTTAAATAATGGATCATGTTATTTAGAACCCGGTAAAAAAATCGAAACGATGAATGCAAGATAGATTTTGTATTTTATAAGATATTCGTCTGTGTTGATTTTTGATTTGTTAAGTCGAAAGTCATTGTACCATTTATTACTTGATGCCAAATAGATCTCATTTATTATTGAACTAATAACATTATCTAAATATAACTATGAGGATGGATATCCGCAAACATACCGATATCGCATGTGTACATCGATCCGCGTGTTCCGTGGAGATTCGTAAAATTATATGGCGAGACATAAAAGGGATTTCGCTGCGAACAAATAGACGCTCGCGGCGAAAATCAAACTTTCATCGCGGAAACATCGGGAATTTTGGAATCGACATCGGAGAAATTCGCAGGATCGTTACGGGATCGAGTAAGCCACTCGAGCGTGAGGATATTAGGCGATGGTTACCGGAGGAGCGGGCGATAAAAGTCGAATGGGGAACCTAATTCGGGTCGACGAAGGGAAATATCCGAAAATAAAGCGGACCTTAGCGAATAGTCTCATGCGGCAAGCTTTTGTCGAACGGTTTCGAAAGCTTTCGATTTCAAACGGCTGCACCGCGCGATTACCTGTCACTGACAAAAAATTTAAAATCTAAATATTTCACTCGCGTGTTACTTATTTTAAAGAATATGGAAATATTTCAAAAACCAATTTTTTGTACTGCGTTTTTATTCTTTCTCGTGTAATAATTGTTTTAAAACTGACCATGTAATCTGTCTATTATTTTCGCAACAATGCTGTCCTAATTTCTCTAAAATAGCCTCAGAATCCACTGCTCGTGCTGCTACTATCTTTTCTGTGCGATTACCTGTCACTGAAAAAAAATTTAAAATCTAAATATTTTACTCGCGTGTTACTTATTTTAAAGAATATGGAAATATTTCAAAAACCAATTTTTTGTACTGCGTTTTTATTCTTTCTCGTGTAATAATTGTTTTAAAACTGACCACTTAATCTGTCTATTATTTTCGCAACAATGCTGTCCTAATTTCTCTAAAATAGCCTCAGAATCCACTGCTCGTGCTGCTATTATCTTTTCTGTGCATGATGTGACGTGGGAGGTACCTATAATCCTGCTGTAATAATATCTAGCATGATTTAGCGGTAATGTTTGGGGCCGACATGCCGCCATAAAATACACAGGCAATTTACATGCCGGCCTTTGATGTGAAAAATAGATAGAAAGAGAAGTGCATCGCGTCAAATGTTTTTAGGTCGTAGACTTCTCATTTAAAGATAACAGGAGCAAAAACGGAACGAAATAAGATAAAGACAAAATATTCTTACCGCATTAAAAATCTATTTACAATAAAACTTGGCATATCCATAACATCTTTCAAAAACAATATTCGAGTTCTTATTCTACGATCATAAAATTATAAAAAATATAAAAGCAGAATAAGAAATAAGAATACTGCACGAGAACGCATTCTGCACTAAAATATTTACTGCGCACGGGAATATGTCGCACTAATCTTAAAAGCTTCTATACTTTCCAACCGTCTCTTATTTTCCAGTTTTACATCCCTTTGTAATATCGATCTCCCACGATAAGCGAATGGCAAATTCTTCGAGGATATTCTGTAAAGAGACTCGCTCTCGCGCGGGACATTCTCGTCCCCGGCCCCGTGAGACGCGAAAAGCGCCGCACGCGCCCGCTCAGTTTCGCGGCCAGCTCGTTCCCGATTGATTCGTTCGATTAACGTTTCGAATATCGCCACGCGGTGACCACGGATGACCATTCGGTGATTCGACGCTTCTGCCTCTTTTGTCCTCATTCGCCCCCTTCCTCTCGCTCCCCTTCCCCCATTACACCCGCGAACCGCATCCCCGCGCATTCCGCACCAGCATCGGAACACGCCTGGTTGAGGGTGCGCTATAACGCGGTGACATGTGGACGCCCCGAAAAAATTACGTAAATTAATGTCAATTGTGGCCGGTTCGCGAGAGGGTAACAGCGGGAAGAGTGGACTGCGGAGAGGAGCGAGGAGAGGTGCGAGTGGGATAACACGATGAGGGAGAATGCGCGGAGAGCTAGCTCTGAGGGATGACACGGCGGGTCCTCTCCGCGAGCGGGGGGTGATGAGAGCGGAGAACGGGGGAACGCGGATAGAGCACGGCGAAAAGGGGGGAAAAGTGGGGGCACACAGGGTGAGCCGGTGGGACTGTATGTGATTGATGAGGCAGTGATAGCGACGGGTCTGCACTCGACACCTCGCTACTGCCACCAAACAATGCATATTCATCGGTCGTATAAATAATGCCTGTTTAATACATAAATATACATTAACGCGCGGTCGCGCGGGTATAGGAACGGTACGTACGGGGGGAAGAGGAGAAGGATAACTGCGACTCGCTGTGCCGAATAGATGGCCGCGCGTTGCATCAGCAAACGAAGGTAATTCCAAACGACTGACTTCTGATCGAGGTAGTGAATTTTTATTCGAGTTTATTATCGTCGATGTTTCATGCCGGATAATTTTCTCGCACTTATATTCGACAGTTTTTTTTTTCGCGGCGATTTTTCACAATTTTCTAGCCCGCTTGCTTCGATATTTCATCTGTTTAAATTAGTAGAATTTACATTTTTATTTTCACCGTTGTCGTTGATATATTGATTAATGTTATTAACGATTATTAAAGTATACAACAACGATTTTGACACGAGAGCATATATATGTATCCTTTAATTAATTCATAATAGTAATGGAATGGCAAATAAAATATCGAATCAAATTTCAACGTGTATGTTAACAGATTTTTTCATATTGCATTGAAATTTATTAAATCACGCAAATGGAATATTGCGCATCTATTATATTGCATTAATGGAGCAATAAATTATTTGTGGAAACGGGAGAACTTTTTAACAGAATATTCCCACTTAATATTTTAAATAAATAACAATTTTAAATAAACGCCACAATATACAAGAAGTTATAGCGCGGCGTGAACTGTTATTTTCAACGAACGATATATCTATTTGTTTTCATAAACTTTGCAAAAATATTTAATGTCCATGTGCGTAATAAACATTTTCATGTAAATGCGCGTGGTACAATGCAACGGAGTGTCACGCATAATATCGAGATGCGATACATTCTGTGTGCAAATCGAAACGGACAACTGTTGGCAAAATAAAAACGATTTTTCCCTCTCTCGCGACCATCTCTAGCGATCTGGCAATACGTCGACCGTAAAACTGGGTGTGCAATTTTCCAAAATTTCGTTACGTCGCGCTCGCGCGCGCATTCATACAATATTTATTTGAAGCAATTTTCCGCGCCAAGTCGGCGCGTCGCGACGTGACTGTTCCGCGGCAGGAGAGAACCGTCTCATAGCAAATTGAAACTTGTCGAATCGGGAATTTAAATCTAGCCGTGTGATCGGGCGAGTTTTAATTTTTTTTCTTCCATTGTTATTTATCACGGGCGGATTAGGCGCTCATTTATCATCAGTCGCGGTGCCTGATGAACAAGTACTTACGCGATTATGTGTGTGTGTGTAGGTACACAATATTATATGCGGCGTATCATCGATAATATGGTAATGAGTTTCTTATAAGATTTGCCATGTCGCATTTTAAATGAATTTCCAGCTTGACTGCTTGACACATTTTATGTGGGACGCAAATGCGTATATCGTTTATCCATTGGATAAAAAGGTTCCGATTAACATTAAACAAAGGGTGAAATAGCGACCCTTCTCCTGATATCCTTCTCTACAATTAAAATTCTTGCGGCTTCCATATTGTTCGTGCATCACAATAATAAATCATACCTACCCGATTTTACCGATATTTTAATTATTCTCTCTTTCGCGTTATTTCGATATTTTATATATCCAGCTCTAATAAAATGGGGACGGTTTTCAGGTTTCCTGCTCTATCACTTATCACGCGGATTTGCATGTTCTGTCTTCGGTATCTCGAATCTATTGTCGGCCGTAGCAAACACGCAAAACGTATAAAACTTGCAGTTTGTAGCGCCATCGTGATATGTTTTGTGATATTTATATATACTATGGATATGCAATTGGCATCACACACACGGCTACAAAATATCAGCTGTATAGTGTGTGTATATATACATATATAGTGTGTGTATATATATGTATATATATATATATTATATATATCATATTGTTTCTATTGAATCTCTATTACGAAGGTAATTCTGTCAGCAATATTAAAATGTTATAAAACGTAATAACTATCAACTACAACCGCGCGTGTGGCAACTCTCTGAATATGAAAATATTTAGAATCTAAAATAAAATAATACCTGCTGATAATAATTCTTTCTACAGTATCGTTTTCAGTAAAATGTTATCAATTTACCGTAAAATATCATAAGGCGCGTTACTATCAAGTATTTCACATATCGCGATGAGCGTATTTTCTCTCTCCGTAACCAGTTAGATCGAGCTGGGGAATAGTCTCGCTGTAATGCTCGGAGTTAATTCAGGAAGCCGTCACGGGGGAAGCTTCCTCGGTTTCATCGTCGGGGGCGGCTGCCGCGAAATTAGGTATCGGGGAGAAAGAAAAGGTGAAGCTGGGACGACAAAGATCAGACAAGACAGACACGAGTTCTCGTTACCGGATTCGCGTAGTCTGCCTCAGTTAAATTTCGAGGGCGGTAGAATAACAATCATCCGTGAATCCAACGAGGTCCGTGGTTTCGCGACCCCTCCGCGTTTCTTGCTGATAGTTTTTCGGAGATTACAATTGAACCATTGACGCAAAGGAGGGATCAAGTTCGCTTTTTTTTTTTTAACTAGATGAATTCTATACAATCCAATAAAATAGCGAACATATAATATTTCTGTCCAATATTATGCAATATTAATTTAAAGTCAATCTTATAAATATTACGAGCTTATTATGAGAAACAAAGAGAGAGAAACGCACAAAGAAAGTACTTCTTAATTCTAATAATATTTTCTAAAATTAATATAAAGCGCTTTGTTTTAGGGCGTACTATTTAGCTTTCTGTTTATGTTGCGATTTTTTCGAGTTCTATATATCTCATTATAACTAACAATGAACCAAAGTCGTCGGTGATAACGAGTTTACTTTTCGAACGTACAAACGCGAGGCAATGGCCTCGCGTTTAACATAATACGCGATTTTTAAATCACATTGTCGCAACAGAAAACAAAGCTTGGAAATTTGCGCCCCGGCGCAATATACAGCGCCAATGTCAATGCACTACCGTAACTTTCAAGCTCGACCACACGAGTAAATTACATCCGAATGACAACAATACCCCCTTCCCCCCACTGATATCGGGGTATCGCCCGAATCCCATCGCGTCGCGGTACAGCGAACGTGTGCGCGATTCAATTTCGCGGGATCGCGCGATATGCGTCGCGTAAATAAATCGGTGCCCCGGGTTCGAAAAAGGCGCCGCCATTCTAAGCAAGCGTTTGTGGACGCGGAAGTCCGTCCGATCCACCGCGAATATAAGAGTATAACAGGATGAAGTGTAAGATTAAATTTCACGGTATCTGTATATTTTTTTCCCGAGCCGCTTTTCCCGATTGCATTCTCTCAAATCGTTTACAATTATTTTAGGCAAGTATTTTTTAAATAAACAGAAACGAGCGATTAAGCTTTTACCTTGCTTTTTACATAAAATCATGTCAGTCTACATATTTTCATGCTTTCAAACGCTTCGGTATATCTCGAGTAAATCACAACATATGAATTTTTTAAGAGATTTAGCAAAAAATATATTGCGAAAATCGAGATAAAAACGCGACATTAAACTACTAGAATTTTTATATAAAATTTCAAAGTGCTTTAAAATAATTTATTAATATCCTGACTACATCGAGTATAAGGTACCCAATTCCAATACAGTCGTGTTAGCCCGGAGTAGCCAGTTTTAATTGATTATAACGCAGAACCGTATAAAATTTAACATTTTCAAGGAACTTTAATTGACTTTACATTAATCAAAGAATTCATAGACAAAATTTTTAACTGTTTCTTCGTTATACTCAACACAATCAATGATATTGCAGCCGCGTTTACAGAAAATCAATTCGATGAGGTATATATGGTCACGCGCACGATTCTCGAAAACAGAGGTTCACATCTATACCAATGGATTTCTTCCACATTTCCCTTACTCATTCACGAATCTTGATACGGAAAAATGCACTTAATACACTCAAAAACTCCAAGTTGCAATCGCAATTGTATAATATCAACAGTGATGGCGGCGACTGTAGGCTGCACCTGCGGTCTTTGATATAGCAAAATTGATGACAGCCACTTCCGGAAAAGTCCAGATAGTGAAATAGCCGGTCGTATAAAGCGGCGTCGGATTATGGTGAATTTTTATGGCAAGAAAAAGAGAGAGGAAAACAGACGCGAAGGACTGAACGGAAAACCGAAAGAGATCTCGCGAGACAAGCGGGAACGAAACGTGGAAAGTTGTTGGGGTAGGCAACATCTGGCGCTCATAAGCAAAGTAATACCTTCCCCACTGACCAGGCGGATTTTTTGCAATTATAGAGACATTCGTCGACTACCGTCGTGTATAAGCGTGATATCTTTTTCCCCTCGTCGCGTGTCTTATACGGTCAATCCTGAGTTATTTCAACTCCTCAAACTTTGCAATATGCGCAAATAACTGAGTTTTTGCTTTACACACACACGCACATATATGTATATACGTACCAGCTAGCAGAAAAGGAAATTACTAGAAATGCGAGACAAATAGCTTTTCGGAAAAAATTGGGGTCAAGGCTTGCGCAAAAATGAATTTGTCGCAGATTATCATATCATGAGGCTTTAAAAATTAATTACCAACCGCCACACAAAATTCATATAGAAAAAATAAAACTGAACAAAATTATCTACACACACAACACTCACACATAAACTAAAACTTTATTAAACTCTTTATATGTATTTATATACGTATAATACATTGTTCACGATATATTAAAATGAATCACGAGAGAGAAATTAAAATTAAATTATCACGAGCCCTTTCTCTGCAAGGTGACATTATATGAATCCAAAAAGTGTTGCGTTTTCGTAACGTTGGCCAGAAATGAGTTAAGCCTCAGTCTAGTGTAAAATGCAGCATCGTCCACACGGCCAACATACAGACAAGTCGGGTTGTGAATTTGCGATGCTCGCTCGAGTCGTGCTGTGCGCGTGCATCGACCGAGCTCCTGCAAATAATCAATCCATCCGAGGCGCTAGCGAGAGAGAGAGAGAAAGAGAGAGAGAGAGAGAGAAAGAGAGGAGGAGATCGAGATAAAGAGAGGGAGAGAGCGAGAGCGTGTTAACGATCCACTGATCAATTAGGCTTCGCGTGCGACGCGTGCGATGCCCGCGTTGAAGGCCATAGAGAAGAGGAGTGCACAGGAGTGCATCTCCACCCTCCGTTCGCGTGGCAGCGGCGTGTAACACGTGTAACACGTCGGACAGGGACGAAGAAGAAGCGTGTTCGGGGCGCTGGCGTGCAGAATTACGAGAAGATCGCGTGCTAAACGATTTTGCTCTTCGCCCTCGCCACGCCGCCGTTCTTCCACCTTCCCGCTGTCGTTCTTCTTCTGGTATGGTGGTGGAGTGACACGTAGGACGCCACAGATCGCCAGGTATTGCATTATGCACTGACTTTCCAATTTTAGCAAGTTTGAGTCGAATATTTTTGCCTTTTCCGAGTTACCCTATAAACCCCGATATATAAAAGTTTATCCGCCCTCTTGTCTCTTCCTCCCCCTCCCTATGGAGTACTCAATCATTTTTGTTCGGCGGATACGATTAAATGAACTGTCAGATCAATGCGCGTAAAACTTCCGACTTGAGAAAGTTGAATTTTTTATGTAATGCATTTATAAAACAAACGTCTTTTTTAATATCCGGACGAATGAAAATTAAGATATTATTTATTATGTTATCTTTATACGGAGATAGAAAGAGTTTTCGAAATCTCTGGCCGAGTAGCGCAAAGTGCATATTAACGTCATTTTTTACTCTAAAAATCGCGTCTAAACACTTAACGTTTCCAAGCACTATGAATGTTAAAAAGTTCTGAAAATGAGCAACAGCTGAAAGTGCTAAAAACATAAAATAAGATAAAACAATATTGCGTTCTTTTCTGCGTTCTTTCCGCGATTAAACTTCGAGTTTTACGAGATTTATAACATGACGTACAAAAATTCTACTCTAACGAGATACGATCCACCTAGACGCGCGGACCTCGTTGTAACGTAATCGTCGCAAATTTACAGCAGGTGAACGATATCCTCTTTGTTGCTGAAGAGTGAGCCGCTGCGGTTGTCAAGCTAATAAATTCCGGATATCCGTGTTACGCGCGGCAACGCGCGCGCGATAGAAGCAACAATATGAACCGAGAGGAGAGCATAAATCACTTTAACGCCCTTCGCCTTCAATGGCTGATGCGTCCAATTTTTACATGCAACGCGATGCGACACGGCGGGCGGCCGCGATATATCGATAATTGCGGTTTTTTGTCACAACGCCCCGACAACGCCCCAGCGCGAAATAATCGAAATTTTTCAACGGCCTCGTAACCGTGAGCTGAACAATGCCACGTTTATTAAACTGTTCCCGCAATGTGAAACAACGTCAATGTCTATTGTGCCGGAAGAGGGGAATTAAAACGTTAATTGCGCCTGAAAGTCGACCGTGTCAACGATCATGTCACATCGCCGGGGATGCATTCTTCATCGGTTTATTTTTTATCATTTCGAGTTTGGGTAGTACTTAGCACACCAGAGTTTATTATTATTATCGCTCGTATATTATAAAGTGAAACAGGACTGCGGGATAATATATAGTGTATTATAGTACTTCTTTTAAACATATAAATTCGTTTTGCAAACTTCTTTTCCTACGGTACGAATTTATCTTCACTGACCTAGTTTTACTCTGTCTTGGGCGATACCAAGTAATTCAAACTTCCAATAAAAAAAAAAGAGGAAATAATATACAGGTTGAATTGTTGAAATTAGAAAAACTACGGCCCATGTCGTCGAAGCTCTTCGTTTGTAGAGGTATATAGAATACAGAAAACGTTCGAAATAATTCGTTTTTTCGACAAAGGCGTTTCAGAAAATCGTATAAATTGGGATGAAGGATAAAATGCCGAATCGATTGTCAAGATTCTTAATGGACAGGAAGAAAGCAAATAAGAGGAAGAGGCAGCGGGATGCTGCTCGATAGTTCACTGATAGTCCACTCTCGCGATCCTCTTTTCTCTCTCTCTCTCTCCTCGTCTTCCCTTCCGCATCTTCTCCCCGCCCCCTTCTCGTTGCGCTGCATTCTGGTGGCGCACGAGCGTATAATGCAAGTCCTCGGAAAGCCCAAAAAGGAAATAAACAAGCCTCTAACTGAAATCGGGAATGTGAAGTGGATGGTAGTTTAAAACGATTCGCTCTCGGCTGCTCCTTCTTCTCTCCTCCCTCACGTCCTTTCTTTTTCCCGACCGATAGTCGCATTCCGCTTCCCTCTTCGGTTAAAGCGGCGCCCTTAAACGTAAGCGCACATATATCACTCACACATACCTCGCCAGTCGCCCATACACATTCACTCATGTGTACGTGTATCGATACCCGCCTGTTCGGTACTTACATGACCCACATGAGCAGGAAGTTAAGCGATACTCGAAAACGAGGCGAACTCGAGTAAAACCGGGGAGTCGCAAATCCGTCATTTCGGGCGAACGAGGCGTGTACAGGGTGCGTCATAAATAGTTGAACCCCCACGTCTCCGCGGAAAATCTATGTGTGTTCTCCGCCGCTCCATTTTTGCGACGCATTCGGAATTTTAATTTTACTCCCCTTTAATGGAATGCTGAGGAGGAAATAACGCGGTTAAATTTACATTTTATGGGAATGGATCAATAGTGTCGCGTTAATGATACAGTAGTAATCGAGCTTGTAAGCCAGAATATAAATTAGAATTGTTACGTGCATGCATATAATCGTAAAAATAAATGTTGCGATAAATGTTAATAAATTCGTAGAAATAAAGCAATGTGAAAATTGGTTGAAATAAATCTGTAAAATGAACGAGGTGATTGAATGGGAAACCCGATACTTTATATATTTAAATACGGTTCACGAATTCCAGCCTGCAGTGTCCGATATTAACGGTTACTAATTTAAATCATCGCTTATAGCAGTTATAGCTCGATGATCTTAAAATTTAACCTTTTTTATTTGGAAAAGTATTTACATATTTACTCACAATTACTCAACTGTCCTTTCAAGTTTATTAAATTGAAACAAATGATACGAAATCAATATAAGCAGATTATAAAATGTGTGCTTTTTACTTTGTATGTTAATTGTGTTTTTAAACGTGTTGTAAAATAATTAGCTTCTCTCATAACAGCATTTTATTTATAATAAGTTATACATTTATTTTATTACTTATTTCATATTTTACAAATTAAAATTGTCAAGTGCATAACACTTTATGAAACAATATAGAACATTATACATTTTATGAAACAATACGGGATGTATGTATCAAAGATTTCTGCATTAAAATATCGAATTCTCTATTATCGTTTCCAATCGTTCGATCCTCGCAAAGCGCATCGTTTCCTCGATTATATCGCACACTCTCTCCATCGGAAGAAACGAACAGATAGAAGAGAAAATAGCTGGCGCGGTTAATTAAGCGGACTCTAGCAGAGACTAGTAGACCTTCCCTCCGACTGAAAACCTATTAGCTCGGCTACGAGCTATCGATCCCACGTTCCGCTTAAACTAATCTATATTTACGGTACAAAGATTGAACCGGCAATACAACTCCAACAGAGTACATTGCCGACCTTAAACTCGAAATAGCAACTACGTGTGTTGACTGAGTATTTTGAAAGGGGGGGAAAAAATCCTCTCGCTCGTAAAAATATCAGACGATCCATAAAATAGATTTCTCGACGTGGGCTTTCGTAAAAAATGAAGGAACTGAACCATAAAGGTTGATTGACTTTATTTTACAGAAATAGCGATATCGGAAAGATGACACAAAAATATCGACTCGCTTTTGTGTCGCAAAGCCGATCTAAAAAAAAAAGATGAATAGACGTTAATCAAGAGTGTAATGTTAATTTCCTTTCTAAAGCAATCAAGCAATATCGAAAGCATTCGATTGTTATATGCAAAATTGTACATACAAGTGGACCGTAGTCGGACCTCGAATCGGACATAGACACAAAATTAAGAACCGGCCGTGGTTTAGAGCGAGAGTATGTGAATTAATACGCTTATAAATTATGTACACGCGCAAATACCTATCGCCCCGGCTATTAAGCATTAACCGCTCGACAAGCGCAGTTCCCCTTTAGTCTCGTGTAACACGCTCTCTCGTGTAATATCATTTCCGCATAAATCTTATAAAGCGCACGGCTGACGCGAGCGACGGCGCGCGGCGTGACTGGCTGGCGAGTCGCGCTTAAACCGCGAAGATGAGAGGAGCGTGATAAGAGGAAAAAAGCTTGCAGGAAAATGGATGCGTCATGTACTGTAACTTACTTTGCCGTACGAGTTAATCTAACTATGAAGTTTCCCATATAAGGGGGTGTGGAGTATAGGCGCGCGCGCGCACGCGCGCACGCCCTCGCTTTCTCCTAAGTAGTTTAAGTTAAGTCAATGCTAATTTCGTTCCGCTTTAGAGGGGTAGGGCGAGATTTACGCAATTGGACGTACATCATGCTCCTCGACTATACCCGTTTCTTCGGTACGACCCGCCGCTCCGTCGCGTCGGACTTGACGCTGATTAGTGTTCCTAATAGTCTGGATTAAATGGTGAAATCCGCGCGACTTATTGTTCACATCGTGAGGAAGTAAAGTTTTAACGCAGGTGATAATTCCGCAGCCTGGTGGTAATAAACTTCGTTGAAACGCGGGAGTGCTGAGGTAACTTTCGACAGTAACTTTTACGACTTAAATACCTGTTAAAAACATGCGCCTTTTAGAAATATATTTCGAAAAAAATTACAAAGGTTTAAAACAAAGTTTACGCACTTATATTTAGCTAGATCGTGAGCTTTCATCTTACTTTCGATATTATTTTTTTGAAGCATATTTTTCTCTGCAGTTAAAAAGCTAATACGTATACCTAATAGTTGTACCTAATAATTATAATAAATAAATTTTTTAATAAAATATTATGTTGATAGGCATATGTAAATTACATATAAAAAATGAGAGATTGTAACAAAAGCCAGAAATTATGTTCGTTATCGTTAACTCGCCCGGAAGAAAGGAAGCAGGAAAAACAAGCGTGTTTACTGTTAAAAATTCAATAGCGCTGCACTGATAGCTCGGTCGATATCGGCCAGCGGAATCAATCAAAAAGAAAGCGTACTTTTTCGCGCGAAAAACAACGAATTAATATTTAAATGATAAATGGCTTCGCAGGCTGGTTGCCCCATAATTATTGGAAAACGCGAATCTCGCGGCAGGATAACTCGAATGATTACCTTTCTCATCCTATTTCGCGTGTTGCGCCGTGGGAAAATATGAGGGGGGAGGGAACCAGAAAGATATACCGCGCGCTTATTTAAAAGTAATTAAACTTCCTGCGTGTAATTCGAACTTGTGTTAAATCTTCTCTATATCTCTTATCTCATTTTTAAATTGATTTAAAAGTAATCTATCTATCTATTTATCTATCCTTTAAAATATACAAATCATTTATAAAATAATTCATTATAATTTATGCGTCTGTTTTTATCGCTATGAAATCTTATTATATGGAGGATAATTAGAATTTAATTAATTGATATAATATTAGCAAAGAAAACAGTTTGCATCAACATATACAAACTCAAAAATCTGTGTCTCATTACACATTGCCTTTGCTCCTTTTTTAATTGCCAATCATTAATCTCGAAAAAAATAATCTGGATAAAAATCTCTTTATATTCACTTTATTAATTACGAACAACCTTTTGTTTGCCGAAATTTTGATATCGCCTTTTGTTCAGGAATTCTGATATCATCTTTTGTTCGAGAATTTTAATATAGCTTTTATTATTTTTCCTTTCTAAAAATGTTATTAAAAAAATATCAAACTCGTGAAATTTTAAAATCTTGCATCTGCAAAATTGCAAGCAACTCGAATTAGGTAGATATCTAGCAACGATCAATCTGTTGATAAAAAAGGTAGGATGTAAAGCTGCGATTCACGTTTCTAATTAACGCCACATCACAAAATCTATCCGTTTTTCAATGAACCTCGCAATGAGAATTGCATGAGAGCGTGCTTCGGAAAAGCGGAAAGCGAAAGCAGGAATAAACGGTATTGCGCAAACCGTCGCTATTTCCGTCGTTTTCAAGCGAAGGAACGAAGCGGCGGAGACAGGTATATCTGCGAAACAGTCACATTTTACGATCTCTCGCCGCGGGCCATGAATATCGCAAGCATAAAAGCGCTACGGGAGAGAAAAAGGAGAAGCTCGCGGCAGCTCCCATTTTAAAAAACGCAGCGGATAATTGTTCATGGATCGCTTTGAGACGGCATCGCGTCGATCTGCCTCGTCGCATTGTCGCAAACTCTGTGAAGAATTAATTCCGTAGTTGGATGCCGTGTGTATATATATGTCAGGTATATATTCATCTACGAGAGTCGTATACACAAGAAAATTGAACGGCAGAAAATTTTTGTTGCCGTAACGCCTCTTATGCATGTTTATTTACAGAAGTCTAACTATGCATAATTATGATTAATGCTCGTTATTTTCGTTGTGATGTAAATGTGTAATCTAATGTATAATTTTGTAACAAGTTTATGACACGGATTAACAATATTGATGATAATAATAGCTTTTTGTTCCATGATATGAATCAGAATCGCTGTCATTTATTTGCGGATCTTTAATTGAATTCATTTTATTTTAGCTGAACGAAATCGGTCAATTAGTTTGATATATATTTCAAGCAATTAGCTGTAAACAACAAATAAATTGAAAATAACATTTAACAATGACAAATGATCTTTGTCATTTTTAAACTGTATGTATGTACCTATAGGAAGACAGGAGAATTTATTTTTTCAATCTATTTAAAAAAAACAAACTTATTTTCTTAATTTTGAATCTTGATGCAAATTGTATCGTATAACGTTGAACATTAAAATATTACATATCTATTCAAATAGCAGTTAAACGAAAATTATTTCAGATTTATTAAAGAATTTATGGAGAAGAAAAGTAACGCTCGATATAATAAATAGAAATATTCTGTAAAATAGAGAAAGTAATGAAATATTTAAAAACAAAAAGTAACGATATTGTTATTTAAATAATAAAAAATAATTCACAAGCTGTCTATCGATCTGCAATAATTTCCCAGATTAACAAACTGCGAGGGTCAAAGGTATTCTCGAAAGTATAAACGAAAGCAACGATCGTAAGCCTAAATGAAGGGTTTACCTTAGCAGGATGTAGTCTATCCCCGATAATCCGTACACTTAAAATCTCCCGTAGCAGCTAAACATCACGAACCGCCCTTAACGGCCTTAGGAAAACACGGTCATCACCTTTCAGCACCATTCACGACGGTCTTGGGGTGCGCCACCCCCGCGAGAATCACGTGTCCAGCCGCGGAAACGATCGCGCAAACGCCAATTACGAATTCTTCAAGGTGCACTTCAGAATCTCGCGACCGATCTCGCAGACTCAACAGTCCTTTCACCTTGTCCTGTCATAGTCATGTAATCCTATCCCCGTTTTCTCGTAAGATTCTGATTTTCGGAGTCAGCCGGGAGGGTCTCTTGTCAAAGTATACCTTTGGGTTCAGAAAACCCTCTGGATCACCTTCGATCGTCGCGGCGACCCAATCGAGCGTCTTCGTGTCAGTGCGGTTTCTGACGACGGTCACGTGGCGAAGGACTCGTCCGGGTACCGAGCGGAGCCGGCGGAACGCGTTGCACCGTCTCGGTGATCCGTCGGGGACTGCGTTTGCCACGGCTCCCCACCAGGCGTCTCGGGGGTTGGACGCCCCCGCGTCGGTTCGGCACCCCGACGCGCGACGTCGCTCCGCCTCCACGTGGAACGTCGAATCCCCACCTTGTGAGTGTGCCAAGGGTTTGATCCAGGGTGGACGCCGGCGGCGTCGTCTTAAGTCGACCGCGACGCCAAGAATACTTGCCGTCGTGGTCGCCGGCGAGCCGGGGAACATAGGCTGGAACCCGGGAAAGTGCTAATGATACCATTAAAATATCGGTAACTTTGTAAGAAACAGATTTTCGTTTTCAATGGAAAGATGCCGTTAATAGAGATCGCGCTTCTCATTAGTCAAAATATATAAGATTTTGTTTTACTAAAACTCTTTCCATGCGAATGTTAATTGAGACTTAATGAATTTTGATTAGTTTTCTGCCACGTACTAGCATTAAAAGTAGAAAAAGGCAAACAGAGTCAGACATTCTAGCGACAGAAGTAGAAAAAGATAGGCAGAATCAGACACTATCAGGTAGTAGTGGAAAAGGGCAGAGTCAGACAAAGTTAGACTTTTCTTTCTAATTTTATTTTTGAATAAAAGAGAAAGAACCCTTCGTATCTCTCCAATATGAAATAATTCGATAAAGCTTGAGCACACCCGTAGTCTTTTTTATTATGAAAAACCCGCTGGGGAATACTATATTGAAACAATTTATCGAACAAATATACAAGCAGCGATTTGACAAATCGATAATATAATTTATTTAGAAAGTGCAATAATCTCAAAAGAATGACACTATTCGCAAATTGCGCGTCATTTGCGCTAATGCGTGTACGGTTATACTGTGTCCGTGGCAAAGAATTCCTCCGTGCCTTCATGTTTATTCAGCATTTTTAAATGGCGCCTCTCTCTCTCTCTCTCTCTCTCTCTCTTGTTATTCTCCACTTGCACCTTCCTTTTATTTTCGCCGGTGGTATTGCATTCTCTCGCATAAATTTAATAATTAAAGGCGCGGGACATCGGAAACGCATTTAATATTGAAATAAAGTGCCGCCGCTTTTCGCGCGGTCAAATCCTATTCGCGTAACAAGATAATGCAATACGGAATTGAATTTATGCGATATTCATAGCATAAACGATTTGATTGCGGACGCGGCGGACGAATAAAAATTTCACACTCGGCAAATATACACCCACACCCAATTAATTTTCGCATGATACGCGACGCGTGAAACCCCTGGGCTTCGCAAATGAATATACTTTCCATGGGACATGTGTTACGAAAATCTTTTATGCACGCGCGTATTTCCATAAAAATAAATTGTTCCGCTCTTCAATGTTTTACTAGTATTTCCGCGCACCGGCAGAGTTTGTTCGCAGCGACAAAAGGAGTTCT
The DNA here is from genome assembly GCA_035220615.1 of Leptothorax acervorum. Taxonomy (NCBI): domain Eukaryota; kingdom Metazoa; phylum Arthropoda; class Insecta; order Hymenoptera; family Formicidae; genus Leptothorax; species Leptothorax acervorum. The sequence continues at coordinate 329,267 of JASTWQ010000170.1, forward strand.
TACTTTAAAAATGTTTCAAAATAGAATATATTTTTAGCCGAATATATTTTTGTCGTTCTTATATTAATTTTATAATATTGAACATACTGATTTTGTAATTCTGAGGATTATAAAACTTTTTTATAAGACATTATATATGTAATTCTATATGAAAAAGTAACTCAATTAAAGAATGAAAAAACACATATGTGGACTTGGAATAAATTTTTATTAACTCGTAAACTTTTTCGTGTCGCTAAATACGTTTTCGCAGTTCCAAAGGGATTGCCCCAGAATAATGAAAGGGGTAGGAATGTCCTGTAGTTTATAGTCCTCCCTCTAGAGTTCCGCGTTATTAAAACTTTGCATTCGCACTGACTTTATATTTCCGGTTGTAACTAGTAAATACATATTATGGCCTTTTAATCGTGCTGATTTTACAAATGTAGCCTCTTATCTTTCGAAAAAATAATCGAAAAGTATAAAACAGCATAATGTAAAGAATTCCGCAATATTCTTCAAAAGGCAGATATGTAACTGTACTGTTTTTAGCGAGCCATCCTGTATATTCAACTATTATTACTTCGTGTCCCAGACGCACAAGACAGGCGTCATTAGCAGCATTAGTAATGAATGCCTATCGAGGACAACGTGCGGTCCTACAAACTAATTGCGATCCCAAACATACACACTAGCAGTCCAAAGCAGTCATACGTGCGCAAAAAGAGGCTGCAGATGCGTGCACATGCATAGAGCTCTTTACGCATGTATCACATCGGCTCCATTAACGAAAATTTCCGACCTGACCCCGTCTGTTCAATTTACGTTGAAACGCGATCGTAATCAACTTTGTCGATTGAGCAGATACCGATGTGCGCCCCTTAATATCAGGAAATTTCATATTTCCTCCATTTAAACGCATAATTCGATCCAAGTACATTAATTCTCTAGTCTGTGGCGGTAATCAATTCTATATTCGTCCCTGAGAGAGAGAGAGAGAGAGAATCTGTGACTGGAAAGAAAATGTCGCGTTCTAAATATAATAATTATTAAATTATGAAAAAAGTTTACCCCCGCTAGACTGAAAAAATAATGCATGTCTTAGGAAAATACAATGAATGTTTTTTAAAGTGTAAATTTTCTAAGTTATTGTTAATATAAAAAATTATATTATTACATTAAAAAACAAAATATATATATATAAATAAATAATATAATTATTTAATAATTTTTTATTGCGAAAACTTTTTTTATCTTTCTACAAATTAGTGGAATTGTTAAATAAAATATTTAATATTTGCAAAATTGGTACATAAGTATAAAATATTTGATGCCTACAATTATTATAAAATACTTCGATATTATTAGGATATGACAAGTGCACCTTATTTTCAGATATCTGAAGAAACCATATACCTAACAGCAATATTTTGTTAGCGGAACGTGAAACAACAGAGAAAACATACGCCATCGCGATATTAATAAAGAATATTCCAACTCTGCTGATCGCGAAATATTTTCACGCTACGTTTCTGGAAGACCTGAGATACGAGTGTTTTTCGATGAAACTCTCGTGGCGCGCGTTTCTCCTCCTCTCGTCAGGTCCGAGGAAAAAGAGAGCGCAAGACATTCACCCTTTTGCTCTCCTTACTCGACTCCCTCGGGTCGAAGGTGGTGACATCGGTGTGTACGTGTGTGTGTGTGTGTGTGTATGTGTATGTATGTATGTGTCGAGTGTTTTTATTCCATTACCCCAGCAGCACAGTGCCATCCTCTTAACCACTTACTTAACCCACGACCTTCGGCCTTGTCTCCCCCGCGTTCGCGCTTGATGGCCTTCGAAAACTCAAATATTATCCGTCGTTCGATCCTGTCCCCGCTGAGAACCGGGACGCCCCGGGGGCCATAGAATCTCGAGGATCCTCGCGATTCCGTTCCCCTCGCTAAAGGAGGTGTCTTCCTTTCCCGGAAACGTCTTAAACCTAATTCTCGTCGGCTCTGACAGCGTCAATAATGTTTCTATCGGCCGCCGTGATTCTCATTCGATTACTTGTCGCGAGTGCCGATACACCGTCCTCATTACACGCCTCACCGTCAATTCATGCCAATCTTTTTTAAGACGACGGTGCTCGCGATCACGAGACGATTTACCATCTTGGGCATCTCAGACAGCATGATTGAAAAAATTGACTTAAGAAAAGTTTTATCGTTTAAAGTTTTTAACACTTAACACATTTCAACGCAGGAATTTTTTCCACAGACAAAGGTTTTAGTAAATCGGCTCTTGTTCGAAAATTTTTTTAACAAATCGGGATTTAATTTTTTTTTTTAAATTTTGTAGATAAAAATAAATTTTATAATTGAAGGCGACAAAAGAATAATTTTTAAATAAAATCCGATTCTCTTTATTTTTTTTTTGAAAGTTTAAATTAAAGGTTCCAATAAAATTTAAATATTTGATAATAATTAGATATTAATTAGGTATCTAAAATGAATTATGTTATCATTTATGCAAATGGCGTTTATAAGTGGATCGATGACTTGTTGAATAAAGAAAAGTGATGCACATAAACAAGTCACGATAATTAAAGGTTTTCTGTCAATTATAGAATAAAATATTCATTCGACTGTGATGTTGCCGGAAACGATAAAGCGCCACGAATATGACGTAGCCGATTGAGAAATGCAGATAATTATAAATGTGTCGCTGGTGATACGTCGTAACACCTGTCTACATCCTAGCTCGTATTGAAGGAAATATCGCTTTTTTCCCAAAAAAGAATTCGGTTTTATTCACAACGGAAGTTTCCCTGAACGAAATACGTATCTTTCCGCCTTTCTTTCGACCGCAATTTGCAATTTTTATCTCCGTCGATTTTGCGCCACGGTAACTCGAGCAGGCCGAAAACTTCGCACAATCGCGCACATCGTTGAAGTTTTTATCGCGCGATGCGCGTTGCGCATTTGCGCGAAATTTGCGTCCGCAACACGTGAGCCCGGAAATCTACTATTTCACTTCGTTAATGAAAGTGATATAACGTCTGGAATGAGATGCAAATGGCCGCGAGATGTGGTTGAAGTGCAGATACCGGCCGGATGGGTTTTTACCTAACGCCCCGCGCGCCGGCGAGCATAATGCGTTCCTTTTTACTCTTTCAAATCGGATCATTTCTATTTCTCTCTGTCAGGCGGTCGTGTATTTTAATGCACGTCGTTTCGGAAAGGCGCAACTGGCCGAATTTTGAAAGCTTAATACGGTGTAACGCGTTGCCTCGAACGGAATAATTAAGAGCGTCCCGTGTTCCATCCCGCGGCGCGGCCGTATTTCCGCTTTTGCGAACTTTTGCCTTTGCAAATCTCGTTGCATTAAAAGTATTAGCAAGCTCTTTCAGTAGATTTTAAACTTGCCGTGGATAACTTTAATCTTCTCAACTTTGTTTAATGCCGACACTTTAATTATTGCGATTTAAAAAAAAACGCGTATCACAATCTTCCTAGATTTTAAGGATGTTTGGGCGGTACAGGTATATTTTCCCTGCCAAAAGTTAAATTGCTTATGTACAATCAATTTCTAAAGTTAAATCACTTTTTGAATTTGACAACATTGCGTGGCATTTTTGATAGTGTGCGTGTATCTAAACCGAGAAATTTTTCGGAAACATTATAAAATAAAAAACGAGTTTCCTAGTGAAGCTAAAAATTGGTGTTGATAATAATATAGTCTTACTCGTTCTGTTTGCAAAATTTCATATTTTTTTCATCATTTTTCACTGAGATATAATAATATTTCCTTATTTGCCCTTAGACAACGTGTGATTTTATTATTTAATTTCTCAACAACAAGCTTCCTGAACAGCCTGAAACTTTGACAGAATTTTTTTTATGATGAAATCTACAGAATTAGTTTGGATTCAAAGAGTTTTTATCATTTTAGTCGTAATGCCCGAACATCCTTAATATACTTTTTACATCATTATACATCAGACCCTTTTATATAGAAAAATATATCTAGAATATTAAGATATCACTTCTCTCCTTCCCTCTCTATCTCTCTATTTTTTCTAAATATTTTAGTTTAGAATAGTTAAATTTAACATCTTGCACTTGAAAGCCATTCGACATCAATTTACGCTTCTGTTACGTTGAATACAATCTCGTGCACGTCCTCCGTATATATATGAATACATTTTCGTCCCACATCTCGGACCTGTTCCATTTTATTAATATTTATAAGCGAGTTTGTTTTATGTTAGCGTCGTGGATCGAATCGGACGAAAGTTGCTTACGCGTGCATATTCGGCATACCCGATTCGTAATAAATACGCCCTGGACATGTCAAGTCGGAAATGCTCGCACGGCAAGTAAATTAGTTGGTTGGCCCTGACATACCATATTCCTAATGGTGACAATTATGAGTTCGTCACCACTTTCTGCAACGGCGCGGCGCCGAAGTTACGGATCGCTCGTAACTGCTCGCTTTACTCCGAGATTATTCGAATAACAGTTTAAACCTGGTACACCGAATCGAAGCGGTCTCATCCTTGAATTTCATATGTTCGATAATGCGAATAGCTCTCGCGCATATTACTCTTGTTCCTTTATTTTTCTTCGTCCCATCAACGTCGATTTCGTGAACGATAAATAGATAGTAATCCTTTGGTATAAAATTATTGTGCTAAATTATATCAAAATTCATTTATCAGCTGATTAGTTCCCGTAGCATAACTAATTATGCTAAAAATAATGAGCGACGTAATTAATAGCAAATCTGTTTCGGACAGCGAGCGCGCGTGACTAATGAGTTTTTGAGCATGCATATCTATGAATTGCGTGTCGTATTTCGGAAAAGTGTATCGGATATCAGGGTGTCCAGGCGTTTAACGAAGGAATTCGAGCGGTTCTGAAACTAATTCCAATCAATCGGCGTATCCTCAAACGCGATAGCGCGAAACAAGGTATTCGTCGCGACGATTTCGATCAATTTCGTTCCGAATGACGCCGGCCGTCGCGCTACTTTGACGCAAACGAACCTTTCAAAATCACTTTCCGATATTCCGCCGCTTCTCTCTTGCGACGGAATGCATGCGTGACGATGCCGATCGTCGTGGGATACACAAGCGAGACGAGCCTGCGGCCGTAAATAAAAGAACGATCGGCCGAGATAGAAAGCAGCCAGCCAGCCAGCCCGTCAGTGATGGTACTGATATTTTCCTGCGAGATATCGAACGCTTCGAGCGCGTGGAGAGAAATCATGTACCGAGATCAAATCCATCGAGAATTCTTTTCATAATTCAGGAACAATAATCTCAAATCGAAAAATCGGAAAATGATATTACAATCGTGCGATAAGTTGAGAATTCTGATTTTGGTCCTTTAATCCGAGGCACCACACAATCACACATGTACGAAATTATTACAAGGAAAACTATTTTGTCAATATTCTCACAGCGATAATTATCTCGCAATATGGAGACGCTGATCGATTTGTCAGAAAATTTCAAGTGGACATTGATTTCAGTGTCGCGGTCGGTCGTCGAAATTTCGAGCGGATATCGATTGGGACGGCCAGCAGCTCTCCAAGCGTAACGCGCGATATACTTTTTGATGCATACGGCCGCGGTCGTGTTTATGTTAATGTAATTTTGTGTGGCGGCGACGGTGCTGAAATAACGACTCAGCCCCGACAGATAAATCGTTTCTGCATACGCATGTGATATGCATGTTTCTCTCGTTGTTGCGTAACAGTAGCAGAACAATTTCGCCCGCGCCACAATTGAATCGCGCCGCTCGGTTTCGAGACGATCCAGAAGGCGTGAAGGGAAGCCATAAGGGTGTCTCGCGTACATGGCGCTTTCTCTCGATTATTGTTCTGGCGAAGAATGAACGAGAAAAAATACTGACTATTAATTTTATTTTTATACAAAAAGATTATGACAGTTATTTATGAAAAGCGTAAATTTTACGTAAAATTTTAATAATTTTGGAGAAGATATAAAAATAGAAATTAGAAAAATAGAAAATACATAAAAAAATCTTTATTAAATTTTAGATAGAGGATTTAGATAAGTAATTATATAGTTTATAATATAAAGTTCCTTTTTTTATAGTTTTATATATTATAATCTGTAATTTTTAAATAGTTATGCATATACACATAGGTACGCATGAGATCATTTATCAATTATCGGTCGCTCGACTTCAGTTCTCGTCTCCTAAATAATTAGCAAACATCCACACGGCGCGATATAATGCCTTAGTAACATTACTCACTCGGGAAAGCTTGTTTAACCGCTACATTTTGTGGCGGTGGATATTGTTTAAGCGGGCGATATAAATACATTTGCAAGAGGTAAGTCAACAATTGGGCTCGCGGAGCGAGTATACCGTGAGTATTTCTACGGCATTAGTATCATTAGTCCATATTGTGGTTATCGGCTTGTTAAGCTTAGGTAACGAAAAGCAATCGATGAGTGGTTTGCCTGAGCGGTCATTGCTTACTGCTGCTATTCAGAACGAGCAAAGTGGAACACTCCGATGGTCGGAATGTCCGCAAAACAAGTTTCAGTAGAACGGCAGAGGAAAGGTGCGGAGCGCAAAGTAGAAAATACCAAATTAAGTTGTGGTGAAACGCAACGGACCAGTGTTGCTCGAAAATGATTTTTCATCACCAAAAAGTAACGCCGATTACTTCGGTGATTTAATTATAATGAATAACTTGAAGTTATATTATTAAATTTATTATTATCATTATTATATTATTATTGACTGTCGATTCGCTAATATTGCATCATGATAATAATAGTTATTGCAGCGTGAAACTTACACAATTAAATGTACAATTTAATATGAAATAATAGGAACGATGCGGTAAAGAGAGAGGGAAAGGATGGGGGAAAAGAGACAGAGAGAGAGAGAGAGAGAGAGAGAGAGAGCGGAAAATTCGCTTCCGTCAGAAACCGATGAAAAACAATGATTTTAGAGATGGCTAAAATAGCGGTTAAGCTCCCAGACAAAACATACGCGGGTTTTATCCTCCGCGGCGTAAACCAATTTTACCGTAAGCACACACGTCCCGGAATTGAATCGCTCCGGTTTCTAAAGCCCGCGGGACGGAATATGTTTTATTGCTGATTTCCTTGCTTGCCATCTTGCGAATCGTAGTCCGAAACCAGGCTCGCTGGCAGATGTTGCAATGTAGGAAAAATACACGCGGAATATAATATAGTTATTATAATTGATTCAAATTCCGAGAGATTTCAGTGAAGGATCTTAAATCTGCAGTACGAAAATCCCGGAAATTCGAAAATCGCAAGATTAATAGCTGTGCATTTCCCTTAAAGTCTTTAAGAGAACTCCCCACGAAATGTCTGTTTAACGTCGTCGCGAGGCGTCTCACGAATTTTCCGAGCGCGGTGTATAGGTATGCAGCTGCAGGCAAAACGCAAACTCATCCATAACAATTCGTAATAACGTTCAGATAAACCGCCGGAAACGTCGGCAGAGAGCATCCGCAGATGCGCGGCGTTAAAGGCGGCATGCTGACATTTTTTTTTCCTGTCGCGCGGTTTGAAAACAGGGTCGTGCTGATTGGCAGTGGTCACCCAGTTTTCCCAGGTCACCATGGAAAGTTGAACCGGCTAATGGAAATTTGTTCGCTCCGCTGAACACACGTCGAGTCGCATGACATATCGCCTCCTCCCTCTTGCATCATCTCTCCTTGTTCTCCCCTCCTAGAAATCCCCGGAAGTGCGCATTGCTCGTTTCCATCCTTTTGGACCTCCGCAGTCCGCGCGACCTTTTCGGCGTTTGTCGCTCCTCTGTGAATCCCTCGATCTCAACGTACACATAGGTATGTGTTTGTTTCATATCGAAGAAATCGACCATGTATCCATTTAAAACATATCAGAGAGAATCAAACGCGAAAGAAATTGAAAAATTGAAAGCTAGTTTGTGTCGTTTAATGTAAAGTAAATTAAGAAAGAGGGCGGAGGCAGGGCGTACTAAAGAAATATCCAACTTTATGTATTTTTAATTACTTAAAATTACTTCAATTGCAAATAAATTATATCGTCAATAAATTTGTACTTGATGTAATTATTACTAAAGTATTTAACGCTAATTGTAAGACGTATAAAAGGTTGCCATTACAATATTAGCTTCCAATGAGATTTTTATGAAATAAAATTAATTTTGAACTTATCAAGGAATTCGTAACAGGATATGTACGACATTTGATGCATTTCTGTGTTTGGCATCAGTCAATTTATAAAATTCTTTTTTTTTCTCTTGTAACATAAAAAGAAATTGTAAAATGTAAAATAAAATAAAAAGAATTAAAATACTTCATTTAAGTCAGCACATACTCGCTATAATATTTCTGCTGTGGCGATTACATCGTCACATCTCCAACCGCCGAGAATGCTCTAGACAGTCTAGACGTTTACACATACACGAAAACATAGATCTCCGTAATAATAAACGGGCAGACACAAAGGGCGGCTAGGGCAAAACCTTGATGTAAACAAATCTCGTGAATCGGTTGATTACGTTTTACCTTTTTTTTATTTTCGCCGAATTATAAATTTAATTTCTTTCTGCGACGCGACGCAATGCACATTGCGATTCGTAGCATTCGACCGCGACGTCCGTGTGCTCACGCCAGGAACACGGGAAGCGATCGGCAGACGCACCACACGAGCACAAAAATATGAAGCTGTTTGTAGCGTCAAACGCAGCAATCGAACGACGGACCAGTTCCTCAGGTGTATAAATGCAACCGCCAATATCCTGGATAGGCTGACATACAGCAAGAGCTGTTCGAAATGCCGTAGTTTGTCCGGTTGCCACGTTTGCCGATGTAAGTAATTTCACATTTCTACAAATCTATATGCTGTAAAAGAACAGGTTCGTCCGAAACTCTTCCATAAATGTCATTGTATGACTCTCACAATCAGTGAGTCGGTATGGTGAGACTTCACTAGCACATATCAATTCAAGACCAACTCTTGGTATTATCGTTGATTGTCACAAATGAGTCGAGTACTTTGCTGAATTTGTATAAGCTTATGTTAGTCGGCGCGGCCGAGCGCTTGCGAGAAAGCGCTCTCGTTCGCGCGCGGCTGCTTAATGTGGTGCCGGGTTGCCGTTTGATAGGGGCACATGCGGCTACCACACTGCATTTCAATAAGGCCGTTAAATTAGCCTTGGTTTCACCACCGTAACGTTTATTCCCTCTCTCTCTCTCTTCGTCCATCGTACTCTTCTCCCCTTCATCCTTCATCTTATCCTTACGTCGATTCACGAGCCATTCCTTTTTTCATCAACTGTACGCTTAAGTCTCACATCAACAGCATTCAACCTCATGTATATATGCATTTCGATTACGGAGGAATATTCGGCAGGAGGGTGTGAAGAAAGGTAAAAAAAAAACGAGGAGGAAGAAATATAGTATATATTGTGTCGACGAGAGGACCGCGCCAGTAAATTCTCGTCAGATATTTGCCTGCTGCAATTTTCCTGGACGATTAGATGTGATGACTTCCCGTCGAGACAAAAACGTCACCTATTGCACTCTCGTCGACTTTTTCAGTTAGAAAATCGATACAGTTCCAGAAGATGACCATCACCGTTCAATTGCACGCTGCACAAGAGGATAATAAAATTGTTTCGAACAAGGTTAATAGATTTCGGCGAAACGGGCAAACTGATGAGTTAGGTAAATTCGCGGCGGTCCAACGGATCTTGGGGAGTTGTTTAACTCGCACTTCCCTCGGTTGTCCTTTACGGTTGCGGAATGTAAATGCGGCCGCGCAAATAACAAGACGCGCCGCAACTCTCGGAAAGTTCGCGGAGGAAGAAGGGGTATTTGGTTAGTACAAGGCTTCAAAAAAGGCTTTTTCGATTTAAAAATTTAAAATAATAACTCGCTAGAACGCGTAAAGAAAGAGGCAATTAATCGTGGACAGTTATGAATTTTGTTTAGATATAAAGTTATTAATGTTAATACGAATATATTAATGCTCATTTCTTATTAAGCATTGTTCAACAATTGCTTATATATTTTTAATTTGCAAGCACACGAATGATTTTCAACGGCGCTTTAAAATCACAAATTAAACCATTGTTAACGCTTCACTTTATCTTTGTCAAAATCTCCATCAATGCAACTTTGACGAAGTTTGTCTATCGTGCGGTATTATCATTCGATCGCGTCACGAAGCGCTCAAATTTAACGAAGGATTTACCGGTCGCTCCGAAGCGCAACACTATCGCAGTGACAGATTCGATATGCTACTCGATACTCGGTGAAATATCGTCAAACGTGCACGTATAGACGTCATCGACAGTCAATCTGAGATGACAGAGAGTAAGTTGTTAAATAGGCCACCGCATTGATCACACACACCACGAGGTTAATCCTTTCACTTAGGTACGCTTTTTCAAAGAAAATCCACAACAAAGGAACAAAAAGATATTTTTAATTTTTAATCCTGTTTTTAACTCTTCTGTTTCCTCTATTCTTAACGTCATTGATTTTTCCACTCTTGACTTTTTTATTTTCCAACTATTTGTTTATCCTATTTTTAACTTCTTTGATTCTCTTGTTCATGGTTTTTTAATTTTTTTATTTTCTAATTGTTTCATTATAGAATTGTAACGATATTATGAAAAAACTATGAACATATATCGCACTCTTTTCTTTCGCCAACTCCAAATAATTAAACTATACATAATTACGCGTGATATACTGAGGAACTGAAAACATGGAGATCAAAGGATGTCACGCTGGTTAAAAATTCCGTCGTTCTTAAAATTGATCCGACCGGGTGTAAACGACGCATGGAAAAGCGCGGCAATTAAGCTTTATCGAGTCTTGCACGAGCAATTTTCGGCTCGGGTGTATACAGGTGCATCCACGATAAAGGGATGTCAAGCGGCGACGATGAATGTCATGCATACGTTACGCCTGTCCCCCGAAGCGTATTGCAACCGAAACGTTCCATTAATTGCGTTCGAGCGCGCTTCCAATCTCACTTGTGAGGATTATTAAACGAAATTATCTTACGTTGGTCGTCGACGGCCCTACAATTCTCCATCGTCCCTTGTAAACGTAAGGGACAAATACGATAGTGCGAATAATAAGACGCAGCAATAAAAAAAAGCGCGCGATTGATCATACGGCAATAAAAAAAATTTTTGTTTAATTATGTAAGTCTTTTTTTATATTACATTTTGTTTGCAAAGTGTAATATAAAATATTATGTTCATTAGAAACATCATTGGAATACTTTTTTATAGACATATTGTCAGACTTTCATAAATAAATTCTTGATCAAAAGAAGGTAAACTTTATTCTTAGAGTAAACTCTACATCTACATATTATGCACGATAGCCCATATATCGAAACTGATTCGTAATGCAAGGAATAGAATATTGAACATGGAGTTATTTTATAAATATAAAACGTTAAATATTTCGGACAATTTTGACAAATCTGTTAGGGCGAGATCATAGTATTTGTTTTGTGCCGTATAGCGCGCTGCTGCGTATCCAAGATCGCTGTGTTATCATTCACTCGGTAATATGTACTCGAGTGAGCAGATAATATGTAGATATACTCGACGCGAGCCGTTCCGCATATCATCCTTCAAAACGTGATCATCCTCTACGAACAATTAGTAACTATTAACGAGCGATTATATCAAGTAAATTTTATGATTGACTATTTGTAAGCCTTTCGTTGCACCGATTCTTTGTCGAAGGAAATATTCCGATTGTCTCTCAAATAGAAACCAAAGGTGATAGGGAATATAGAAATTATAATTTATTGTTTTATGATTTTTTCCAGACGGTAATTCTTTTTTTAGAAACGTTTCTTGCGCTTTGAACTTCTCGTTGATATAAACGTAAAATTTAGTAAAATAAGAAGTTAAATTCACATTATTAATTTGTTAACGACATATTCGGAATGTTAACAAACGTTAATTAACATGTATTATTACACGTACCTATCTCGAGATCTTGTTGAATTATTCAAACAAAGTTAATTGAGTGCTTCATAAAATAAATGTACTTAATTGTAGAATATAAGCATATTTTACTGTAACATGTACAATACAATAACGTAAGAATTTAACTCAAAGCTTTTTCACCATAACAGGATCAATTAAACGAAATTAAATATTTTACGTTTGTATACTGGATGCATATATATACCATCGTTGTATTAAAACCGGAAAACGCGAATTAGCTGAGACAATAGGAACTTGCAAACGCAATTAAAAAGCATTGTTCCACGATTTTTGGGTAAAAAAATAATAAGTAGAAATTCGTATCGAGGAAATGCGCAATGTACTAATTATTTTTTATTGAGTTAATGAACGAAAAATAATTCAACGAAATACTTTTATGTCTATTTTTGTAAAACCAACCCCCAGCTCGCTCTTTCGGGAGTCACGTATATATGCGAAGCGGGTGTGTAACTGGCGCCATTAAAGACACAATTATCGTCGCAACGACCCTTTTTCGTCCCCCAAACCCCCGTCTGGCCTGACTGAACCCAATCTCCATTGCAATGGTGTATCCTAGTACGCATTCCCCGCGAAACACGTCAAAACAATATAATATAAAGCGAACACGTCGCATTTTCCGTCGTGTACGCGCGTGTTGGGATAGCGACATTCCCAAGTCGCGAGTGTGTGTCCCCCATACTGATAACACACGCCGGCGACAGCAGGTTGATATGCATCCCTATGTGCATCCGCCGTTTTATGCAAAACGCAAGGAAATAAAATTCAAGGGGAAGGGGGGGACAAACCGGAGGGGATTAATCTCAATAAAGTATATCGTCAAAATAACTCTGACGCTTCGCAGGATCTTGACAAAACGTGCAAAACGTCAAGAAATTCGTCCATTGACGAAATCGTATATGTCGTTGACGCGTAAACCTCGCAAAGCGCGATGTAGGTATGTAAACACATTGAAAACAATACAAAGCGCGAACGTCGCACATTTCCGTAACGGCACGGCGCCGCGACACCGATATTTCGGCGGGGTTGCGATACCACGCCGTCGTGTGTGTGCGTTGCCTACCTACGTCGACGAGGGTATCGTACATACATGGGTCACACGGATCGACGCCCGAGTGTGCGTACCCGCAATGTACGTGTGGACCAATATTGGCTGCCAAGTGAGGGATGCGGCACACGCTGCGCGTTCGAACTCTCCGTCGCGTCGGCCCGGCCGCTGCAAGAGAGGAGCGCGGCAGCCGCCGTCTTCGACTCGCGGGGCATCGTCTCGCGGCGGGTCCGCCCGCGCTGTTCCCCGACTTCTCACGTTGCCCGATAATGGGCTTCGCGCATCTCGCTCTGACTTTCAGAGAAATGTCTCGCAGCCCTTCGCCCGCGTTGCCAACCGGTGCTATACGTTATACGCTTATCTAAATCGATTCAGAAACGCGATGATGGAAACACCTGAAGCCATATAGAACAATATCTTCGGGCGCCAGATATAATAAATGTTATCTTTTCAATTATAATATTTATTGTAGAAAATAAGAAAATACCGTGGTAAATATATTCATGAAAGTTTAATACGAGTAGAGTTTAATCGAAGTTAGGTGAACGATCACAATAATACGATCTTATATTCCATGTACGAAAGAGAGGAAATCATTCGTTCGTATATTAACTCGGTTAAATGCAATTATTATAGATAATATTAATGATATCACATAAAAATATCTTAATATAGTTAATCTATTCAAAATTTATAATAGCACACATATATCACTCACAAGATATTTTTCCTTCGAAGCAACGTATCGACATGTGACTTTTTAAAATTTCAAAAAGTAGTGGTGCCGTCTATATGCTCAGACAACAAGGATATACGTCCAAGAAGTGCGCAGCGTAAAGAAGCTAATTAGAATTTCTTTGTGAAAGACAGCGGCTTAATAAAAGTGCAAACTTTAGTCACGACGTCGGACGTCGGTCGTTATAATAAATGTTAGGCGCGCGGGGCGATTTGCCCGAGAAATGTCAGCATGGTATAAGCCATTGTCTCAACTCGAACAAAGCACGGGCGACCTTTCGCCTCAGACATTAGCTTTTCTATGACTTTTATCGTTATTACGAGACGCTGCAGGAAACTCAACTTCGACGCCATGAAAATAAGGCGGAGTCATTTGGGTGATTCTATTTAGCTTCTCAGAAAATATAGCAGCGTTCGTTCTTCACGATATACGATATATGCATCGAGGAGAGAGAACGATACGCGGCTTTTTTCTACGTATACGATTTTTCCTAATCTTCTTCCGATATCTCTTTCATTTCTTCTCTCTTTCGTATAATCTCTTATTCATTTTAATTCGCGGACAATGTTTAATCAATAGCACAGATTTTTGCGCGATCCCGCTTCGTCATTCAATTCCCACGAATATTAACTTATACGAGCAGGTTTTGCGACGTCCGTTTCCAATTTAAATTGTAATTTCGCGGGCGGTATATATTCGCTGCTTTTTGTTAAAAATCGATGTTGATACGAGAGCGGCGCGCAACTCAGGCACTGCATCGTAGAAGTTTCACAGCGCGATGAAGATTCCCCCACAGGGGTCCTTCTAGCCGCCTTGGGTATAGTATCATTTATCTGACTGCCAGCCCGCAAATTTATAGCGCGTAGTCTACAAACAAGCATGTTATCTCGAAACAAGCGCTCACAACGCATCATTAATCCTTTACGGAAAAGTTATCGTCAACGTGAAACGGATCTGATCGAGCTCTTGCCTCGCCTTAATACCCCCCCTGGCGCTGAGTTTTATTATAAAATATCTCGCGCGTTAAATCTTACTGAAACTATATATATTTTAAATATTTTCCAAACATTAATGAATGCTAAAATAATGATATATTTTGTCGAAACGAATACGCCAATGTTAAATCCGCTTACGTCATGTCAGTGATTAAAGGCTATACAATCTAAATTCCTAAATAAATAATTAATGCGCCATTTGACAAATGCTCTTCGCGCCCGACAGCATAAATAACCGCGGCGCGGGATCATTCCACATTCAACGCGACGCGTTCCGTTCCGGATCTTGCACGCTCGGGCGAAACAACGCGCAAGAAAAATCGGGCGCACGCCCACCTACATATATATTCAAGCGGAAGACGTCCTTTAACGTCTAACTGCGCGTTCAATTTCGTCGTTTGCACATCCTTCAAAAAGTTGAGCCCATAAAAAGCACGAGTCGAAGGGGGGAACGGTGCCGAAGACATTCTAGGAAGATCCTCGATCCCCTAAGGACATTTCGCTCACATCGAACGTCCTTTTCCCTTTATCGCCCCTTCCTCCCTCTTTCCTTTTTTCTTTTCGTCATTCTCGCTCCGAAAGAGGACACGTTAGAATCCTTTGCCATGCACGTTCTAAACGGGCGAGTATCCCCTCCGCGCCGTAGTCGTCAATTCCGACTTTGATATAACACCTACCCCTTTGTGCGTAACTCGGGGATCAGCTTCCTCGAGCGAGCGGGGTGATTTAGGCGCTACCTTGGGAAAAAGCCTGGGCCGGCCGGGGTTGGAGACGGAGGCGTGAGAGGATCGGCGCGATTCGCGAATATCAAATTGAAAAGTCGAATTTGAGGGGGGGGGGGGGGGGGCGAGAAACGGCCGGCGACGACGAAGTCGGCGGAGTGCTCGACGACGAAGAAGGGTCGAACTTCGGCAATCTCAGTAACTCAAGCTGGAGGCCTTGCGCCGTTTCTTGAAACTCGCGGAGGGTAGTAACAAGCAGGGCATCCCTTCGACTTAGAAATGATTCCGGCCTCGCGGATAGATTGGACCCTGGCCATTTGCCTGCCTTTATAGCCAAGGGAATATCTGCGATTATCACTCGGAAAGCCGCTCTACTTTGGACATTAGGCCTGTTCGTTTTAGCTGAACTTCTTGTGCACGGTTCATCTTTTCTCTTTTTCTCTCCAACGTGAAAAGAAAAAGAGGAAAGATGAACCGTGCAAGAAGTTCAGCTAAAACGAACAGGCCTATTATCACACCCTTCAGAAAATTATCGAAACAAGTTGAAGGTATACATATATACGCTCGCGAAAGTGAATCGATTTTCATTTTGCTTTAATACAGTTTGTATCTAAATAACGATTACATAAACATCTCTCTTTCTTTCTCTCAGAACGAGTAGCAACTGTTATTGATGTTGAGCATTTTTTACTTAGGATCAAATTAGGTGTAATGGATTAATAATAATCTTCTGTAATGAAGTTATAGTGTGTAGTGGGAGAATAATAATCTCCCAGTAAAATGATAAAATATCGTAACGTCTGCGCACGGAGAGTTAGAAAATCAGGATGAGAGTTTCGTACTGAGACGACGATACAGTCGTGAAAAATTCGATCTCGCGCGGCTGGAGTGGCCAGAAACCGAGTCGGCAAAGGTATGATCGTGCCGGGCGGCGCGGCGTGCCGACGACGCGCGGCGGTGCGGCGCGCGGAACGATATTAAAATCGATGTCGGCAACAGATGTGCGAGGAGAGCTTTACGGCGTCGGAGCCAATAACGAAAATCATTAAATTAACCTTAACCACTGGCCGCGCCGAGTATTAACGGCGTGATAATTTTATTATGTGGCGTTTACACAAAACTCGCGGATAACCGATCGTGATATTTAGACAACGTCCTTTGTATCCCGGACGAATCGTTGCTTCTCTTCAACTTATTTTTTGCACACTACGTCCATTGTCAACTTTAAATTTTACATAAATCTAAATTATTACTTCTGTTTTATATTTCTATTTTTTTAAATAAATTTTTAAACTTAATAAATATCTCATTATGTCAGTGGAATTTCTCAATTATAATACCTGATAGACATTAAATTACGATTTCATGATTAACAGATAATTATGTACATTTTTTACCATTCTCTGAATTCGCATTTATTGGTTTACGCTATATTCTTTCTCTTTCATTTAAATTTCACCACGAAGCTTCAGAAAGCAAGAAATGAATACTGCATTTACGAGAACAATCTTCATGTTTAGCAAACATGGCAGAATTAGAATGATTAAATTATTATCGTGCCTACATTAATAAATCTAGCTTGATTAAATTAGAGACCGAGAACCATCAACGGCTGTCGATCTTCTCGCAGTTAAGCGCGAAGCTGTGATTTAATTAGCAGCGAGCTTAAATTCGCTTCGGCAGGCAGGACTCGTCTCGCAGGACTAATAATAAAATGCATCCTCTCCGTGATGAGCCTTCCCATCACGCAAATTCTCCCTTTTCCCCCTATCGGCGCCCCGGTATGTTGCAAGTTGGATTAAAACTTTGGAAGTTTCTAGGATGGCGCGACGTGACGCCACCAAGAATCGGTACACATAGGTACTCGACACACGAAGGAACCAAGAAGAGAGGACGAGAGAGAGTCTTCTACGCTTCTTTCTCCGTGATGCTGCGTCACTTAGTTAAGCGTGAAACGAGTATTTTTAAAATAATTAAAAACATTGCGGCAGGCATTTCACGAGCTTGAGTATTATCACGTAAACTTCGTAAAGAAATTACTTACGAGAAATTACCATCGATTTTTTTCTTCACGTGAAGATCTCGCGTATATAAATATTTCTAATAAAATTACAAATTTTGGAATTTATAAATCACGGTTTATCTTTATTTATTATGCGTTTTCTTATTAAACTTATTTAATATATCTAATATCTTTAAGAGACTGTTATTAATAAATAAGAAATTATTTTTATTATTACAGTAGGAGCTACAAAATTTCACGTTACGAATTGCAACAGCTGTTAGAATGATAAAAAAAGAAAAAGAAAATTAGAGAGATAAATATGTAACATAAATCGCTTTAACTTAATACGCCGCAAAAATATGCAATCAGTTCGGTTTTGACGTTTCCTTAAAAATACCATGTGCTGAATTGACATTTTGCTGCCAATATCGAAATCGAATAAATAAAGTAGATTGATGTTTTACGATCTGACGCGTTTTTCCGGTCGCACAATTATATTGCACAAACTTGCTGATGGAGATGAAATAGAATTACTATGAATAGAAATGCGCGGAATAGAATTACTAACGTATTATAATAATAAAAAAAAGTTATACTGCAAAATTGATGTTCTTATATAAATATACTGGTCAAGGATTTATATTATTAATTACAAAAGAAGCTTATTTTGAGTGGAACATATATTATAGATAGTGATATATATTATATAATTATACATATATACGAAATCTGTCAGAAAAGTAATGAGATTAAGTCGATAAAACCTTTTATTATACATTTGTGACTAAATTACAAGAGACTCCGTGGCTCTATATGCGCAACGCGACGAGTTGCGAGTACGCGAGATTTTGAGATCTCGATAACCATGGAACGGATGAAGTTCTAACTAGGCTTAATAGATAGCTTGGACAAAATTTATATAATAAAATTGTTTTTATTTTTTATGACCCACAGCATCTACACATCGCTCATATAACTCACCTGGGGTCGTTTTGACCTCACCTTACAATTACTCATTTATAATGAAAAACTCATTTTATATTGAAAAAATGTTTTCGCGAGTTTTCGACATATAAATGAAGGATTTTTAATATATAAACATTTTTATTGAAGTCAAAAGTAACAAAAAGTATAAATATTGCTATGAAAATAACTACTCAGAATCATTATCTTCGGTAAAACAGAAAATATCGCCATTTTTAAGAGCGTGAGATAAAAAATAACCTAAGGTGGGTGGCGAGGGTTAATTGATTCTAATGATTTTCAAAATGGTGCCCCTTAACGTTTGATTTTATTTTCGGAAATGAAAGTATATCATAGGGAGAGAGGTCTGTTGAGTAAGGTGTAGTAGCAACGCAATTTCTTTTTTAGGCAAAAATTCTCGAACTGAAAGCGCATCTGAAAACCTGAGGTTTTTCGCACGTGATAAGACATGATCACCAAGTGCTTTTTCTTTAACTTTTCATAACAATTCGTGGCACTCTTTTTCAATTTAATACAAAACTTTATCGCATATCTTTGTTCAATATTTTGTCGCTCCATAACGATCACGATAAACAGTGACGAGGTCTACTATACACTTATGAAAAACGTTATAATGACACATGAACGCAATTGAACGAGTCGAAACTTGAGCTACTTTTAAAGGAAGGAACTATACATATAGTCTTTATACTTTACATTCTGCGTGGTTACGATTTTTCAGTGTTGACACATTGTGCGCTACAGATTTAATCTCATTACTTTTCTGACACAAACCTCGTCTATATAATATTATATATATCACAAAAAGCAACACTATCGATAGTGTTAAATATTCCGCGTTTCCTGCGGAATGCGAACACAAGGCGGCGGGAGCTTTATCGGGCATGTCCTGGATCTAGATTCGGGTGATACAGCGTTGCAGAATCAACGGTGCCAGGAATAGGGATTCCGACGCGAGACCTCTGCAAAACCAGAGGGGCCAAGCAGCCGGGACGTTGTGTGTTGGTAGGGACGCGGAAAACACGAAAGCGTAAACACTGACTTAAATCACCGTGCACGCCTCGGGGGAGGATCGACGCGCGGTGTGTGTCGAAGGATACCGAACTCTTCCTCCGCTACCCTTCCACCACCCCGCTTTGTCGCACCGACGAACGTGGTGGAATGATGAGGTGTCGTGCCCGGATAGAGAGAGAGGGCTTTTCCGGGCCGCTATCCCATCTGATTCCGTAATCCATTCCGGGATACCTACGGCATCCTCCTTACTTCCTTCGGCATCCTGCAACCCATCCTGGCTCCCGGCTACGGCCACGTCCCTTCGTTCTTCCCCCCTCGACGCCTTCGCCATCCTCCTATTGGCATCCTATCGCCAGGACACGAGACGAGAGCGACGAGAGAGAGGCGACGACAGCGCGGGGCATCAGTCTTCTGTGTCTTCGCATTATGTCCGGGCCCTGAAGATTCCCCGAAGAAATTCCTCTGCTCGATTCGCTCACGCGCTCGCGCGTCCAATACAAATACTGTCCCCGTTCGACGTATATGTCCGCTCTCTTTTCCTCCGGAGAGCTTCGTGGAGTCGGTAACGTGGAATCTGCGAAATTCAAATATTCCGCTGAGAGAAAAAGGGAGAGAAAGAAAAGAAGAGAGAGAGATAGGAAGAGGGCGAACGAGCGGAAGATCGAGGAAGGGAGAAAGAGTTATTTATTCCGCGCTTTCCGGATGAATCTACTTTCAAGCATCTAAAACAGATAGTTGCAAACGGTTACAATACTGCCGACAAGGAAGATTCAGCAATGCGTAAATTCAAAAGATTTCAAACCCGGCAGGAATTTAAAGTAGTTCGAATACGAGAACTATTTTTTTGGTCACGGTGAAGAAATTAGGTTTAGATAACTGTAATCTCGTAGCATGTTATACACCGCGCCGCAATCTGACTACAAAGCGTATAGGATTGCACGCGCGCACATTCGCTCAGCACGGCCACACGTCGCGGCGATATTAAAAGGAAGATTATTTCGGAATGTGCAGGGGACAGTGATAAAAGAGCATCTAAAGAATTTTCCGTCCTATAGGATGGAATTATGAAGCTATCCGAAGGCGTTCTAACGTCGTGTATGGCAATTTGTGCTCGATATATAATTTCCTCATGCTTCCTCATACAAATATGCAGGACGCATACTTCGCAGAAGTATATGCATAAAATAACCGAGATTATACAGGCTCTGTCCCAGGACGTACCCGAGCCGTCTTTCGACGTAGGAATTTCGTTAGGTAAAAGTCGACTTCAAGTTAGTAAAAAAGAAATTGAAAACACGGAAGGAATGGCAATACATTCCCGTGCATTTGGCACGAGAGACAGACCCGGGACTCGGGAGAGTGTCAGGGGATTGAGCGATCGAAAGGGGGGAAACGTTTGCAAGACATCAGCGGCGCTAATGTCTTCTCCGTGAGATCGCATTCGCGAGTCTCGACGTATGAAAATATAGGTATACGACGAGCGACCGGGATGAATATGTTTCGCGGCGCGCGCGGCTTTTATCGATCATTGTCGTCTCCCGCCGCGCCGAGAACTAAATGCGAAACGCATTTCGCACCACGAGCTACTTTAATGCCCGCAACAAGGCTCGCCTCGCGCGCGCGCGCGCGCGCGGCTATTACGGTAATGTTATTTAAACGCGATAAATTGCTCCGCGCGCAATTATAAAGAATAATGCCGACTGCGGAAAGTAATGTACGATACGAAAGGAATGCCGTACCTTTTATAATCGCGCCTCACTGAATTTATCCCGGTTATCACGCCAACATCGCTGATCGATGAGAAAATAAGTACAATAAGTAAATATCGCGATACTTACTTAAAAATATAAAAATAAGAAGAGTTGTAAGGACAATTATTTGGTGCGTCTTTCTCGATCTTCGGTTTTCGCAAAAATCGAGTGAATGAATCACTCAAGATCACCAGCGAGTTTTTTTTCCAATTTTCTTCGGTTAAAATAACAGTAAAATAAAATGTAATCGCAACGACGGCAACATTACCGTGAAAAAAAGTGATTAATGTTAATTGATTAATGGTATAGACATTGGTGATGAAACGCAACGAAAATTCCACGCTCCCGACGATGGCGAGGTGTTCCTCTCTCGTCGCGAAATAAATCGCCGCAATTTGCAGGACGTCACTACGGTGACGCAAAATTGCTTTTCTCACCTCTCTGCTCGGCGGCGCGGTAAAAGTTAAGTATCTCATCGACTTAGTCACCCGGGTATACGCTCGTCGTCCGCGCATCTTGCAGAACTTTCACGGAAGATCAAAGCACGCAGAGATGGGCGGGGGTGGCCGAGGGAGGCCGGGGGATGGAAACAAACGCCGGAGCTGCATCGCGCGCGAAGGATACTTCGAGTGAACTTCCGGATGTGGGAGAGATATCCCGTCCTTTCCCGGCTGGTTGGCCCCGGCAAACTTTCTGGAACCGCATGGAACACGAGAGACTTTTCGGTGACTTCGGCGTTCTAATGATACGCCACCATCGCCGAAAGAATTCCAATGACAGTTAAAGAGATATGGTTAATTTCTGAACAAAAATTCTTTTTAAGTGAAATGGATTAAATGCCGTGTGTTCAGGATGCACTTTTCTTTGTCCCGGAAAAAAGGAAATCAGCTTTTAAAGATTTTTTTAAAGCAACATTTTCAATTTGGGCCAATTTATACTTTCCACAACATTGCCTATTCTTTTATTAATAATAATAATTAATTAATTGATTAATAAGGTATTTTATTGAATTTACTTGAGTTGAAGATTGGTTGCTTGTACTGTGTTATTTAGAATATTATCATACAGTAGATTTTTTAATGAAGTGTACTCATTAATTCCCAATTATTGAACTCGAAATTTTACAGATTCTATAAATTCGCGGATTACATCAGTATCCATTTTACGAAAATTTTTGTCTTTCGTATAGTGAAACTATTGAAAAGCAAAACTTCACAGTCAAAGATAAAAGATTACAACACGAAGAGTTTGCAAAAACAAAGACTTCAAAGAGCATAACGCATGGAATTGTCCAACTTCCCAGCGTAAACAAAAATATCACGACAAACGGCGGTCCACAGCGCTTCGGGACACGGGGTGCATTCCAGATAACCATGCACGTGAAAAGCGCAAACGTGCAAAACACTCGCGGAAAACAATAGCGAGGTGAAAGAGGAGCGGCGGCGGGGGAGAACAAAAAAAACCGGGGTAACATTTGCCGAGTACCGAAGCGCGTTGTTCGACGCGGCCGGAGATTACAGCTGCCCGGCAGGCTGTACGCAGCTGAAACTGGATGTCGCGATTGTCGCGCATCGCGATGCAAAGTAGCTCTAGAAAACAGTAATTTGTATGATCGAAAAGTATGTTGGCTTTTGTGCTAGATGGACAGAGAGAAATATGCCGCGGGGAGAGAGAGAGAAACGTTCAGAGAAGCAACAACCGAAGCTTGTAAGAGAGGAAATCGAGGATGTGACTGAGAAAAATTAGCAGCGCGCAAGGAGCGGAAAGAGGGGTAAAACGGGAATGTAAAGGGAGTGAGAATGGGAAAAAAAGGAACTTGAAGGATAGCTGATGGAAGAATTTTGCGGAAGTGAAATAAGAGCAAAAAAATACTGACAGATAATGTATAGGGTAGTTCGTGCATAATCATTAGCTGCGACAATTTTTAAAATGCTTTCAGAAATTATATTTACGTGGATGTTCACTTACGACTAACAAGTCATAATATCATGTCATCTTTTATGCTATATATTTATAATTAGAACTATATTCTGAATATTATTTTGCCAGTCTAATCATAATATATAATTTAAAATTTAAATCTTTTTTAAAAATTAAAACTACAATTTTTATTCTTCGTGTAATATTTTATTAACGTATACAAGAGACATTACTCAAATCCTCGAAAACTTAAAAGCAAAATCCTCTTTCTTTCCGTCGGCACTTGTAGTGAAGCTTACTCGCTTCCGAAAAATTCTCTGTGATCAGCAAGCCACCCTATATAAGGGTGGGAAGCCAAAGGCATCACACAGAGCAGCGGAGAAAAAAGACGAAGGGGGATGTCGGGATTGGGAAAAGACAGAGACGGAGGATTGAAAAGGTAGGCAAAGCGGTAGCGGGCGAAACGAGCGCGGGGGGTAAGAGGGGGGGGGGGGCTTTGCCGTCTACGCGGAGAGGGAGAGGTGAGCGGCACCCCGGCTCGCATTCCAAGCAGACTCGGTGAACCGGGTTCATTATTTTCTCGTTATAAGTTTCTACAACTCCGGCTTGTTGTCGTAATGCTGTTAACGCGGACGCGCCGCGAATTGTTAAAGAGGCGAACGATCGGCGCACGTATATACCCGGCGGCTTCCTTGAGCCGCGCGTCACGCGCCACCCCCTTCGTCACCGCCGCCAACCCCTTTCTCCCCCTCTTCCCGTCACATCCCATCGAGTCGTCGTCATGCGCTTCTTTTCGACGGCTTCGTTTATTAACCCCGGTATGCGCGCACCCTCTTCTGAGTCCTTTGGCTCCGGTCCGGAGTTATACCCAAAGGATAAGTATTCTCAATGTTTGTGTGATCTGCATTCCAGCCCGGATTCCAGCCGAGGTATTGCCACTGTGAATCTTCATCGTATCTATTACAGCGGCATTTCCTCTTTGTACGTCTGGAAAACCGAATGATTCTGGACCGCAAAATATTTTGTTATGACGAGCTAAATAATTTCGGAGTACAACTAGAATTATTATAGAGCTAAACATACATTTAATTTCTTTATAGTACACGTAATTGTAAAAATAATGATATTTTCAAAAAATTTCACCGTGGTGTGCAGTAGGCTACGTCACTTTCATATTTTATTTATTAGATTATTTATACTGATAATATTGATTGAATTATATTTTTATTCATCAATCTTTGCAACAATGCAATTGGTGCTGTTTTCTATATTAGACATGTTCGCAGATTCAAGTAAAATTTGACACACCGAAGTTAAATGCGCGATATGACGCGCCGTTCAATTAATTTCCACGCGAGCGGGTTGATATCGGAAACGTATCGTTTCGCATTTTACCTGTTCCTGTTATCTGCGCTTGTCTTTGTTACAGAAAGCGAAATGAGACAAGGGGAACGAATCGCCGTTAAACGAGCGATTTTTAAAGCGCTGATTGTGCAATCGCAAACTGCGACCGCTGACTTTATATTTTGCGTTTTCTCTGTTTCGTTGAGAAAAAAATTGACGATTATGTAACGCGCTCTATTTGTGCAATTAATATTTATTGTTGAGAAGAAATTACCTTAAAATCTCTCGTATTTTGATTATTCTTGCACGCATGCTTTTTTTACTAATAACTCTTAGGTTTTTTTTTATACAAACATGCATGTATAATTCTTTTAAATAAATGATTAATTAACTAACAACTCGATATTAAAATTAACGAGTAACAAGGAAAAGTTTGCTTTGAGAGTCAAACGCGGTTAGTTGTGCGTGAATTAACGCTATGTAACATTTAATTAATAATTTAATACAAATTATAAATCGTACATTTACTTTTAGCCGCGTCTTCAGCGACGCGGTGATAGATAAATTAAATAATCTCCAGCTCTCCGACAAGCATAAGATGAGTATTTAAAAATTGATTATATAAAGACAGTGTAATTTTCAAGAGAAAATACAGACAATTCTGCCAATATTTATTTATAAACTAGTTTCCATTGTCTTTCTTGAGGTTTATCGATCTCACGTTCTCTAGACTCATTGTCAGTTTGATGAGTGGATTTCACGTCTGTTTGCCGGTTAATTCCAACCTAATAACATCTCTAATTGTATAAAAAATTTGAAAAAAATCGGTCGGGACCTATTTTACAGAGAAATAGTGCGGGGTCCTTTCTCTGAATAAGAGAATTTAGGCATTTTATATCGAATAAAATTGAATGTAACAAGTTTTATGTAAAATTTGATTTAATAATGTGATGATTGAATGTACTCCATATATTTCGATGATTGTATTGAGGGATTTGTGCTTCAAAAGAATAATAAAATCGATTTTTTTATATTTTCTAAAAGTATTGGAAAAGAAAACATCCACCGCGGGAAGAGGGGCGCTAGCGTAGCATAACAAACATGACCGCCACGTCGACAGTATTAACATGACCTTATATAGGTAATAATATAAAACAATTATTATTTTGTTGATTTTACATGAGAAATGTTGACACTTTGTTTGGACACTTTGTGTGAATATACCTATGCATCACTATTGTCAGGAAACATGATTAAAGGCCAAATTGTTATTAATTCTAGTTGATAATAATGTGTGGCGCAACGGTAAAAACGAGATATAAGATAGATTTATAAATTTATATTTATTGTGTCTGCAAACAATTAAGTGCCTTAACGTCGGAGCCGCACGTAATAACAGGAAGTTGGAACAGTGACGAGGAAAGTGAAATTTATATAGAAAAAATAAATTGTTTTTGCAAGGCTGTAACAATCACAGTTGCAAACATATAGCATCTGTGTTTACTGTATTGCAATCGGTACGTCAACTATTTTTACAAAATTTTTAAATAAAAAATAAACTGTTCTTCATATTTGAAATATAAGCACATTAGAAGTGGAGTTCTGGATAAGTTTATGTTGCGGTTTTTATAAATTAATAGAAATATCTCAAAGTTGCAGTGAACTTAATATAGGAAGACATTTAAAATGTATGAAATACAATGGCAAAATAAAATTAAAATATGAAATTAAATAGTGTAATGAGAGGTGCAGAAATTGAAAAGAGTTTAATTGCATCAATAACAAGCACCATATTATGTGAGAGACAGCAATCAAAGATGGACATAATCTCTAGCAGCAGCATATTTGGCGTGTTCGTATTGCCTATTTAACAACAAACTTCTTGATTATTTACCATTCCTAGTTCAACTTCTACTTCCAATATAAGTTCCTCATTGACCAATTTCACATTTGGACACTCCGAGCACACCGACTGTTGCATCATTTGGAATCTACCGTTTCCTAAATTGCGAGTAACTAATTCCTGCCTACAATTACACTTCCTAGTTCGTTTTGCTGTCTTTACAACTGGCTTATTTCTCGTAATCTAAAATATGCAGTAGTAAAATGAAGTTTAAAAGAAAAGAAGTTACATTGAACATTTGTAGCAAGAGAAAATTTTACCTCAATAAAATTTCCGCTATATAATTCTTCTAAAGTAACATACAGGTCCATCACAACGTTTGAACCTCTGGGAGTTTGCTGCTGTTGGTGCGATTCTCCACCAAAGTGGAAATTAATGTCGCCAAGGAAACTCGCGAAAGGATCCATATTATTGTTCATCATGCCGTCTTTCTTCAAGCATTCCTCTCCACACCAGTCGTACATTTCTCTTTTCTCAGCGTCTGACAGTACCTCGTACGCTGCTCCCAAGTCTTGAAACTTTTGAGAGGCATCTGGATCATCTTTATTCTTATCCGAATGACTGCATCCGGATAAGCGAACTGTCCTCCGCTAATCGTCTGTAAGCCTTCTTAATTGCGTGTGTACTAGCGCTACATGATAAACCTAATATATTATAAAAATCTCTCCTGCAAAAAGAAAGAAGGTAATAATTATAATATTTTTTTAACAGCACGAAAATACAATACTAAAGTTTTCTAACTTTAAGTAATTTTGCATCGCAAGCATCGTAATATCTCCGCTCGTAGGGCACGTAGGGGAAAAATAAAAATACTTTTATTATATAAATTTGGTCCAAGCTATCCATTAAGCCTAGTTAGAACTTCATCCGTTCGCTGGTTATCGAGATCTCAAAATCTCGGGTACTCACAAATCGTCGCGTCGCGTATATAGAGCCACGGGGTCTCGCTCCGCGCGTACTTGGCGCGAGACACTACCGTGTCTTTTGATTTTCATTTCTAATCCGAATATTTTGCAGACTATGATTATTGGCAGAATTTCTCTGGAATTTTCTCTTGAAAATTACATTATCTTCGTGCATTCAATTCTTAAATAACATTTTATGCTCGTCGGAGTGCTTGAGATTATTTAATTTATTTATCACCGCGTCGCTGAAGATGGCTCAAAATAAAGCAAAACGTACAATTTATAATTTGTATTAAATTATTAATTAAATGTTACATGGCGTTAATTCACGCACAACTATAACCGCGTTTGACTCTCAAAGCTCACTTTTCCTTGTTATCTTGTTACTTTTACTCGTTAATTCTTTTAAATTCTTTATCGATAAGGACATAAATTTTATCTAAAAAGTAGTGAAAGTCGAAATGCGGTAATTACTGTCATATTAAATATTCCATTTGCGTAAGAGTAAAATTGCGGTAATTCATTACCGCAGCAATAATTACATACTGTTGTGCTGTAATGTGCAAAATTGAGGTAATTAATTCGCATATATTATGCAAATAAAAGTCTGAAAAGATACATTTAGCAGAGAAGAAATTTAATATTATTTACTTATGTCGATATAAAATTTAATAACAGATTCAACACATATTATTTATTGTACGATAAAAAAGTAATAAAATTCCAGCGTAAAGGATATAATCGTTTAGAAGAGAATAGAACGTTATATGTATTATTTTAATAATTTTGCTTACAGAACTCTAAATGAAATACAGTTGGCGTTATTACTACAGCGTTTCCAGCTTTTATCGGTATAAATAATTGAATGCGTACATAATCAAGCGCTCGCGCTTGTCTCCGTCAATGAAATTTCCAGAAACACTTTAGCGCAAATGCGCTGCAATTAAACTGCAGTTGTTCAAGTAAAAGCCTTCCTAAATACTTTCTTCGGTATTACGTACTATATGTATACTGGCGTGACTTTAAATAAAAGCCTTCTTGACTCTACCTTGAAGAAGCGATCGTCTGTAAGTATTGTTCCGCCGGATAATTTCCGTTTGCTATTTCCGTCGTGATTAACCGTACGTCGCCATCGACGCACTTCCTCCTTTGCAAGCTTATTAATAATCATGTTGCAAAAAATGATGCGATTGATGTCACGGAAGAATGCAACTAAAAGGAGCTTTAAATACTAATTTGTTTAAGGGAATATCCGCCGCCTCCAGCCAGCGTCCTTCAGCTTTTCTCGCAACATTCTCTTTATGAGCATTCAATAGATCACTTTTTAACTCTTTCAAAAAAGTAGACTAGTAGATATATCATAGTTCTCTCTATTTATATAATTTATTTAAAATCATTAACCACTTATGTAATCGTCGAATCCACGTATTACATAATTCATAAATATAAATATTTTAGATTAATTGCACGTCTTCTAGTGATTACAATTTTATTATTATATACTTTCCTTAGATATATAACAGATCGGAGATACAAGTGATGAGATTCCTATTTAGATTCGACATCAATCAAATGAAGCACCGCGCAGTACGCGTTCTAGTGAAAACCGCGAGAACCAAAGTTTCCACGAGTCGATAAATGAACTTCATCCAGCTCGTATTTCCAGAATTAATAGTGCGCTTTACTTTTGAGACGCTTCATTAGCTGCGCTGACAATTTTTGTCGCTCTATTTCTCTTGTATTTCAATTAATTTATTTAACATAAAACATAACAATTAATCTCCAAAAAAGAGATATTGATAAAATATTGATAAATTTAAATGGAATATTACTTACTGTTAGGCTAAAGAAAAATGGTAATATAATTAGTATTTTAGGAAGATTATTTACGGCAATATACTTTATATATATTAAGAAAGATTCTAAAATAGCATGACATTCTTAGGCGACATGTATATATAACCCATTTCCCTTTAAGTAGTCGCGCGCGTCAACCTCCTTTCTGACCGGCACAATCTTGATTCACCCATCCGTTGCTCTTTTCAAGTTTTTCTTCCACCCTCCTCTTGCGTTTATTAATAAACGACCGGGCGCCTCTTCGTGTGCCATCCTCCTCACGGGAAAGTCGAGTCGGGGAACACAACTTGTCGAGGGAGAGGACGATACTCACCTCGTCGTTTCTTTACGGCGCCCTGCGGGATTATCGAGGAGCCACCCGGGCTTGATATACCGTACCTCTCTTCTTATCGAACACGAAAGGACGTTATACGATCATGAGGACGAACGTATCCTCTTATGTTCAGCGCTTTTACTTTTTCTCCGGCGAACTATACTGCTGCGTAAAATCTCCACACTTCGGCCCGATCCTCGCTCCAAGATTTATATATTTTATTTTTACGAAAAACTTGATTTTATTGAATTTTGCAAAAATAATTTTCAGTTATATATGGAATTAGATACATCGATCTGTATAGATATAACAATTTAAGAACTTCTCGTCGCCAGCCAATAATTAAAAACGTATAATTTTTAAAATCGACCCAACTGGCCATGTTAATTAATAAGATGTTATCTAGAATATAGAATTTATTGCGAAAAATATTACTTCAGCCAGGGTTTGAACCTGGAACCTCCCGCTTTCCATGCAGGCGTCGTCCCAATTCGACCACTGAGGCATGTGGTAATATTTATCGCAATAATAAACTAATGTACACATTATCTGCGCGCCGACTTGGTTTGTCAGACTTTCAACGCAGCTCCTACTGGAATGTTAAGAATCCCCTCCCTCCCCTGTCGATCCAACATTAACTGCGCGCCAACTTGGCGAGGGAGGGGATTCTTAATATTCCAGTAGGAGCTGCGTTGAAAATCTGACAAACCAAGTCGGCGCGCAGGTAATGTGTACATTAGTTTGTTATTGCGATAAATATTACCACATGCCTCAGTGGTCGAATTGGGACGACGCCTGCACGGAAAGCGGGAGGTTCCAGGTTCAAACCCTGGCTGAGGTAACATTTTTCGCAATAAATTCTATATTCTACAATAGATAACATCTTATTAATTAACATGGCCAGTTGGGCCTGTATAGATATAATTTTTTAAGAGCACGTGTGAATAATTTTACTAAATATTATTGGATAACATTAAATTCATGATTTATCACAAAGTAGAGGCTACACTTATCGTACGTTAAATCGAGATTAACATGCCAAATATCGAGCGGTGTCAAACATTTTTGGATATTCCATGGTACTATCTCGGTATAACAGTTTATTCGTGACGTCTGACCAAAATAAATTATGGAAATTAGCTTTTAAACTTTGCGTGCTCAGCCATCAGACTCGTATGTTACGCATCGCTACGTTTCACGCTGTAACACAGAAGTTATGAGAATTATAAGCTGAGTCGGTGAGTCTATCACGACCCAGACTATATGCAATGAGCTCGTAAAGTTGAGTGCGGATAACGCCGGTGATAAAACTGGTAGTCATGTATGCCAATCGTGATTAAAGCGCTTCTTCCGCAATATATTAAACAGTCTCGCTTTATTTAAGCATATTAATACACATTAGATACAGTGATATTCACTTGCGTGAGGAATCAAGAATGCACATTTGCGGGAGCGTCGATCTGCCTTCGATGGATTCAGATTAATCGCCTCGGGATTAAAGGGAAATTCGTGCGTACCACTGTCGACAGTCGTCCTTTAAATAAAAGTGAATAGACGGTTTTTGGTATTTTTATTACCGATATCGACGCGAGGACGACGGAGTTGCGTCGGACTGGACGGGGCGCAAGAGGCTCTTTCGCCATAATTAATATACTCGCAGCGAAATCGATTTTGTAATCCGCCGTCCCTGGGCGATCGCGCATATCCGCGAGAGAACGTAACCAGTCGTCAGACGTCAAAAGCAAAGCGCAATTATCAACAGAGGGCTTTCCCTTCCTGGCAGCATCCGCCGTGATATTGCGGCGAGCCGAATAAACCTCTTCTACTGGGTGTGTCTGACCAATCGTGCTTCCTTTCACTTGCAAGTACCTACGCACGTAACTCTCCTGACGCGAACACAAATAAAGCATTCCCCGATTGCTACTTCATTAAACGAGTGTAATACCGAGAACGAAAAAAGTAAAATAAATAAAATACGTAAATAAAGCGCAATATTTTTTAAACTGGTAAAATGGCTCTTAGATTTTTATTAAATAAAAGCCTGAGTAAAAGTACAATCAAAAATATTATTACAGAATATATACAAATATAATATAATTGTTGTTGTACGAGCAATTAATTCGCGGCAAATAATGTATATGAATATCGAATTTTGTATTCGATCAAAAACTAGTGTCGCCTCAATGCTCTTCTCAGTTACTCGTGCAGCATGTAACTTTAACTGGGTTGACTAGGAACACCCTGTACGCGGATAAGCTTCCTGTAATATCGTGCATATAATATACACGGTGTGCGCGCGGCTCGCGTTCGTATACGTACACGACGAGCGGTGCACAACGGTGTCTACGATTTAAACTTGTCAGTGGCAGATATTGCCGCACCGCAACGAAGATAGTCGACCCTCCTTCCTCCAATAAATAAACTTCCTGCTCGCTATACAATGTTAAATGCGAGACCGTCTGCATTAGCTCATATATTTGCGTCTCCTCATTTCGCCATCTAAACTGCCGTCGAAGATTTTCTTTTGGAATTTTTCTATTTTTTCTAGAACGTATTTTCTCAGAACTTATTTTATTTTATTCTTATAAATATCTAAGGTAAAAATTAGTCAGGCAATCATTAATCTTATACAAGTACACGGAGAAAAGAGTGACTGTAAAAAGGACGGGTTTTTCGCCCCTTTTGCGGCCCTCGATTTCGGGATCGATTCATACGCAAATCAACTCCTTATGATAAGATATTAATAGAAAAAAAGTTTCAACTTGAGGTGACATTTAGTTTTAGAGATATGAGAGTTCAAAGTTATACTATATACGGGCGTTCCATTTAACTTGATTCTGCCTAATATCTTGGGATATAAGTATCCTTATAAGCATTGGAAAGAAATGTTTCAGAAAGGTCCTGAATATTTTCGAAAGGGATATATAACCGATTCATTATCCCCCTCCCCCCCTCTTTTCCCATGTGAGGGAGGGGGAAGGAGCCAAACGGAGAATATCAAATGGGGACCACTATTTGTAATTACAAATGCGGATTAGATGACACGAAACACATTGCAATCGGATGAAATGAGTAAATACTTTTTTACTTTATTTTACGGTCACCAGATGTTTCTACTGATTTTTTTCTAGGGCAAAAGCACCAAAACTCTGATATAAGTAGAACATACAAATTAAACTTTTAAAGCTCTGTAAAAAACGGACGTTTTGCTTCGTATTTTAATATATAACTTTTACTGTCAAAAAGTTATCTATGACTATAAAAAACAAAAAAATGACTGTAAACTATAAGTTATCGATGACTATAAACAGGGTTCATCTTTAGATTCATTATCTAATACAAACACTTTAAAACGCTAAAATAAAACAGCATATTTCGAAATAAGTTAGTTTTTTTAGAACTTTGACCTCTCATATTTTCAAAACTAAATGTCACCTCAAGTTGAAACTTTTTTTCTATTAATATCTTACCATAAGGAACTGATTTGCATATGATTCGATCCCGAAATCGAGGGCCGCAAAAGGGGCAATTTTTACAGTCACTCTTTTATATTAAATTTTATGCTATGGCCATAGTAATTTTACTATAAGACTATAGCATTTAAACTTGTGCGTCTTGATGGTCCGCAGTTGGTGCGGCACCATAGTAAAATTTAATATAAAATTTTCTCCGTGTATACATGATTGGTAACAATTTATTTAAGATGCGTTTGCAATCCAGAGCTTCTTGATAATTCACGACGTGCTTTTCGGTTTCATAGCAGGAAAAGCGCTTTGTTTCACTCAGTATAGCTCTAATTGCTTATTCTAACTAATGAACCGAGGAACAACCAACAGCAAACAAATCAGGGACAAGATTACCAGAGGATTTCCGCCCAACAACGGTAGGGTAAACAGCTAATGTCAGCGCGTGAGCGTCGGCGCGGCGCCGCGCAACAAAACGGCGCCACGTAAATTGTGAGATGGGGAAACGGGAGCCGCTAATGCCTGAATTCTGACGAAAATCCGAAATATCCCGGCGCACGGCGAACAAAGTCCGAGAAAAGCTCGCTGAGCTTTCATAGCGAGGTCGAGGACGCAGCGCACCGAGGTGCAGAGGGAAGTGGAGGAGAGTCCTACGGGCACCGCGTCGCGTCGCGCCGCGCCGCGCCGCGCCGTGCCATGCTGGCGTCCCTAGTGTCCCGCGGGAAGAATGAGCACGTTAACTTTCGATGTGGAGCAATTTAAGTTTGTAACAAGCGTGGCGTGCGGTCGCGAGATCGCGGGGCAGAAAGACCGGTAAGGGAGATAGGATAAGGGAAGGACACGGAACGAGGCGAAAGGAGAGAGACGGCGCGGCCGCGGCGGGCGGATTGACCGTACCGTGTGGCGCAACTTGCCTCATGAATTAATTTCGCGACGGAATCGCTTGTATACTACATTAACTTTTAATTTGCTAAACGCCTCTCGGTTCCGTCGTCCCCGCGCGGTATTTATATATCGATCCTCTCCCACTCCCTCGCACCTCCCCCGTGCGCCTCTCCCGCCCTTCTTAACTCGCGTTACATTAATGGACCGCCGCGGGAACGCGATTGTCCCTGACGGCGGGCTTATTGCCTCTTTCGTCTCTACGAGTGCTCCATCCACTTCTTACACCGTAAGGCGTATCTCATCCTTCTTTTCGGGCTTGAAGCTACCCCCGGGCGTACTTCCGGATCGTCCGTCCTGGGGTTTCCGGAAATTTAACAAGATCTTGGAACGGATCTAGCATTTAGATACCTTTTCTTCCCCGAGAAAAAGGGAGAGCCTGATGAGCTGACACGATCGAATCTTTTAAAATATAATCCATCAATTAGACGCGCGAAGTCTTTATTCTTTAATAACTTTGCTTTTCACAGTAATACAGTTATGTATGTTACAAGAAGCTGTCACCGGCAATTTTTATTTATTCCACGAAAACGCATCTAACAATAAGTTAGAAGTTTTAGTCTCTCGCGCCTGCAATCTTCATTTTCGAACAAATTCCATTTACAATCGTGCAAACAAGACTTTTCCCTTTGAATTATAAGTATCTTCCATTTTTCGTCCTTTGCATCGAGTAATCTGAACGTCTAGCGAGTTTACCGTCAGAATAATACAAACAAAGTGCGAACGCGCGGCTTATTTACCGAGCTAATAAGTCTCGAAAGGGAGTCGGCGCCCTTGGAGCCGTTACGCAAATATCGTAGCAAGGCGCGACGTTCTTAAGATTCATAAAAAATTTCTAGCCCCGCCATTCTCCGCTTCGTATTCTAGGGAAAGTAGTCGATATCGCAGGAAAGAAGGGCTGGCGATACCAGAGGTAACACGAGGAAGAGACTAGTCTTTTCGTAATAAAATCACTTGTTGGATTTCCGGCAATCCTGCAATCGAGCTTCTGATTTATGTTTTTGAACCGCCTTCGCCTCGGTACGGAAAAGCGGAAAATATATCGCCGACTTTTTTCAGAGCTATATCGTATCGGATGCGCCGCACGTCACTTTGAAACTTCTGACTATGCATTCTTATAATTTTCGAACGCATGCACAGCATTTTCCTAATAAATTGAGATTAGTATTAAATTTATTATTATAATAAATTAGTATATTATACTAAAAGTTTATAAAACTTACGTTCATTTTTTCTGCTTCTGTATAATGTTTCAAAGTTAAAAGATTATTTAATAAAAGAAAAGGAAGGAAAGAAAATCTTTCCAAATAATACAATATTACATATTATTTCTTAATTTTTTAAGGTGAAGAAATTATAATTCTTATAATTATCCGCACAACTTTTCTCTCGAGCTATTTGAAAATTGCATTCTCTTTGCTAATAACAAAAAAAATATTAAGTGTAAAAAAATAATTTAATTAAGGTTTATAGGAATATGTATATTTTGAGACGACACACGAGACGCACGAAATTGATATTCTGCTTGTTCTTGAAAATGCGAGGGTCACAGTGTTAAGCAGCCCGTCGTGCGCGAAATTTCATCTCGAACTCGGCGCGGCGAGCGGCAAAACGGGCCGGGAAAATCCGAGGAAAGCGCATTATTCTTTTCCCCCGGTCTCGCGCGCGCGTCCAACTATTCTCGACCATAATTACGCGCATCCGCGACCCGTTCCGTTCGTTCGCACGCTTCGCGCGCACACTTCCGCCGCCGACAATCTCCGCCGCCCTCGCACGCGCGCGTATAATTAACCCGAACCAGCCCGTAACTCATCCCCCGTAATCCGTTTTTTTTTAAAATAACACGTAATATCTTCACCGAGCCTCCCTTTCGGAATTATCGAGCCCATCCTCCGTTCTCTCCCGCGCATAGAGGACTCCATTCCTTCTCTACGGGGCGAAGGATACTGCGTCGGGGTGGGCGAAGGAAAGAAAAATCGAGGGGAGCCGGATTAAAACAATTACCGGGCGCAGAATGAGAAAAAGCGAAAGTTATAAAGCGCCGATCACTCCCCCGTAGGTTTCTCATCTCCCATTTTCCTCCACCTCGACCGGTTTGACTATCCGCAGTATACACGCGAGGTTGTTTTAACTTACCCTCATACGAATTGCTACCTCTGCTGGCGCGGGGGCGCCCACCCAACCCCTGCCGTCCTGAGGTCGCTTAGCGCGCAATATAACCGACCGCAATAGCATAACTATGATATATACGCACAATTTGGAGTAATTCCGTTAAAACAGAATAATGTCGGCCCGAGGAGGAGGTTAGCGTTGCTGATGTTGGCCGGGAAAGGAGGGTAGAGGTTCGTTTCGCACGGCTTCGTAGGATGCACGAACCCCCCGCGATACAGGGCGGTCCAGATGTGCTTCTACGAGGATTGTCAACTGAAACGCACACGTTAAAAAAAATCTGTAAATTAAAAAAGTACGATAAATTTATAAAATAAATTATCTATACATATATTCGAATAATTTTGTATAAGGTATAAACGAATTATTCATGATTTTAATACGATTAAAGTAATAACTTTAAATACTTTAATAATAAATTGCACTTTGTCAATTGCACCAACTTGATGAGATAATAGATTATTGTGGATCACAGATAATATAATATTTATTTTGTAATCTTGGTAAGATTTATTTTGGAAACACTAGTAAAGTAGTATTTTATTATATTAAAATTCGAAGTATAGGCTCCTTATGGAATAACCAAGTATAGATAGCGGGCTAAATAAGAGCCAGGCGCTGTTGGTGGTGTACGAATATTATAATAATTAATTTTAACATATAATTTTTCCAACACAAATTCGTTAGAATAGTAAAATCCCTTCCCTCGCCCCTATTAATTTAACTTCTTCAGATGCTGCATAATTGGCTATATTTTAAATCGTCAGTTACGATGTGACCATATTAGCTAGAAAAACTGCACGCCGACTAGGTTCGTTAGACTAAGTTTTATTATATTGTTCATATTAGTTTAATATACAAGTCAACAGGAAAATTGAATCGAAAAGCTGTTGCTACAGCCAATGACAAACGTTATGGCCGGTGCAGCTTGCACAATACTTGACGAACTGTTATTTCTGAAGTGTACTGTAAACACATGGCGGAGTGTAGGCGGTTCGCCAATTGAGGTGCAACCCTCAGTTCAAGAGGGCCGTATATGAGAACCGTTTGACGCCTGTCTCATGCAATGGCCGTAAATTAACCCTCAGATGCGCGATTCAATTTTCACCTTATATCTAAAAAGATTATATGCATGTAATTTTATCACTTTAAACCATAAGGAAAACTAAATTTTTACATAATTTATGAAGTAAATAAATCTCCTTAAATAAAATAAGAAATAAATTACATCAAGTTACACTAATTTATACTCAAAATTATATTGTAAAAAATGTAAATATTTATATTTTATTACGTCTGGTTTTTTATTCAAACCGTCAAGAAGCTCTATTTCTTCGCAATTATATCTCTCCAATACTCCGCGTGATCACGGAGTTAATTTTTCACTATTTAGGTATACTCATTACTCGTTTAAAACATTATACCCAAAGTATACGTCTATCTCTAAAATCTTTTTCATTTACAAAAGGGAATATCCATCTAGCCGGTCGCACAACCCTCTTCCGCTTGCCACGAATGCATTTGTATCGGTGGATATTCGGAGGACCACTGCAGCACTGGTAGGTAATGTTCCGAATAGCTGGAAACAAATTAATAGCGCCGAATCGACACGTCGCGCTCGTTGTCGTTGATTGATGAGGGACTCCGGCTGCGTTAAATAACAAATAACCGACGCTCGCATTCGTAGCGCAATGCATTCGGCGCAAGTCGCGAGCCGCGGCGGATTTCGAGTATGGATTTCACCTCTCTTCGTATACGGCTAATGAGTTTGGAATCTGGGCTACTCGGCCGCGATTATCGATCACGTGTCAAACTGCCATTTCTAGATCGACGTGGGATTGGGAGACGTCAGCCGAGTTTCTAGGACTCTCAGTAGATCAAAGGCCTAAGCTTTATTCGTTTTTCATCGAAAAATATTGAAGTAAATTGAATTACGTTTTGTCCTGTATCATGAAAATGACGAATAATAACGTCAGCAGTTTCAAATACGAAAGATTTATTACAAAAGTTATCTTTTCCTAAAACTTCTATTTGCAACCTTTGGAAATTTATTTTAAACATGTACTTTGAAGTATTTACTTTAAGAGAAAGAAGCGTTTAAGTATAATTTGCTTTAAAAGAAATGCTGAACGAGAGCAAGGAACGTTTTATATTTTTTTAGAATATGTAAAGAGTGTTACGTAGAAAATTAGTTTTGTCTGGAAGTTTTTTAAGCTCTTTGCCGCTTTTTGAGATTAAATCTGAAGATTTTCAACGCACCGTCACCATGCCGCTGAAGAAGGCGTATCAGAAAGAACAGATTTCCGGTTTATCGCGGTCCACCCATGGCGCAACACGCACGTTATGCTGTGTTCCGTGTTTTCCACCATTAAACCTACCACTGCCACGGCAGTGCCCGTAGCCGAGCGCCGTAATAATACGTAATATCTTTACTGTTTTAGGCAGCCGCTCGCGTTATTCGGATGCCGCGCGTGCCTCGGAAGTTTAATTTCGAATCGTATTATATCC
This sequence comes from Leptothorax acervorum, assembly GCA_035220615.1. Lineage (NCBI taxonomy): Eukaryota > Metazoa > Arthropoda > Insecta > Hymenoptera > Formicidae > Leptothorax > Leptothorax acervorum. The sequence goes on from JASTWQ010000170.1 coordinate 367,856, forward strand.
GGTGCGCGCGCTACAGGCACGAGCTACAGAGTAAGAGAGAACCAAAACGAGAAAGAGAAAGAGGTAGAGGACGGGAAGTGGAGATGTAAGGGGGTATAAAAGAGACGGAAACTCCAAGATAGAAGAGCAAAGAGGGAGGAGAGGGCGCAAGGCTGCCGTGGAGAAGAGGAAGAAGCGGGGAGGCCGGAGGATTTGCAGTCGGGCAAGCAGTCAGGCGAACAGCCAGCCAGTCGGCCAACCCCCTTGGAGCGCCGAGGAGCGCAAGGGTGAGCGGAAAGACGGATAGATCCCAGGATCGAAGGGAAAGCAGAAGGGAAGACGGAGAGAGAAAACGGGAAAGGGGGAGAAAGGGAAAGGAACGGCCCAGACTGTGCGGACCACGTCTGTGGAAACCGTTCACCGACGCAGGGCTGGAAAGGGATAGGGGGATCGGGGAAGGGTTGGCACGGTCGAAGAGGAGAAGGCTGGAGATGAGGCCGCAACTGCGGCGGTACCATCACGGTGCGGTGCTGCACATCTCGGGAGGCGGGGGATGAATGCAAGCGCGAAGGGATGCACCGCGAGGGGTATAGGTAGAGTAGGGGGCGGAGGGGAGAAAGACATGGGGAAGAAGATGGTCGCGAGGAGGGGGAGGGCTTGGAAGTCGCTCGAGAAACTTGGTGAATCGCCGAGGTGTTCTCGGTTTTCACTTACAAGAGGCTGAATGTTGGCCACGGCATGCTCGGGTGGACGGGGTTGCCGGTGGTTGGTTGAGAACTGCCGGATTCTCGAGCGTTATCATCGCGGAACAACAACAATTTGACGATCCTACGCTCGTTTATGGGACTTTGAGGGTGGGTTCTGGAAGCGAGTTGTCGCGACGATACGGAAGGGATCTGCGCGACAACTCGTATCTGGGAAGGATGCGCGTCCCGTCCCAACATATAATCTATAGAATTTTTGAGGAAACCGAAAGCTTAAAAGATTTTTAGCCTCTATGTGCTGTAAATTTCATATTTCGATCATTCTATACAAAATGGAATGTTGATCACAACAACCTTCGGCTGGCAGCAGTTCGTAGTAAAGAATATAAAAGCGTCCCTCTCTTTGAAGCGAGTAGAATCGCTTATAATGTACATCTGATGCATTATTGATTACATCTTATCAGGAAGAGAGAAAAGAGGATTTTTCGCTCTTACTTTGCGATGTAAAAGGGAGCATGGTATACCTAAACTGATGCGGCGGAAACAATAAGAACGATCGAAAACACGGATGCTGGAATAATGGAAGTTCGTAGCGCGTATATAATAGAAACTTATAGACGGGAAGAGATCTCTTGCACGTCGAATATCGCGACAACATTCTATTAATTATCATACGTTAATGCCCGGCCGTCTCGCACATGTCGGGAAAACAATACGATGTACGCGACGTTTATGATAGGCGCTGCTAATGATGGCGCAAGAAACGCCAGCGGGTTTAATGCATGCACTCCCGCAGGAATGTTTAACGTAAGAGCGACAAGCAACGCGATTAATGACGATAGTTGAGAAGAGGATGCCGTTATTAGAGGAGTTTCTCTTGTACTTGTAACACGGCTGAAAACTATATTCCACTGTTGCATGCTTTGACTGTAATGCGTGCTGAGACGGCATCATGCAAAGGCGTTATTAATAATTTGCCTTTGATAAGAACAAATTCTTGATGTTTAGTATAAGGAAAAAGTTTACGATGGATATTGTTTTATACAGGGTGTACTAGACCTAACGTATCACCCATTAATGGCAGATTCCTGAGATCATTTGGAGACAAAAATCCTAATGCCAAAATGTCGAGGCTGCTCCAGCGGTTAAACGGGAAAGGTTTAAAGTTTACTAGTGTGGTTGTCAAAATTTTACGCACTTAGGGACGTCGCATGTCAAAATTCAAAACAGCTCTTCCACACTTTACTCAACTCGATAGAAATATTTGAAATTATTATTCACTTTATTTCTTTGTACACTGTTCACAAGCCTGACGAATATTATCGGGATGACAATTTGGCAGCCTCGACATTTTGGCATTAAGATTTTTGTCTCCAAATGATCTCAGGAATCTGCCATTAACGGGTGATACGTTAGGTCTGGTACACCCTGTATATTATATAGTATTTTGAATATTATAATGTATAACATATAAAAGCTGATATTAAAAATATATTCATATAAGTATATATTACATATATTTTTTGTTTTTTTCAAAAAAGGTTACTTTATTTCATATTAATATAATAAATATAACACCCCTATACTAAGAACATATTAACTATAATAATACGATAATTGCAAAAATAACAAACTAAATGTTCTGTAAAAATAAAAATGTAAAATTTTTACGTTATGTATGCAAAATTTCGTAGATTAGTATTTTAAGTTGTTCTCTTTAGTTTATTGATCGTTGTAAAAAAACATATTTTCTTTTGAAGGAATAAAAAGTTTGATATAGCCGGCAATTTATTTTACTGTTAATTTACAGTAAAAAACAGGTGGCTATAATTGTTATTCCCGATGATCGATATTATTCGCGCGCGCATGTTATTTTTTTCAAAATTTTGGATAATCAATAAAAAACAGTAATCACCGTTCTGTTGCATATTGAATTGTTTGAAACGCTGAGCAATTTGTATAGCAGGATTCACAAAATTGTAAAATCCACATTTTATATATAAAGTAGAATTATATAATAAAATACACATTTCTATAAATTTTGTAAATTGCTATAGATTTTTATAAATATCAAAAGTAACAAGCAAAATTACGGTAGCCTCACGTGAAAGAACTCCCGCAATCACAGTAAGTCTGCGGAAGTCTCGTAAAATTATAACGAGGAGGTAACGGTCAACAGCGCGTTACAGCGAATCTCCAACGGGAATGATAAATAGGGGGTCGGAATCCCAGTTTTATCCTAAGGCAGGCTAATGCAAATGAAAGGATGCATCGCGAACAACAGAGTCGGAATACGTGAAACAGGAAAGTAAACCGTAGGAGTGGCTCCCATGATTCGCTTTGCACCACGAATAATGAATCTAGTATCGGAAAAAGGATTTTCCCCGAACGATGAAATTTCGATGATTTTTTTTTGTCGACAATGTTCGCAAACTTGAAAACATTAAATTTTTTATCGTTAAACGGCGAAATTTATTTTACGTTCTACATTTTAGTATTTGCGGTTTTCTTGGTGGAGTTAATGTTCATTGTTACAAGATAACTGCGTCGAATATCTTCATTTTCCACAGCGTCTTGCGGAAGGATTTCTGCAGATCGTATCGTAACATTTTCGCCCAACTTATGTCTTAATTAACGCTTCAGTTTCCGAGATAGCGTGATTCCACTAACGGCGGCGGTGCGGCCAATCGACTTCTAAAGGGATTCAATAACGAAACCGTACCAACATCTCCGCGCAACTCATCCAATCCCTTAAATTAGCGTGATAAAAGTAAAATATGCGGTAAACGGGCAGGGGATGCTAATAGACAATTTGGAAAGTATTCTCGAGGATGACACGCGACAAGATGACATTTGAATAATCCCACGAGGAGAAAGGGAGAACGACAAAGGATAGGAGGAAGTGAGGTAGAGGGAAATTGAGGGCGAGATGAGGGAGAAAGAGAGGGGGGAAAACGCAATATGCCTCGACTGAAAATTGGGCGGCCGGGTTCACATCCCTGGATATGTCTAGCAGATAGTTTGTCCTTGACTGCTTAATTAATTTTACTCCCGCGCTCAGAAACGGACGGGGAATCGTGCTCTACGTACGTCTTGTTTGAAGACCCGACCCATAAATTTGTAGCCCGAGTGCTTCGTGCCGCTGACAACGTAAATTCCGGTTCTCGTGCAAAATTGCGAAATTTGACTTCCGCCGTGACTTCGTGACATGTCTTCGTTTGTACGAGATGCAACTTTGTACGGCCGAATATTGAGATAACGCAATGACCACTTTTTCAACACACGAGAGAGAGAGAGAGAGAGAGAGAGAGAGAGAGAGAGAGAGAGAGAGAGAGAGAGAAAGAGAGTTGAATACTCAGGACTTAAATATGCATTGTCGCTTAGCAAATAGGCTAATTGTCAAAAAATAGTAACGTAAGTTAATTTTGGCAGATATTTTGACTGACTCCTTTTTATTTAAATTTTGATCTGATCAAACTGCGTTGGCAATTTTTATTACATAGAAATGACGTATTATTTAAAAATCGCGTTCAATTCAAGATGCAGAAAGTGTCTTCAATTCGACTTGACTTTTAAATAATACGTATTATTTAATAGTTAATACGCATCTTAATTTTTTATTATCTCAATATTATCTCCAATAAATAGGTATCTATCTATTTTAATATTATTAATCTAATTTTTCTTAATTGAACACTTTATATAGAGAAACTTCACATGAAGAGAGAAAATAAGAAAGAATGTATTTTAGTCGGCGTAAAAGTTATATTAATACAGAATATTAATAAATGGGGAAAAATGTTAGCGATATTTATAGAATTATCGGAGTGCCATTTTATTTTTGCAGTGGTTTTTCTTGTAACAATTGAATGATATTGACAGTCACGTCAAAAACTGTGACGGCATAATTCATCTCAGGAAGTTAAAAGCTTTACCAATAATATAATCGAATTCTATTAACGTTCTTATCAATTATAACTGTATTAGCCACAGCATATTGTTTTTATTTTTGAACGTGTAACGTAACATGGAAACTAATAATTAATTATAATATAAATTGAAAGTCTCAAATAAGAATATCATACTTTGAATATCTGTCTGATCATAAGTAGTAAAACCAGACATTAGATAAGACTGTAATAAATAATAAAAATTATATTTAATCCGACTGCATTTAGAATATAAACTTATAATAATTTTACATCTATCTTATGTAATTATAGTTCGTTTTATTTATTTATCTAGAATATACAAAATAGTAAAAATTAAGCATTTACAAGTCTTCGTTCACGTTTCTATTTCTCCTCTGAGATCAGGAATTATTTGTAACTTAGAATCGAATTATTTGTAACTTACAACCTATATAATCATATTTCTTAAATCTCTAGGTGAGAAATTGAGATGTATACATGTCATACACATGTTTATGGCGAGTAGAGAAGTAATCCTGATTATCATGAATATTACGCGGTGATTACACAATACCGCCGTCGAAATTGACTTGTGAATTAGACGCCATCGCATCAGTTAATCATTGACGTAATCGCGCCGCAATACGCCGTTATGCCGTTTCGTGTACTCACGTGTTTATTCGCGTATTACATGCCGTCTGTCGTTCTGCCATCCGCTTGACAAAAGTCCCGCGGAGAGGATTTACGAACTACCCCCTTAAAGCCTCCCCCCGCCGTCGAACGGCTCGCGCGTATTGCGAGCACGGAGGTAGATGGGTGGAAATTATTTACACGCTCTCCCGTTGCACAATGGCTCGCCCAATACCAGGTCAGAGTGCATTAACTGTTCGTTCGTTTAAAGCGACCGAGTCGAAACCAATATCGCGGAGAGCGCAACGTTTGCATGCCCGGTACCTGTAGGGGGAGAACCGGTGCTGTAAATCTTCCGATTTGCGCGCGAGAAAATTAAGAAGCTATTAATCCGATGGAAACCCGGCACGCACCACCCGATCGATATACAGGGTGTATAGCGGAAATCGCGCGGCTCGTTCTCTCAATTACGAATTCTCCGACGAATTTTGCTGATCCCTTTTTTTGCGGCGAAAAGTATTGTCGCAGAATTATTTAACACTGAGGAACTATGAGCTGTCGACGAATTTGGTCCCATGGCCCTGGCGGACGATAAATATACACGCATTACAATTTAAGTACTAGCAATTTTCCGAAATGAAATTCAGAATGAGATTCGTAAGATTTATGTTTTTAATCCCTCGCGAAATAATGTTCTACCGTCGCGTGAAAAAATATAACACAGTTTAAAAGAAATAATTTTCTCTATTTTAAGTAGGTGGCGTATTAATGCAAATTATATTAATATTCGCAATTAAATTACTATGTATAGCAGCAAGAAAAGGCAGGTGAATTAAAAATAAACGAAAATAGTCTCGGATCACAAATAGATAGCGCAATAAAAGCGTTTCACGCGAAAGCAGCAATTTGTACCGCAGGTATTGTTGAACGAACAAAAAAACGATGGAACAAAAAACGCATTAAAGTCGTGTGTGCCCGGGCACGATAAAATATCCGAAATTTCCACATTCGCGACCGTTCCCCCGGGGGAGAAAGTTTCGAGCGATGTTCCGGCATCAATCGCTAAGCAGCAATAAATACGCTCCTTCCAATTTCCGTAAGGAATTCGCTTTCCGACTTTCGCGATGCCGGGCGCTCACGACACTGCGGATTCATGGATTTCGGATATAGCAGGGGAGCGGCGAGCGGCGAATGGCCGTTAGCGCGAACTGCAAGAAGCCGAAGAGCGGGAGTACGAAACCCGGGAGCGCAGGAAGGCTCAAAGCGCCGGAACTTCTGGGTAAGTGTAGTTTCCGGTACCATTACCGGGACGTACCCGCTCCGTTACCCCCGTCCGTACGTTTCTTCTTCTCCTTCTTATTCTTCTCGTGAGTTCGTGACTGGGTGCGTCGGTTACTCTCGCAAATCTCGGGTTGCCAGATCTCGTGCCGACATCAGCTTCGCTACGTACGTTGCAGAATTTTCCCATTGATACAGTTTGTCGGACAAAACGGGGGGGAGGGGGGGGGGGGGGGTCCATCTGAAAGAAGCGACAATATATCGCAACGTTCAGCCTCCGTCTTTGAAATTATATTATTATTTCTATTACCGTCAAAAATCTTTTTCGCCAGTCCGACGTTATAGCCAGCCAAAGAATATTGGCATGCCATTAATGTAGCTCCCGCAAAGTGCATTCCGTTATACGCAGCCATTATATAATAACTAGTGAGAGGCGGGGAAGGGAAAAGACGGGCACGATTTGTGAGCGAATGAAGTGGGGCCCGGGAGGTAAAAATTGCCTCAAACGAAATTAGATCGGGGGTCCGCGTTTTTATTAGAGAGTCGAAATAAAAATGAGGTACGTGCGGGGAAAAGGAAGTCGCGAGGCGCGTAGTACACGTCCGCGTCGGACCACCGATGCCGGGGCAACAAACAGTTTCTGGACTGTTTCGAACTGCACCCCGGACGGGGAATTTTGTTCCTGCTACCTTCTCTCGCTCGCGTTGCTGCGTTTGGTCGAGCCGCTCTTCATCTATCTAATCAACGACCTCGACGGCTGGTTTCTCTCCCTTTCTCTCTTTCTCTCTCTCTCTCTCTGTCCAAAAGAGAGAAAGAGAGGCAGAGAGGAAGAGAGAAAGAGAGAGAGGCAGCTGCTGCAATTTCGTTTCGCTTACATTCGCATTCGGGGCGTGTTCGATCGACATCGGCAACTGCGCTGCGGCCGCCAACACGCCGTCGGAAACGAGATCATCTTATTACTTGAATATTCTTCGCGATACACCCGGCGAATTTTCTACCCCTTTTATCGTTAGCGTGTTTCCCGACAAAGGGAGATCGGAGCGAAGAAAGTCTCGGGCGCATCTTCGAGCAGTATTCGAGGAGAAAACCTTACAGCGAGAGAAGCCCGTTCTCTTTCCGAGTTTATATTTTTCCATTCCAAGCGTAAACGGTGAACTCGTGCTGATTACCAACAACCGAGAGATTATGTTTTATTATTATATTATATATTATATTTTCATAATATGTATTATTATATTTTATTTTTATACGCAATTTTCTGTGCATTATATGCCGCAACTTTTTATGAAAAATGTTGTTATGGTAAATTCAGGAACTTTGACGCGTTTTTGTTGTTTGATAATTATAAAATGTTTATAAGACTGCAGCCTATCTTCTTTTAGGAATATTCGTGAAACACTTGTATCTAAGAGCGATCCGTGACAATTTTATTTATGCGAAATGTAGTTAAATAATTGTGGGCCACTTTGCACATTCTCTGATCTGCTTTCGTACTAGCGCGAGATTCGAAATGGAGTATCGAGCATTACGGCATAAGACTTGCTAATGTTGAGCTGAAAGCTCGTTTCGGATTTGAGCGAAACGGAGCCAAAGGGGAGATGTGGAGGGCACGTATATATCCGCCGCATACGTCCCGTGGCGCGGTACGCTGCGGCCTCCGAAACGCGAAACGCGGCCTGGTCCGCACCCTTTCTCGAAAGGGCGGCCGGCCCTAAGTGGTTATGAGCCAGCAGTTCCCATGCGGAATCCGAGGAGTGAGCTTCAAAGTCTTGTGTTGTAACTTATTAAGCGTAATGCATCTTGCTATTCCTTTCAAATCAAATTCCCGGGGGAATACACGTATACATGTGCAATCCTCCTCAATATTCCTACATGCGAATCGTCTCGTGAATATTTATTTCAAATATCTATTTCAATTTTTTGCCATTTTAGTTTCTCTCAAGCTATACTAAATTAATTTGTAATTTGTGTTATTAATTTTTTTGATAAATTTGTCCTTCCACTATATTTACCTACTCTAATTAGTGTAATATAATATTTTGTATAGATCTTTTTTGTAAATGCGGATATGAAAATTCAAATAAAATAGAATTTTTAATAAAAATCCTCAAAGAGTGCGGAGGATTATTTTCATAAAATGTAGCCGGAAAAATACGCGAAATAAGCATGTAAAAACGAACCGCGCATTTACAGGTTGGCAAAATATATATACCCTTTAAAGCTCCCGGAATAATTGATAGCCGCGAATCGCGCGAAACCCTTTTCAGGGATATAACTAATGTCCAGGCTGAGCGTTATAACACGAACGACCGAACACGAACTCAATTTGGAAACGTCCGTGCCCGAGCTTAATTGCTTAGGCGATCACTGAATAACACATGCGTTCCGTCGTTTGGCAACACAATCATGAGGATTAGAGAATAACTCGATACAACTCGCAGAAGCGACATAGAAATTCTCGGTATTCCCCTTAAAACTCGTCGATAATGACACTCCGGAAAATTAACGTTTCGTTTACGACAGCGCGGTATTTGCGAGTGTAGTAATGTGTAGTATGAGCGTAGTATGAGCATATCGCGAAGTATTAAACATGATCTGTGTGAAGCTTTGCGAAACAATGTGTCTAGTAACCTCGGTATATCAGAGGATCAACGACCACAGGGGATGCAAGCGCGTGTAAATTTCGGGATCTGTAAATTTAAGCAGTAAGTAGAGTTCGCAACTCCTATGAATCAAAGAATCTCTGGTTTTAAGTGCCTACGAATACGTTTCTGTGAATCAGTTATAAATTTAGGGATGCGAAACTTCGAGATTTCCACATATGTAATGATCTTGAGAATCTATGTACCCATAAATTTCGTCGATCCCCGAAGATTTACGATTTTCGGAACCCGTATTGAGTTCAAATTTCTGAATCAGGAGTAAATTTACAGAGCAGAGCGCGTGCAGAAATATCCCGAGAGAATCTCAGAACTTGTAAATCCAAAATCTATTACACATCCGAAATTTGGGCGAAGCTAAACAATAGGATTCGGATACCATTTAAAAATAAAGATACAAGATATTATTCAAAGCTTGCGTATTAAAAAATATTAGCGTCCCAAATGAGTCTATGGGGGTGATTTGTTAACATATTATATCATAATGAAAAAATTATCATTGCATTTTTAGAATTGCAATATAATTAAATAGAATTTAATTCTTCTGCAATGTAAGTCTGTGAATTTATGTACATATATCTATTCAGGATTTTTATATGAACAAAATAAAAAGGATGTAAACAGACCAATTGTCAAAATGTTCAAGAACTTTTAGAGTTTTTATTTCAAAATTATAGTGGATTACTCTAAATTTATCAATTTCTAAAGGAAAAATGCATCAATTCAGAGTATTTATAAACACGAGACTCCGAATGAAGTTCTAACGCGTGAATATACATATCCGCGCATTATACGCAATTCTCGATGAATCGTACATTATTCCCGCAACGTCCGCGGAAACTGATATCCCTAAGCACGATCGTGTTCCACTTTAGTACCGTCGCCGTCTCCGGGGGAATTGCCCGCGTTAAGTCTTAACGTCTCGCCGCAAACGAGTCGAGCGCGGCACGTCCGCGTGCCATTTGCTCTTGTCGCGGCAATAACTCGCCGCCGCTGAAATACTTGCGGGAATTTAAAAAAAACACGGAGTACACGGGGCGCCGGTTAACTTCCGCAGAAATTATTAAGCGGCGTCTGTGTGTTACCCAGCACAAGGAGAATTGTGCGCGAAACGTGCTCTCAGAGTGTAACGATCGCGAACGCGCCGACCTCGCGTGATCGCACCGTCTCCCGTTCCTCTTCCACGTTTCTTTCCTTCTATTTGTCCACCCACCGATTCGAATGACCCTCCTCTCCAAAGGATATTGCGTCTCTTTGCAAGAGAGCGTTCTCGCTCATTCGACTCCTCTCGTTTCTGCTCTTTCTATCGAGCTCCTCGATACCGGCGTAAAATGTCCACGCTGTTCTTTCGTGACACGTAAAAAAATGATAGGAATGCGAAAGCAATTTTATTATAAATATCCCTTAATAATAGTGCGGAAAAATTTCGTTATTAAAATATTTTTGTAGCAAAGACACACACATTTATTACTTACCTAATATATACGAGTAATAAGAGATCAAATAATAAAAATGGATATATCTCAATAGTTGAAATCAATTTATAGATATCTCACATTGTCTGTCACACATATCCACATTATAATACATATATAAAAGTCACATATAAAAGTAACACGTATAATAAATGAAAAAGTAATTAATTATATAAAGATCTATAACTCCTAAGAATAAAGAGATATTTTTGTTACACCTGTTATGGTCCGAAATATTGATACGAAATGCCTTAACTAACTAAAAATGTAACATATAAATATCTTCGATTATGAAATGGCATTGCGATGTATCAGATTGCCGTTCCGTCATCATGTTACACTTGTCGAGTTGTCGATTTATCTGTACACGTAAGTATCTATCCGAGCAACTCGCTTGCTATTTACACTGAATCGTTCCCCGATGTTGGTCGGACCGAGCCACCCTCGAACGACCCCTTTCAACGTCGCTTTCTCCACCCTCTTTTCCGCTTTTGCCCAGAGCGCTCTCTCTCTCTCTCTCTCTCTCTCTCTCTCTCTCTCTCTCTCTCTCTTTTTCTCCCGATCTCTTCGCCACTTACCGACAATTCTCTGCTCCCTCTTCCAACACACATTCGCATAGAGAGGCGAGAGGCCGCTATAGCTTTCGAGTCGAGAACTTTGCCAAAGGCGCAAAAATGAGAGCGCTCAACCGCCGGCGAGTCTCGAAGAGGCGAAAAAGGCGAGCGTGCCTGTGAACGATAACGTTTCCCCCTTCTTTCTCGATCTGTGAGCCTCCTCGCTCGGCCATGACAGAGGTGGACCACGTGCGCGAGACTCAATTTGGAGGAATCCTGGTTTTTTCCTCTCCCTCTAACGAAGGGTCGGTGATGACTCAACATCGCCGCGGCCTAGGCGACATTGCTGGATCGACTTAGCGATCATACATATGCATTAACTTCTCGATCCATCTTACAATTAGTGAGGAATGTTTCTTATTTGTTCCTGAGATTTCCTTTTTTCAAGATCTAAATTATAATTGTGTTTTTTTACGTTTTTTTTTTTGTACCATTTCATGGAGAGAGAATTTTTCTGTTTAACTGGAATCTAGTCATATTGTTTATGTAAATCCAGTTGAAGATTTTAGTGCGCCGAAATGTTGAGTTTATTTTATTAAAGAAAGTAGTAAATTACAGTGATATAATACTACATTTCTATCGTTAGAAATGTCGTGCAACCCAGTAACTCTACTTCAATTTTTAATGAAAAAAATGTAGAAAAGAACTCTTTTTCTGCTCTGCAGAATTCGCGTAACCCGTTCACCGTATTCATGCGAAACGCAAAGACAACTCCTGTACGGGTATTCGCGGTATTCTCGCGAAACGTCAAATCCCGGCGGTACGTCCGTTTGAAGCAGAAACGCGTAACATAGCGTATATACTCATTAGCTTTTTTAATGGCATCCCATCATATTTCATACAGTTTGCATGTATTCCGCTGTATCCCGAAAGTTTCAAGTCGCTCTCGCAAAAATTACAAGTCATATGGGAAAAAAACTCCGCAACGCTAAAATGTTCCACCTTGCCCGCCGCATGGCGCATCATAAAAAACATGTCGTTATACCACCCAAACTTTTAATTTGCCGTTGCCGAATGGGATAGCGGCGCGTAGCGATCTGGTGGTAGGTACCGTATCTACCGTGCGAATGTATTTGATCGAAATTGTTTAACTTCACGCGCGATTTCAGTTTATAAAAATTTTAATCTGTAATACAACGTTTATTAATGCTAATATATTACATAATACGCAAAGGCGATTTGGATTTCTAAAATGCAGCAGAGAGCACCTTAATTGAAACATTGTGCAGTTAAAATTCTCCGAGAAATTATATTTTATAAAAACAAGAAATATGTAAGCTCTCAAGATATACAATCAAATTTAAAAATAAGAGCAAAACTCCGATGTTTTTATTATTTTAAATTATTTTATATTTGTTTTGCTTTGCTTTGCAATATAAATATATATATACTTATATTGTCTCATAAATATGATTCATGACCAAGGAACGTCGTTATACAGTTACTCGGCTTATCCATCTGTCAATAACATTTTCTAAAAACGAATGAAGCCATGGTGAAGCCCGTGAACTATAATTACCGTTAATGGTTGAATTGATAAATTATCCAGCAGTATGCGCTCTAGTCACAAACGTCAATTATGACGGCAATAATTACAATAATCAGGGATTATTATGATGAATGGAAATCTTTGAATTTGTGTGTAACGTATTTTTACAAATCTAACACTCTATAAATTTATCATAGTAATGTACATGCAAGGTGATGTACACGTAAGTGTACAAGATAATATTATAGAAGCGAATTTTTCATTTACGCGGAACCGCCGTTCCGAACCGTCGGCGTGGCGGTTACCCCAACGCAAAATAATAGCAACAATTAACGTCTGCATAAACGCTGCGTGCTTGATGATCGACCGACGTCGCGTAATGACACCCTCGGCTCACAACGGTAATATCAGGCGCGCTCAGCTCCGGGGCGTGGTGACAAATGATCCACGAGGAGCGGCTCATTTACCACCCGTCTCTCGCAGGGAGCGACGCGACGTTATTTTTATTTATTCGCGGCTACACCGTCGCGCGAGCCTCTATCCTCCTTAACTCGCTCGCGCATTCGCGCTTGCGCTCGATGGGGTGTCTATGACTATACGCGAAGGTGCGCGAGCTTTTCCATTCTTTAAATCCCTCGGGAGCCGTGGCGAATGCCGTGGCGTTTCCCCGGGAGACTCTTCGGTGCCAGCTACGCGGGACGGCTTTAATACCGGGCCGCGAAAAGGGAGTCTCCTTCATCCGATGACTGTACCACCTTACGTGTCACCCTTCTACTCTCTCTCCTCCCTCCTCTCCCAACCGGCGCCGCGCCGTCGCTTCTTTCAACCCTTCTTTCGTGCGCCGTCGTGCTTACGGGTCCCATCGGCACTCGTTAAAGCGCCGGGCACAATGGGGATCGCGTGGAGATACGGTGGATCGATGACTCTCGCCCGGCCAAAGAAGTTGGTCATGCGACGAGACATGTTTGTTAACGCGCCATTTGAGATAAGGTTCCCTGTTGTTTAATTTCTTGCTTAACTTTGTTAACTCAACTACCGTAGTTAGACTTGATAATGCGGCGATGTTATGAGGTCCGACCCAAATAACCAAAACGCTTTCGCGTCTCGCGTTAATTACGATTAGCAAGCGAGCTCTATTTTTTGTCGCACGCCTCCGTTATGAATAAGAAAAAGATCGTCTCTCTCGCTTAACAGCTTAACGGGGATTTCGAGGTTTCGACGCGTACTACCGTATCAACTGACTTAAATGCAAATCCACGTGGCTTTAAAATGGGAACGAGAGAAGTCCATCAGGTGGTTCACAGTTTTTTTTCTGCAATTTCCAAGAATAACGGATTATGTCGTTTCACTTTTGCCGCTAAAATGAGGTTGATGGTTCTCTGCTTATATTCATACTATCTTATTCTTCGACGCGACATTAAGTTCAGTAGATATTAGGGTATCGTTATTGTTTCCTTTCTTTTACTACTTTCTCGAATAACATATTCAAAATCAACGCAGCGTTTAATAACCCCTAATACTCGTAGAGCTTAACCGCTTTGTCTCTCTGACTATAATGTAAATGATAGCGATTGTTTATACGCCAGGGGCGTGCGGCGCGCTGTCGAAATTCTGCATCAAAGGGTTAAATCCCCTCTTATATCTTCGCTCGAAGTGGCAATTTTCGAGAGAGTGTGCCGCCAGCAACGATCGCGAGCGGAAAAGCCAATGCGGGGGCTTCATTTCGGAGAGGTACCTACGGCACAAAAATATCCGGGGTGGTGCACCGCTGACCCTCATTCTCTCGTCGGCGATCGGAATCAAAGCTGCAAAAGCTGCAGTGATATATTCGCTGGTCGACCGCAAAGCCGATTCCGGCAAATCATACGTATACCGCATATACAGGCGATCGCGCCGCGTGTGCGATCCGCGTTCGTGTATGCGCTCGTATGCGTATACATATATATGTATACCGTGCGCGGTACATGTCCAAAGCCGCACACGTACGCAGATGTACGAGCACGCGAGAGGAACGTCCTATCAGACAACGATGGCATCGCGTTCGTGGCATTACCTTAGTCCCAATTTGCATCGCTGCTCTCGGTCCACAATTATCGATACGTTGTTCGCTTATGTCAATTTCGATTGTTTGCTTATCTACACAAAGAGAGGGAAAGAGGGAGAAGCAGAGAGAGAGAGAGAGAGAGAGAGAGAAAGAGAGGGGGAGGCTCGCGCTTTTGGTCCCGCTTTTGATACCCAGCGTTGTGTAATTGGGAATTTGTTATGTTATCTTGCGAACACGGATGCGAACGCGCATAGCAAGATTATTGTTCCTCTCCTCGCGCGATATATTATAGTATATACCTATAGCGTAACACAAACTACGTTCATTCTCGTGGAAATTTAATTTCGCGAGAATTTCCTAATCGCATGCAACGTTATATCGATCGTTTGTTGTCGGCGACAGACTAAAATAAAATTGAAATTTTCGCATCAAGTATAGATGCCATATTTTTATATTTTTATAAAGTTATATCTTTAAATTATAGGAATCTTCGTTCTCTTCTCCTGGATATATTTCGCTTCTTTGAAACCGACAAAGTATTATTTAATTTAAACACAAATTATACCCGACAATTCCTATCATATCGTTTAGAAATTCAAATAAGTAGAAAGAAGTGATAAAAATCATGTTTTTATAAAATAGTTAATTGAGATTTCTAAAAATAATAACGCCGCGCTAATAGATGGAATTGTGATCGGCTTATATGCGTAAACATAAATATGCCGTTGTGTAAAACAATTCCACGTAAAATGGTTATATTATCGCAATACAGCAGTTAATATGGTGAGCGATAAATACGCGGTCGAGATTATAGAAAAATATATGTTATATACGGGCTAGAGTTATATATATATAATACCGTAGCTTCTACACAACACATATTTCAGACAATACATTATGGCATTATGTATTGTACAAATACCGCATTTTTTAGCCTACTAGAATTACAAAAGTTAAATTAAATTAAATTAAATTAAATTAAAAAATTATTGATATTAAATTATTCATACCCACCCCATTTGAATATACATATGTATTTTCAAGTACCTAATGCTTAAGAGAAATCAAGGGCAATAATTATTTTGTAAAACGTGTAAGATAAGATTATATTGCTTTCCTTCTCACTGTGTCTTTTTTATATTTTTTCTATTTATGAAATATTTCGTGGATATACCTATATAAATAATTTTGTTCATGCAAAAATTAAAAATAAAATTTATTAACAATACTGGAAAGAAAATTGTTATTTATCATAGTCGAAAGTGCTATGTGCTATGAGATACTTTGAATGACATCTACCACCTTTCAATTCAAGTAAACTCAGTGGATCAAGCAGTTGGGAAACTCCATTGGTAAGATTAAATTACGGTATAAATAATACATGTATAATATAAAGACATCTATTTAACTGACATGATATAAAACAACGGATAAAAAAATAAAAAATTGCGATGTCAATAGCATTATTTTTTAGAATGTATATGTTACCGTTAGAACCGAGGTTAGAACCCGAATTCCGTCAATACCCGGCCCATATACAAGAAAGATCGTTTATCTGTACTTCTTGCAGCATGAATATCAGAATATGAATAAATAATATTACTATCAGTCGAGAATATTGCGATAGTAGATAAAATATAAGAAAAATGTTATAATACTGGATGAATCCGTGCCACATTCTACCATCGATAAACGTGCAGCTGCAGTTTCCATGTGCTGGAAAACGCACCTCCGCGTTTGAGTCGGTCGAGTAATCTCCGTCTTAATTAAAAAACAAAAAGACAGAGGTTGAATGAGAATTAGAGTACATTCAGCAACTCTACATACTAACTTTGTACAAGACAGAAGTCGGTCTACCGACTTCGGGAATGCATCTGACAATGAGCTAAAGAGCCGACGTTGCAGCTGCATACGCATTCGCTCGCTAAGATGATTTCCGTAATTTGCTCGTTAGATCGACGAAAGGTTAATTAACCCGAAGTTCCGAACTGGAGTCAGCGAACTCCCGGGAGATTGGTCGATTTGATACCTTGACGATTAATTAATCACGCGCTAATTAACTCTAGAGTGATTAACTGCCGGGGATTTTTTTCTCATGCAGATTTCACCGAGAAGAATCAAGTTTATCGCACGCGTTGTATCCTCCCCTTTTATAAATCACTCTCTGTATTCCCGCTGCGCGTGGAGATGAACGTGAGGAGAGTCACGCGTGAATACATTAAAAACGTTTCCCACTGTAGACGCGATCGTAAACGACGATAAAAACTTTTGTTAACGGAAATAAAACCTCGACGATAATTGCTACAGCGAATTTTTCATGTGCAACTAGACGTAAATTCCTCGCTCGCCGGTATCATAATTTCCCGATGTTAAACTAACACGTGTAATACGAGGATAGAGAAGGAATTATTTAACATATATGTTTTCTGATAAAATTCCATTGATAAAAATATTCTAGAAATTTAACTAAATATTTATTTTAATATCTTATAAATGAAATATGATCGGAAGGAATTAACGTAGCGCTAATATGAGTGAGAGAGAGAGAGAGAGAGAGAGAAGCGAAAATTGTAATCAAATCTGCTCTTTACCGCTATAAAGTTCACATTTACACCATATAAGTTTTTATGTTTCTGAGGAACGATCAACATGGATGAAATATTTGCTACGGTGACCGTTACGGCACAAAAAGCGCATAAATTATCCTAACGACTTGCGAGCGCGTGAATGTAAATTATTTAAGGATTTAATGAAAGCACCAAGCGGAGGAATTAAACTTTTCACGTTGTCATTCGGTGAATGCAATTTCCTTTTTCGGAAGCTGCATCGGCGTGCATGGGAGCGATATAAATGGCCCTAGGTGGCACGGATCGATATGTGCAAATATTGGTAAATTGCATGCTTAAACAGTCTGATTTGTTGTCCCATAATTTAAGGTCATTACCAAGCACATAATTATGAAACACGATGGACTTGGGGCGATTAAATTAAGGTTAACGTAATTAAACCCGTCTGCCATCACATTGCACCAACTTAATCTCTTGATCACCATGGACTTTCAGAAATAAATTATATCGTTTATTCTAATGAGAATGCTCCAATAAAATTGTTGATAAAATTATCTGCCGTGGGGAACGAGATTTTAATTAAGTTTGCCACAAAAGGCTTTATTATTTAAATTTATAATGCATAATTACTATAAATGTAAGAGCTTATTTACACACTTAACCTTCCAATGGGCGCGTGGAGTGTATTTTACATACCTATAAGCTTCTTTTATCCTAATGATGTTCTGGATCCATTTTAATACAGAATCGATTATTATCGAAAAAATATTAAAATTAAAGTTTCAATTTGTTAATAATGATATGCGTAACAATAAACAATATTGAACAGAAAACAAAAAATATTAATTGGTTTAATATTTATAGCATAAATAACGTGTCCTTTTATGTTCCAAATTTTCATACGCCCACTGAAGGGTCAAAAAGTAAAAATCATGCGATATATTAGAAATGAAAATATAAGTGCATTAGCAGAGTTCTTATAATGACTCAAAAATTTTAACTACTTCACTGCTCTGTGGAAAAACTTGCGCAAAACTTCCCGTGACTGCAACCGTTTTGAGCGCGGCGAAACATTTTGATGCAATACTTGAAACGTACAAGATACAAAAGTTGTGAAGCAGCAAACTTGGGCAATTAAATTTCTCGCTCTCGAGCGCGCTATAAGAAATTATCTTGCGGTTGGACGACCATAAAGAGCAGACTCCACTTAGCATGCCCACAGTCTCC
This sequence comes from Leptothorax acervorum, assembly GCA_035220615.1. Lineage (NCBI taxonomy): Eukaryota > Metazoa > Arthropoda > Insecta > Hymenoptera > Formicidae > Leptothorax > Leptothorax acervorum. The sequence goes on from JASTWQ010000170.1 coordinate 386,434, forward strand.
AAGCAATATTTGCTGTGGCAAAACTGCAAATTTTAATTTGCGCGAGAAACGAATCTAACGGTACAAGCACAAGATTTCTGTTTCCGTTTGCTTTGACGATGAAAAAGGTCGTATATTGAAGTAATTTATATATAATTCTTTTATAATTTATATTGGTCTATAAATAATTGCAAAACAAGTCCGAGCGAAGAAAAATTGTTATTTATCTCGCGCATGACGAGTTTTCCTGAAGAAAAAAATAATACGCGCGAATATATTTTGCATATCGAACGGACGTTTGCGAAAACATTTTAAGAAACTTCCACGGAAGACTGAACTCGAATTATTTATCGGATCTTCGTTCGCAGCGCGGAACTTCGCATCGCGTTGCAATATTCATTGATGCGACTGCTTCTTCTTGACGACGAGTGGAAACTATACGTGTTATTGGTTTAACATGAACAATATTTGAGCGACATCGTATTAATATGTCTGTTGGGTATATCAAGTCCACGTCGAAGCGAATTATAATTAACATTTATTTTTTTTTTACGGCATTCTTACGTTCCGCAGGTCGTATATTTGAAGCTCGTTACTTCGCGTGTAATCAGCTAAGTATGCCACTTTTATCGCGCGCCCCTCTTGATATGGTGACACGTGTGCACATGTTTACAACGTTGTAATATTTTAAGTGACGCTTAACGACTTCATGAACGGCCTTTATGGATGTTAACTTAATAAGATCTACGATAAAAAATGTTCACACGGATTTCAATGATATCGAAAGCTTAAATTGTGCAGTATACGTGAAACCCGATACGCGTGTTATATATACGAACGTTGCGCACGGTTTAGTGTAACACAGTTATTACTGACATGTAGTTACCTGCACGGCTTTATTTGCTTTTCAATATGCGGATACATGTTGTTCGTGTACACGGATTTTGTAATACACGTGAGACCTGTAGTCGTGTCAGATTACGGCTGGCAAAAACGGGAGAGATATCCAATAATAAAAACGTACATCGCGCACACGTTGGTTAAGTAACACGGTTTAACGAGCGGCCCGAATCCTTTGACCGATATACCAAATAATTCAGATTTTTTTATGCATGAAAGTTCGTTTAATACGAAACATATGTTGCGTATGGGGGAAAAAAACATTCATTGAAAGTATACAAATTTCAGCTTCGTCTACGAATTTTTTAGCCAATTTACGCGAATAACTTTTTTAGAGAAAAATTTATTCCATCCAATGATTTTTGTTAACCAACATCCAATTCTGTACATGTCTTCTCAAAGTAGCGTAAAAACTGGTTTAAAATAGATTGAGATGAAGTGAATAATTAATTGAATTATTTTCTCATTTACTCTTACGTAAAAGTTATTATTGGTCAGTGTTATCGATGCATTCCCCTATTTACGCAAAAGCGACTCCAGATTGATTAAAGCGTCTTGCGCATGTAAGAGCGTACGCGGGGATTCTAGGTCTTACTACACACGCGTATCTGTCGTGAAAAGTCGAGGAGATAGCGGAATTTACTACTCGAACTAATAACGAGGAATCCCGACCGATAATGGAAGTTCAAGCATGGGAAACGCGAGAGAGAGAGAGAGAGAGAGGGGAGAGAGAGAGAGAGAGCGCAAAAGTGTGATAGCGTCTATCGTGTTACAGATTCACATGCGCTTAGATAAAACGACGCCTCTTTGACCCTTCCGTTAAATAAAAAAAAGAAACGATACGTTCTCGTCGGCAAGACGAACGCGGGACTTGGTCAGGAAAGCTCTCGCATTTACGTCTCGCCGTCGCTCAAAGAAAGCCTTCGCCACGGCTGAGTCCCCCGTGAATAACGTTCGTTATTCGTCCTGGAAGTGAGTTTATTACATTGTGAGCGGGCACTACGGGGTTTTACAGCTAGACACCGGCAGGATATAAAACGTCGTTGGCATACAAAGTGCAAAAACGTAACCAGGTAGGGAATCCTTTCTCGCGTACGTTTGACGTACAGTCCTCCCCTTCAGCTTTCTTATCTTCATTTATCTAACACCCTCGTGTAGCTGAAACTGAACCTTCACCGCTCTGAAGAAGTGGGAATAATGGATCGCTATGTTCTTTAACAAATCGATTTCTCTTAAGAGAAAATTTAATTACTTGTCAATGTCTGTCTGCATAAAAAAAAAGATTCGCGCAATAATCTTTTCATTATATCAAACGTCAATTCAAACTCTCGATAAGATAGAGTCGAATTCAAATGTAAGTTTATTCAAGAAAATTAAATTTTGCAGTTTATATTTTTAAAGCTGGATTCACTACTCTTCTAAAACTTATTAAAGCATTTTCTAAATAAATATTTGCTTAATTATCAATTGAAACAATATCCAGAATAGGTCAACTATAAATATGTCAAAAACTGCTGTGGTGTTGATTTCTTCTCTTAAAACCCTCGGCACGTAAGCTTGATCGATATCTCGCAACGCTGTAATTACCATTACTGTAACGCCGCGATTAAAAAAGTAAACTGCTCGGAGCAAAGTGAGAAATTCTTCATGGTAACATTCATTGCTTTTAGATCGGTTCCCGATATCAAATAACGAAGAAACAAAATAGATGAATAAACATAAGATCTCTCAGAAAATGCAAAAATATCGATTACGTTTCGCAATCTTTGCGAAAATCGTGCGAATAAATTTGAAGCTATCTTGATGATGCTCATGTGTCAAGTTTTGTTGCACTTATTTTTACACGAATTTGATAAGCAGCATGCCTCGAATTAACACTGATCTGATTTCTCAAATTGTTTATTATTCTAAGCAACGTTTGGATATGATTATATTTTACTACTCGAAATTTTAAATGCTTTTAATGTTTCTGCTTGCAAGAAAGAAAAAGCGTTAACTGAGAAGTAATGTTTCTCTGAGAAAGGCAATACAATTTTATGTATTAACATCGATTGCGTAACATATCTCTTGCGGCTTAAAATCTGTTCACGAGAAGACGGACGATGTGCCACAATAACATTTGGTTTCGCATTACAGCGCGTTCGACGGCTGTATTATAGTACACAGAAAGTACACGGTGTATTATATTGCATACAGAGAGAATTCCGCGGGCAAGACGAGACGAGAGCGCAATCGCGTGACTAGGCGCAGACAGGGGCGAGGAAACATTATTGAGCACGTGCACATAAATGTTTCTGAACAGGCTCGTATTTTACTTCATTCCGCACGATAAGAACCTTCCACCACCGTGATCCGAACAACTCATTTCTGACAACCCATTCATCGTTTTCCGCGGCACGTAACCTACTACCCACGATTGCGCACCACTTTCAGACGCAGTCGGAACAGATAGAAAACGGGGCTACACATTTTGTATTCCGGTTTTCTATTATTTCACATGTCGCAGGTACTTCCAAGCATAATTACAAGTTTTATAAGTTTGCAATTTCTAGTCGTACGACATGTTACGGCAGTTGTTCTATCATTATAAAGTTTTTTGACACAGCAAATTTTTATACTGCAGAATTCTTTAATTTAATATAATATTTGGTATAATGTAATTTAATATATAATAATATAATATATTTTTTTGCCATATATTACATAAAGAATTTTACATTCGTATATTTTGATATCCATATTATTCTATATATCAAAAAGTTCGAAATAGTTGATAACATTAATCACACACATATCACAGTTACTCAATTTTGTCTACTGCTGAGAGTGTTTACAGATGTTTGTAGCCATTAGAGTATCCCGAAACTATCGCGCTTTTCCTCTTGATTACAGGAACTCGAGAATAAACTAAGAGAGACGATTGTTGTTTTAATGTTGAAACGTCGCGATAACTCGTGACTTTCAATAGTTCGAAATTAGAGAGTTTAAAAGGTGTAAATATGTCTATTTACACCTTTTATTTTATTTCGTTGTCACGAAATGTTAGACAACAGATTTTCTAGCGTAATATACTATACCGGAAATATCTCACAATAACGTATCGAACGTGTTTAAAGTTTGTTTAAGGTGACAGTTCTCCGCGTCTTCAAGGAAAGCTACAGAAATGAGATTTTATTTCCCTCAACGTTTTCCGAGCGTGCTCCTGCTGCTCGTCGCTTTGACGTGCGCCACACAAGCCGGCAGCCTCCGAGGGAAGCGCTCTGTTTGGAATGATATCGGAAACACATTGAACAACATCGGGCAGACAATCAAGGATACCATGAAGACTCGAATCGACTCCTTGCTTCACCAACATTCGACCACCGAGCCGACAGAAATGACCCCGCCGACCTTGGGACCGGAATGGAACGAAACGACACCGTCAGAATGGAATGGAACGGACTATCGGCAAATCATAACTGTTCCTATCAGATGCCCGCCTAATCATGTAATAGTAAAAAATCGATGTCGAATGGAAGGTCGTTGAGACGATAAGATTTCTTCAGGTTTCAGAAAATATAAAAGGATCTTTCACATTTTTATGTATCAATAATTCTTAAATTCTAAATCTTCTTCAATATCTCTAAAATTTGGAGATAACTATTTTTAAGGAACTAGGATTCATAAATATATTATTTTTTCGTTCATACACATTATATTCATGGTCATTATAATTTCAATAACATAGCCCAGAGAATATTTATCTATTCATATCGCACAGCTCTGAGAAAATTTAATTATTCGCAGTAAGCACTAACTATGACTTGGCAATCGTGGCTCGTCTATCATTAAGGCCTTTAACATATTCATGGAATAAGATATTCTTGCTACATCGTTACAATATACTTATCGTGACATGTCAAATAGTAACATAATTACACGTTTTACGATGAAGTTAATATCACTTAACGCGCAGAAATGTCTTGGTTATTAAACATTTATCCGTTATTCTACGTAATGCTTCGCTAAAATTACAACACAGAGGTAGCTACTTTATGGTACACTAGTATGTTTATCAAGTAAATCACGAATGTCGACATCAGTCTTGAGTAATAGCGTAATTATACACTATATAAGCACGGTAATATTATTTCTACTGACACTTTGACATAAATTAGTAATTAATTTTTTCAATTGCCGAGAGGGGAGCAAATGGTTATTTACTATTTAACGTACTACTACACTCGCGGGACCTAATTCATTCCGAATATGTTTATTGCCGTCCCGTAATTAAAAATTATTTCCATATTATTTATGCTTGCCGCTCACGTCTGCGTAAATAGCGTATATAAGCTCCAACGGAATTTCGCTGTTGCTGTTTAGCGTTTTCTTTTTACGATCCCCAGGCGATATTTCGCACCCGAGGTCCGCACTAAGTACCCGTTCGATTTCTAAATTACACCTGTCACGAATATAAAACGAGAGTTACGGGGTACGCGCGATAGATCGGGCGGTATAATAATGACGCGGCGATACATATCGAATTCTCTTTTAATGACTGTATCGCGTGTAAACTGTAAAAACGCGATTGAAAAGGTAGATAAGCGTATACATTTGTAGGATTAATATATCGTTTACTTCCCTTATACCGCGCAAAGCGCGCCGCTGCGCTATTGTTTCCCTTATCCGCCGCGTATTTCCTCAATTATCAATTACCAATTATATTACGTTCATGACACGGCTCTCTCCACGCGCACGAGAAGCCGCACACCTGCGACTGATGCACACACATATTAAACAATTAACATGTCATTCGCATGTTTTCACATTTCGTAAATAAAAATCAATCAATGAGGTGAATAATAATGATATTCTATATAATGTGTATGAAATATAAATATTTGTCTTCTTATTTGTCTTCATTCTTTCAATTGCAAGAAGCAATTGCATATCCGAATTGATTTACATTATAACGGAATTTCGAAATATTTCGAATTGATGTGTGCTTCGGTGATCTCTTTCCTTATTGATATCGATAGACACGAATATTTCATGAAATACCTAGCGTTGTCTTCCAGACATCGCTTACGTTACGTTACCGGAACATTATTTTATCGTTTATTTTACCGGCTTTCCCGCCTCCTAAAACGTACTTCAGTGAAGACAGGCGGGCTCGTTCGGAATGACTGATTCAATTCGCGCTCCACCACCACGTTTCTTACACAACAAAGGGCTCTCGTGCTCCGCGGCGCTCTCGACTCGTCGCCATGCGATATACGGCGGTGTTGGGAGGACTTCATACAGTAGTACAGCTGTCGCTGAATAGAACGAGACCTGAGAGAGAGAGAGAATTTGCGTGATCGCTAATTGTGACTTGCAATGCCTCTTTGTGACCAGCGCGGCGCTCCTACGCTTCCCTACTTGCACACGTATCTGTAGGAGAGAGCCGGCCAGATTTCCTGCTCATTGTCAGAAGTAGACGGCCCTCTCGGCACTTGTTGCTCGCACATCGACATTTGTCTGGCGCACCATTATATCGCGCTGCATTTCACTTCCGACGCCCACACTCTTTGTCAAGTTAGGCTAGCGCCTCTCCGTGCCGCGCATCGAATCCGTATAAATGTGCACTCGCGTGTTTTGTCTTTTCAAGCGAGTCCAGGAAGAGTAGCAGGTAGCTGCTGGGAGAGGAAATCATAAAGGGACATCGCGCCGAGGTAGCTTTATGTACGGCATATCGACCGGTCGTATTTCGAGCCACATCGTACTTCAGAAGTTAAAATAAATCAAATCAGGGAACAATATCCGACGGGAGATATCTGAAAGCGATGTAGAAATATCTTACATCAAGATATTTCAAACCAAAATTTAGTTCTTATCTTTTTATATGAATACTGTACAATTGTATATCTATAAATAATGTAAAGAAATGTAATATTTAAAAAATTATTGTAAAATATATATCTAAATCAGCACGTGTGCAATGGCACGCGAGGGACATTATGGCAGCAGAAATCGTTGGACTAACCCGGTCTCACATAAAATCGCAGCTTACAAAGTCATTTTTTTTTAGCGTTCCAAGAACGTGATGACGTTCTGCTGTTATAATTCGTTATCGCGTTACATCGCGCATTATTCTCGTCGGTATGGTAATCTTTTCTTTACCTCGCTTTACGAGCACCGTCTTTATTGGATTTTCGCGACCGACCACGACGACGTTTCTGTATTCGACTCCTGAAAAGAATGTTTCATCGCTACTATTCGAAGAAGTAACTTCGAGGGGCTGTTTCTTCCCTCTCTCTCTTTTTTTTTTATTGTAGCTACTACTTGTTATTGCCGCATGTTCGGGCGGATCTCACGGGAATTCTTGGCGCGACGTCTTTTGTGGTAATTTGAAATTCAAATAGAAGGAAACATAATGCTTATAAACGATACAAAAATAAGATGAAATTCAATGTGTGAACTCTTGACGATTTTAAAATTGAAAGCGCAAATGTAGAAAAGTATCCTTTTTTTATGAAAGTTAGAGATCCTTACGATAAATTATCAGAGCATCTCGAAATCTGCTCTGTTTTGACGATGCATTCTTTAGCAAATATGAAGTCAATTAGAGCGAAGAACGTAATTTATCTTTTACTATTCCGCAATAAATATCGCAATTCTTGTATAAAATTCCGAAAGAGTCTATTTCGGAATTCAGATGGCCAACAATTTATTGTTTACTCGTACCTATCTGTTGTGTAGTTGCTCTGGAACTTCTCTTGGGAATATTTTAGGAATCATGCAGTCTACAGGCACGTATCAAGATATTTCGGGTCTTATCCCGGATGTCTGGGTAATTTTCCGGACATTACCCATGACTTCGATTAACGGCTGGCTCCCAGTATCCGAGTGCAGAATAAAAATAACATCACTCTTTAATTTAGAAACAGAAGGAAGAAAATGTTACCCGTACAATGTAAAATATTAATTTTTTAAATTATTATTTTAAATTACAAAATGACATTGCTCGCTTTCGTCTAATTTAGCAAAGTAGTCTATGTAGCAAAGTAGTCTGTGGATATGTAATTTATTAATGTTAGAGTTATAAAATGTTTAAAGCTTTAATACTAAAGTAGAAGAGTTTCAGGAACATTATAATTGTCATTAGTCTGTTACTATAATTTGATCTCTCTCCTTTTGCGATATTTCCATGAAATCTCCAACTTGCAGGTCAAAATAAATATCTTTTTATCGCAATTAGTAAAATATAAATACGAATTTTACGCGATTTAAATATTCATGTCGTCAGTCTACATAATTTTTGTCTAAAAAAAGATACGATGAATTATTTTCACGCTGAGGTCATTATCCTTCTTTATCCGTTCTTTGTCTCATTCATCTGCAAAATTCGTATTTGCATTCTGCGCTGGATGACTATTAATAAGTACGATATCGGAAACTGATAGTAATTAGATCGTTGCAGTCAAAGCTAATAATAATGCACGAATTACTATTCATAAGCCGCGTCATGCTTGTAGCATTCAGTTATAGCAATTACGAGCTCAAACGATCGTTTAAAGAGTTGAAAGCCCTCTGAGATATTTACCGCCCCCTCTGCGGAAAAGCAGGATGCATGAATTGCCTAATTTAACTTCCAAAATTTGCAAGGTAATCACCAATTTAAACTCATATTTTCGGCTTGAGTAATCATATAGTAGCATTTTAGAACGTTTGCGAAATATACAATATGGAAACGTTGTAAAAACGTTAATAACGGTTCTAAAGCTGCCCAAAGTTTTGACAGGACATAATGTCACGTGACACGGCTAATTGCCTCTATACATTTTCACAATGATGAACCGCTATCTCTCGTGTAAGTGGAACAGTCTTACATTAGTCAGACGAAGCTGAGGAACCACCTATGATATAAATACAAAGAAACGGCAAGTACTCATATTTTTCACGCAAACGTTTATTTCTCACATTCCCTTAATAAATTTCTTCGTTCGAACAGTTTTATTTGTGGAAGAAATATATAAAAAAATAATCTACCTATTTTCCCTTTACAAATAAATACATATTTAAGTGGGCATCAAAATTAGTAATTATGTAAACGTATCAAAACGTTTGCATAATTTTCCCTGCTTTAACATCCGTTTCCGCTTTGTAATAGTTCCATAAATTCTCTCCTCTCCACACCTTTCCTGCGCAGCTCTCCTTTTTTTTATACCGCCTCTCGTCGTTAGACTATCCGCTATCGGACATCGACCAAAAACACCGCCCTGAATTTGTCCGATGGCCATAGGCTTTCGGAACCGGCGGCGTCTCTTGAACGTGTTCCCGAAAGAGGCAAACTAGTTTGCTCACGCCACGGCGACACGATCGCCGGCCAAACACCCCCGCCCACGTTGTCTGGGGAAGCGCTTTTTTACATTTTTGCATATCCATGAGAGCGTCCCGGCTCGCGCGCGCGGCAAGCTAAGTCCGCAATATCGATAACCCATAATCGTCGTCGCTCGTCGCTCGCCGGCCTCGCCGCCTCGCCTTGGCGGTCAGCCGTCGTTGTTGAACGTGCCGACGCGAAGCTCGGACATAAGTCTCGCGGCAAATCCAATATCCAAACAGGCATGCAATGAATGCATGTGCAACGGGCAATCAGATGCAGCCGCGAGAGTGCATCCAGACATTCGGACGCGTCTCATCGATTTGGCCGGTCGCGCGATCGTCCCAAAGATCTCCCTCTTTCTCTCACGTTCCTTGCCTCTGTCTCTCGCGTGCACGACGAGACGAGAGCGTGGAGAACGACAGTGGGTTCCGACGACGACGACGACGACAACGACGACGACGACGGCGACGGCGACCTGCTGGAGAGTGGCGTTCGCGGGGGAGCAATGCCGCTTTGAAAATCGATAAGCGCCTCCGCGTAGAGTCGACCAGTCAGGGGCTTTTCGGTGTATCCGCGCGCCGGAGATCCTGGCCTGGCGGGGACGCCCGGTGACCTCGAAACGCCAACGCCAGAGGATCCCCGAGCGTAATTTCGCCCCGATGTGTCTATCGATATACTCACCGGCGCGGCGCGGCGGTGCCGGAAGTCGCCGCCGTAAAGTTCCGCGCGGAACCGATGTCGATGACAGGATTAACGCTAGGCGATGCCGCCTACATCCCTGCCGCGGGGAGGAGTCGAGGGAGAGAGAGAGTCGAGAGAAAACGCGGGGATATTCACGGAAATAGAAGCGCTTCTGCGAGGTTCCCGTTCAGTGACATAGGTATTCTTGGAACGTGCAGGAATTAAAAAACTGTTTTATTCCGGGTACCTCTATATATATATACCGGCAAAATCTAGAAAACGAAAGTCACCTTCTGTGAATTGCACAAAAAATTTATTCAAGATGTATATATAAATTATATCGTTTATGCTGTTTCATTGATACACCAAATGTGTATCAGTATCAACAGTAATATTATTAGCAACATAATATGTACATACATGCAACTGTAACATTTATCATAGATACCTGTGATATTTTTCATAGAATCTGCCCTTTATTATATATCCTGTATCTACCTATAATTATAATCTGTGTCGCGTCACAGCATATACGTACAAAAACATATAATCCATATACCCGTTATTAATAAATCCATGCCGATCAATTTAATTTCCGCAGCGCGATAATTATAATTCAAATATCCGTTCAAAGTTGTATATCTGCGTTTGTGGTGGTTCAAGAAATATCCAGACGGGACGGGATCAGTTTGCCGATATCCCCGATGGATTCTATAAATTCCTGGCATACTTCTCCGGAAAGCGGGAGCAACCCTGGGATCGACCGACCGAACGCCCGATATAATAGCGCGCTCTGGTTACGCGCGGTAAGTCCCGAGAAGAAAAGAAACGCGAATCCGATGGCGAGAGAGGGACGAAGGGTAAAGGCGAGAAAGGGAGAGAGAGAAAGAGAGAGAATGAGAGGAGGAGAGGAAGAGGAGAGGGATATGCTCCAAGATTTTCCAACCCTCGATCCCTCTCCCTTTTGTGCAATCGAGCGCCGCCGCTTGCATACAAAGGGAAGGGAAATTGAGGAGAGCGGCTTCGAGGTCGCGCTCTACGACATTGCGCCCTTATCCGGCTTACGATTCCGGGCGCTTCTCGCAAGAGCGGGCTCGCTCCTCCTGCTGAAGGAGCGCAACCCACCCCCTCCTTTAAGTTTAAGGCAAATAGGTCAATTCGCCGTAATTCGAGCCGGCTCGTCGCGCAAGATTCCTTCGTGACCGAAGGAGAGAGAGAGAACGCGGAGAAGCTTCTTCGGAGTGTCCCTTTTCCCTCGTGCTTTCCTGCCATGCTCGTCCCTCTTGTCCCGACCTCACGCCGGCGGCCGTTCGAATGCGCAAACGTCCTGACGAGGACGAGGACGACGACGACGACGACGACGACGATGATGGCTGCGAGCGTGCGAGCGAACGGAGAGGCACGAGAGAGAGTCTCGTCCCCCGTGTCCGCACTCCGCGGACGCGTCGATGCGGCGCGGCGGCCGAACAAGCGCGAGCGTAGCGAGCGAGCTGAGCGGGACGCGCGCAGGAGGAACGAATACGAAATAGATCGCGCGCGCGAGAGAGGGCGAAGAAGGAGGGAAAGGGGAGAGAGAAGGTGAGACAGAAAGAGAGAGAGAGAGAGAGAGGACGGAGAGAGGACGGAGAGAACGCGCACGCGGAAGGCAGAGAGGAAGGACACACCTGGCGCGTGCGCCACGATACCGTTGGAGGGTGAAAGAGAGACCGCCGAGGATCGCCAGCGTGCGCTGGAAAGAGAAGAGCATTGAGGGTGAGAAGGGGTGCAGGGGGTGAGGACGCGCGCGCGAGAGGAGGGACGTATACAGTCGCCTCGTAGGGCAGTCGTTCCTCCTTCGTCGTTCCTTCGCCGCCGTGCGCTTTTAACGAAATTATTCCGTGATCGGGGGAAAAAAAAGAGATCGGAAGTCGGAACAGGAGGAAGTGGAGAGAATAATACGGAGAGGAAGCGGTGAGAAAATCGAGAGAGCAAAAGGCCAAGGGAGTATCCGCGGGAAGTTCTCGGACGCCGGGCCGCGAACCTGCCGCCAACGCGCACGGCGGCATCGTCCTCCGGCGGCATCGTCCTCGAAGGGGACACCGGCCTGCGTGGCGCGCGTAGTCGTGGCCGCGGTCGACGGCAAAATCGGTGGAAGAAGTGGTGCGCCGGCGGAGAAGGAGGAGGAGGAGGAAAGGAAGAAGACGTCGTCCTTTTCGTCGTCCACGGTCAGTATCCCCTAGCGGCCTTAAGGGGGAGGCGTACCGTAACACGGGGGGGCTCTTTCTCTCTCTCTCTCTCTTTCTTTCTTTATCTTTCTCCGGGGGATATGTAGAGTTTCTCTCGCCGGCTTCGCGCGCCTCGAGATCGACTCGTCGACCGAGACCGGGGAAGCGTCAGGACGGACACGACCGGAGGAAACACGCTCCCCGCGATCGCCGCTTATTGATTTCCGCAGGGGAGACGCCGCGCCGCGTTCCCCATTTCGCGTTCTCGTCACGCGAATTTTCGGGCCTTCGGCCGCACCGTTCGTTCGTCGCCGCGTCGCGGCGTTTCGCGTCGCGGACCCTGCGATCGATTCGCGCGCGCTCCTGTCCCCGTCGCACCTGCGTGTACCTAACTCTCTTTCTCCATCTTCCTCTTCCTCTGGTTTCTCTCTTTATCTTTCTCTTACTATCTCTTTCTCTCTTTCCCTCTACCTCTCAATCACTCCTCGATCAGTACTATCGCAGTAGCCGTAGCTCGCTTCCCGTTTCAAATGCAGTGTTGAAGACGGTTTAGTTACCGTTGACAGGATAACGTCAGGATGTGTCTTTGTCGCGTGACCGCGCACGGCGTCGCGGCGGCGATATGAGGAGAAAGACGATACAGGTATGAGATAACAAGCAATTGAAGCATGAAGCTAGGTATAAGTAGAAGCCATCAAGTAGAAACGGGGGTACGAGGAAATAGGAAGTAGATGTGTGAGAGAAACGCGATGTGCGAGAATGAGAATACAGCGTATAAAGCAGAAGCCGATTAAGGTATGAAGGAATTGCGATTCACGAGAGAGGGAAGGCAATCGAAGCGGAAAGCGATCGAGAGATGTGAGAGAGAGAGAGACGATCGATATATACTCCCAGTGAGAAAGGTATAGGACCGTTGCTGCACACTCTTCTTCTGTGCGAACGAGACACCCACGTCGTCGAGATTACCACCGCGTTCACCGCGTTGTCTGGGATTCGGAACGCGCGGATGGAATGTTTGTTGCTCAGGATGCGGAGAAGCTCGCGCTGGCGGTGGGTATACGTCGTTCGATTAATCGATTAGCGGCGATAACAATTTGAGTTTGGCCATTCGCTCGGCCTGGAAACTCTGGTAATACGGTAAATCGATCAAGATTCCTATACGCGCATCGTTTCCCGTAGGTCCGACGGACGGACCTACCCGCGAAATATCGAGTTAATCCCTTTTTCGAGTCACCGAATAAAATCCAACGAGGCTGAATGCATAACAAGTGCGCTTAATTACTTCGAACGATAGAGCGATAATTGGATATTCTTTATGCACGAGTAAAGTAAATAATTAAACTGACCAAATTATATTAAATGATATAGTATATTTTTCTGATTATGAACATGACATTTTACAAAGAAATTTGAAGAATCAATCTACAATTGATTTTAAAAATGAAAGATTTACACAAAATTAATCATATAATGTAATGATAAGCATGATTGTTATTGTTTTTAGTAGTTACTGCTGAAAATAATATAGATCGATTTTATAAAATTGCATTCTCGTCAAAATTTGAATACATTTTTAAACGATTTTATTATTAGTGTCGATCATATCATATGTACATAATATGCAGTTGTTCTAAAAAAAAAAAAAAACTAAGGATAACCAAAATTCGCTTTTCCAGATACTACTGACATTTCTATAAATGCTGAATTTATTTATCTGATAGAAACAGATAAATAAATACGAAGATGATAAATTTAAAAAATGTCAACGTCAAATGACATGATGCTATGGTATTTGAAAAATGTCATAACATCATGTCACAGTATCAAATTGCCAGTTTTCAAAGCGTTTCACTTTAAAAATTTAAACGATCTGCTGTTGGGATAAAAAAAAAGCGTCAAATAATGGCGGTGATTAGAGAGGGCCAGTTTTATCGATTCAAGGATTGCTTTTAACCCAGACTAGTTTAATTCCCTTTCTCTATTTATATCATGGATGTGATTATATAATATACGCTATTATACGATATTATTTATTTTTAACTTAGAAAGGGGGTCAGTTTAGTGTTAATTTTAATTCTAACTGTGTGTTCCAACTAATCCAATCGATGTAATCTAAACGACCGACTGCTATTTTCTCGTTGTACTCGTGTCTCCTGAATTTACTCCCGACGAGAACCATCAGAATTCAACAGCGAACGCAAACTTCTGGCGTTTTGGGAGAAAGTCCGTTTGTATCGGTCGATAGGCGACTAAAGCAGGATGAAGTGGCTACGTGCGAAGCACGATCGATGGGCGCGAAGGCTTGAGATATTTCAGCGGCGAGTTTCGATGCGCGATAAAAGTATCTATCTCGAAGACACATCGGCGAAGTCAAGGCGAGAGAGAGAGAGAGATGGAGAAAGGGATAGAAGGAGATAGGGAGGAAGAGAGAAAAAGAGAGAAAGCCGCGCGGCTGACGCGGCGACGACGAAGAGTGGCCACCCTTTGAAATTCACGAGCGCACGGAGAGCACGTACTATCTCTTTCTCTCTCTCTCTCCCGCTCTCTCCCTCTCTCTTTCTCTCCGGCAGGACGCTTCTTTTTCTTCTTTTTTTCTTCTTCGCGTGAACGGACGTGTGGAGATCCGATCGATCGATCGAAGCGAGCCGCGCACTCGAGTTTTCCCTGACCTAAGAATACACCGGCTCGAGTGTGCCGTGGAGGAACCCGGAGGTGGAGTGGACTCCAGAATGGACCAGAGTGGGGATCGAACGAGAAGAGAACCCCGCCCCCGTTTAAGCGACGCCGGACAACGATGACTGCGGATTTTTGTCTCCTCTTTCGTGCTCGCATTTGATCGGACTTGTGCCTCGCTCTCGGTACTTTCTTTGTTGCTCGCGTTCCACGAGAATACCGCGATTATAGCAAGAAAGAGAGATAAAGAGAGAGAGAGAGAGCTTTTCCCTTGCTGAAGACAACGGATGATCTGGTTTCCAACTCGTTGTAACGGCACGCCGATACGGGAGAATTCGCACGAACGACGATCGCCCGCGAGTGTTATCGTGCCGCGCGATAACCCTCTCGTGCGGAACGAGCGTCAGAGATGCAAATTCGATGTCGATGTTCGTCGACGCTCGGAGTCGTCGCGTTGCGTGACGCCGAGCGATTAGATTAGAACCCGACGACGGCAGTTCGCGGATTTTCTTCTCTTTTTTTTTCCTTTTTGGAGGAAGGGGGGGGGGGGCGGCACGGTTGACGGATCAATTACGTTATCGTGGATCGTCAAGTTTCTCTCCCTCGAAAGTTACCGGGCTCGGTCGCCGGAGTCTCTCTCGTGGGTGGTTCAGGCTGTTGAAGTTACCCCGAGAGGGCGAAAGTCGCGACCTCCGCGGGCCTCGGAGAGGCACGTGAGAGGGTGCGCGACACGCGAGCACTTTCGTGCCCAGCCCCGTGAATCAACTGGTTCTCCTTCTCTCCCTGTCGCAGAAACGAGCCGAATGATGTTCAATTGACGAAGACCGCGTGCAGCGCTAGGAATGGCCCCCTTCAGTTCCGTCTTTTTGGGTGTCTGGGGAGTGTTTGTTGTCATTTTGATAAAAGGTTCGTATGTCCAGATTGTCCAGCGCTGCTGTGCGTCTCTATAATATTTTTCAACACGTGATCTCACCTCAAAATATAGAAAAATCTTGACATTTCCACGATCCTATATTAACTTCTCTCACCACATTATTTTTAACACCTACCGTAAAAATATCTTCTTTCTTTATCTGGAACAATATTAAAATAAAACAAATATGTTTAATGTGAAAAACGTTATTTATAATTTAGCTGATATTGTATTTTTATTCTGTTACATTTATTAAACTTTTACGCCACTATTTTTAAATGTACGTATAAGAAATTTGAGCGATTAAAAACCCATCGCTTCATAGAATTGGATCATATTTCGATGAATGAGTAATGCCGTGCTATTAGAAGCGATTATGAAGTCCGACATGTTTACTTAATGCGATTCGATTTGCACAAAGAGTCCTTTGTCTCTTCTCGGCACGATATAATGTATTTATGCAGTTCTCATAAAGTTATGCTGAATTATCGGATTTCCCATGGAGATTATATCGCTCGTTAATAACAAAACATTTGCAGAATCGACACCCGTTAGCTGGGAGGAATGGTGGACGTACGACGGTATCTCCGGTAAGCCATCTGGATCGATCGTTTTTAAATCGACATTGTTATCGATAATATATTTCCCTCTCTAAGGGCCAGTTTTTCAATGGTCGCTTAACTTTAATCTTAGCTTAATTCACTCTTCGTCTCTCTCTGACTATGTCGTTTAGAAAAAGAGTGAGTGAGTTTAGCTAAGCTTCAGTTTAAACGACTATTGAAAAACTGGCCCTAACTGTTATCTAATATGTCTCGTAAAAAAAGAAATCCCTCAATCGCAAAGGTCCTGCCTTCTGGGGTCTCATCAACCCGGAATGGTGGCTCTGTAACAAAGGTCGAAGACAATCACCGGTCAATCTCGAGCCCACCCAACTGCTTTTCGACCCGAATTTACAACCGCTTCATCTGGACAAGCACAGAATCAACGGCGTACTGGCAAACACCGGTCACAGCGTCGTGTTCGCCGTGGAGAACGACACCCGCCATCCCGTCAACATTTCCGGCGGTCCGCTCAGTTATCGTTATCAGTTTCACGAGATACATTTGCACTTCGGCGCGGACGATCGCATCGGCAGCGAGCACACCGTCGACGGACACGCATTCCCCGCCGAGGTACGATAACAAATGGAGACAAACCTATAAATAAAATATTTTAAAAAAGTACCGACATTTCTCGCGATCTTTTCAGCTCCAACTTCAAAGCTTGCTTGTAGAAATCAGGAATTTAATCCAAATTACATTCTCATTGATGCGTTAAGTAAAAGAATGGTGCTGTTTTGTTGGAAAAGACAAGAAAGTTCTTTAATCTCAAGTCTCTAAATACGTTTCAAAGCCCCTTTTGTTCTCGTAGCTTCAGATATTCGGCTTCAACTCGCAGCTCTACAACAACTTCTCGGACGCCCTGCACAGGGCGCAGGGGATCGTGGCGGTATCGCTTCTTTTGCAGGTATACATGCCCAATCTCTCCCGATGATGCTTATCGCACGTCGAATAAAGATCGGAATAAGCGATACGTCATAGGCCATCTCGATCATTTTCCAGGTGGGCGATCTCTCGAACCCGGAGCTGAGAACGTTCACGCAGCAGCTGGATAAAATCAAATACGGAGGTGAGAAATTCAATAACGTAACGAATTCCGGGGTGACACAGTACGACGCGGGGGGAGTAGCGATCAATTTAGCAAAAACGATAATCTAGTTTTAGCTGACGAATTTTAGCCGCGCGAGTTTAAAAATTCTCAGAGAGTTCCCATATATCAGTCAAGATTAGCATATCGAATGAATTAATGCGGGATTATATTTAATTCCTTCATAACGACGGACGAATATTTATAAAATATCATTTTTCGCACTGATAAGTACTGAACGGCGATGTATTTAATTAGAGTAACATTTTAACCGATTTAACGAGATACATTAAAAATTTTCTCCCGCAAATTAATAATTAATATAGACTGAATTACACATACACGCACACACATGTATATATGTATGCGTGGGTGTTCTTTTTTCTTATAAAAAATTTATGTCTTGATATAAAAATACAATTTTTCAATGAAAAAGTTGCAAGATTGATGTACCTTCGAAAGTTTGATGGCGGCATGCGTTATAACTTTCTAAAAACTTCGCACGAGGTATTGTCGCCAACTTTTTCGAGAGAAGATAAATCGATAATTACCATCATTCTTTAAGGGAACGCGAGTGTTCCTTGACGTATGCAAATACGATCGAGCGGTATGCGCGATAACTTTAGCGATACGTAACAATATACGTATCAGCTGTGTTGTACCGTGGCGTCGGGCGGCAATCGAGCATTAACACGCGTACATCTCACGTGTATGCATGCGTGTACGTGAACGAAGTTGACGTTATCGATCGTATGAATTGCACAGGGCAGGCCATGGAAATTAAACGTTTCGGGGTGCGCGAACTTCTGCCGGACACGAAGCATTACATGACGTACGACGGCTCCACCACGATGCCGGCGTGTCACGAGACCACCACATGGATCATCCTCAACAAGCCTATATACATCACCAAGCAGCAGGCAAGTATATCGCCGTTGCCGGCTTTTATAAGATGCATGCACACGCCCCCCCCCCCCCCCCCCGCACTCGAGCTCGTCCGCGCGCGCGACGCCAAGTACGGCGGCCCCCCCCACTCAATTATGCAATTCCGATCATTAAGAGGGACAGAGTCTTTGAAACATCGGAGGAACGTCGCGTCGACCGTGCTTCGCGAGTAGCTAAAGTAAGTTGCGAAATAAGGGTGGAAATGAGGCACTTGTTAAGCTCGTATCTTGGAGCAATGCTATCATAAATCACACTTGACGGGTTTTACGGGAATTCTGTAATAAAAAAGTTGTATTTTATATTTACTCGTTTGTTCTGTCAAGCGTAAAATTGAAGAAGATATTTTGATTTCAAGAATAATGAATGAAATATGAATCATTTATAGCATAACAATAACGAAAATGTTAAAATCTAATTGCGATAATCTTATTTTAACGCATAAACTATGCATATTTGCCAATACATAATTCAATGAGTTGCTATTGTTAGTTTTTATCAAGTTAATAAAGTAGGTGACTTTATTAATAGAATTGAGTTTTATTGAGAAATCTTATAAAAATAGCTGAAAATAGCTTCGTGTAGTAAACGGCAAACGTTTGTTTATGATGTATAACCTGAGCAACTTTCCAGTCATATAATAATATTTGTGCTGATCGATCACCTATTTAAATTAGCTGCCCCATCAGAATTGCAAATATAGCTATTATTGATATCGATCGCATTTTTTTATAGCGAGGTAATAAAATCACTTGTACCTTATACCATGTTATTCAATAACGAATATTGATTCGGATTAAAAATATTTTTATTTTTATTATCTTTCAAGCATAATATTTATGTGATGGTCAAGCTTACTCGTGATTATAAATATCGCGGTAAATAGACACGGGGC
This sequence comes from Leptothorax acervorum, assembly GCA_035220615.1. Classification (NCBI taxonomy): domain Eukaryota; kingdom Metazoa; phylum Arthropoda; class Insecta; order Hymenoptera; family Formicidae; genus Leptothorax; species Leptothorax acervorum. The sequence continues at coordinate 405,651 of JASTWQ010000170.1, forward strand.
GGTGTCGCTCCGCGCGTACTTGGCGCGAGACACTACCGTGTCTCTTGATATACAAGAAAACAAATACATTATTAAATACAATATTTTATATAAATAAAATTATATTTCAAAATATTATACTGTTCTTCTATTAAATTTAAATTATTTAATAGTGTTTCTTTGCTTATCTTATACCTCAAACTCACTGCAAAAGAAAACACAATACAATAACGAAAATACAATATTAAACTCTATATTATTTATATTACGCGTGTTTTATAATTATTGTTTTTATAATTATTACAGCTACACGCTTTGACGAAAATACAATATTAAACTCTATATTATTTATAATTATATTACGCATGTTTTATAATTATTGTTTTTATAATTATTACAGCTACACGCTTTAAGACAGTTAATGCAAGGGGACGAAAAGCAGCCAAATGCACCACTTGCGAACAATTTTAGACCACCGCAACCCCTTCATCATCGTCCCGTTCGGACAAACATTGATTTCAATGTTCAGGTGCGTTATAATAGCACATGTATTTTATCTATTATAAAAATAATCGCGCTAATTTTTATATGTGTTTAGGGTCCGAAGAATTGTCCGACAATGAACAGAGACATATATTACAAAGGTATTAAACAAAATCAATTACAGGCTCTTAGACAGACATAAAATGGGGTTGCTACATACATTCCAATCGTCGCAAAACTTTTAAAAATTGTCTACAATTTTCTTTTCTTTTTTTCAATTATGAGAATTTTTACTGAATTAGCAATATAATCTTTTTGCTTAGGAGCTGGCACAACTTATAAAAAAAACATAGTTTTTCTCTGCATTAAAATCGTTTTATTGTCTGCCTTTTCAGCCAATAGCTGGAAATAATACCCAGCACTGCCGTGAAATCGACATTCGCAGTAACTACGCTTCTCCCCGGAACGAGCTGGAACTTCGCTGTAAGGAAAAAATTGACATATCAATTACAGGCGGGTGACGCCGGGTCACAAAAAAAAATTTACAGCAGATAGAACGCGCGAAGAAGACGACCGACAACGCCCATGTCGAGGTCGAGATTTAAAAAAAAAAATGCTTCGTTGTACTTACTAGACGTGAATTGCCAAGTATGTTTCCAGTTAAATCAGAAGAAGAAAAACCAAATATACCTATAGATCACAAGTTAGACGATATAAGCTAATCGTAAGATCTATTATTATATATATATCGGTAAACTATCGAAAAAAAAGCTAAGACTATCGTGGCCTGCGCGAGGGGTTGAGAGATGCAATTATATGTATAAAAATTCACGCGCAACGGAGAGCGCTATCGCAAGCAAAAGTTTATACTATATTCTTGTAATAAAAGCTTGAAAAAATGCAGAAAACGAGACGTTTTCCGGCGCCTTTGCTTGATTCTTCCTTCACCCACCAATTAGCCGTTCTCATTCTGTGAAGGAATCGATTTTTTCCATCCTCATCGCTAAATCTGTTGTCTAAAAACAATGGCTGTTCATCGATATCCTGGAATTGTTTTGTAATAAAAGCTCGGAAGCGCAGAACAAGTCGCACTTTGAGAAGTGCGATCTAGTTCCTCCATCGTCTCTAATTAGTCCATTTCCTATTCAGCCCCATATAATTATCGACTCTCCTTACTCTTCTCATGGATTTTGTTACCTAAACAATTAGCTGCCTATTTATCTAGTTCCGATATTGTTAACAACTTGGAAGCTATCCGCAAAGTAGTTATGCTACTGATAGGTCAGACCGAAGTCAAAGTTTGCAGAGACCTGAAGTGGGGTATCGTGAGTGTGCCTAGTCGATAACGCAGAATCCGCGGGCAGAACCCGGTTAATCCCAGCTCGACGTTCAAAACGTAGCCTCAACGTCGCGGCGGTTTCGAAGGGAAAATCGATCTCCCTTGAACGAAGTAGCTGCGCCTGCACCAGTCAGACCATTATCAGTTTCCAGCGGATTCCGCGCTGACGCGCCTCCATCGCCTCTATCGTCCTTGTTGTGACCGATTCCCCTGGAGGTACGTGAAGTAATCTTGGCGGAATCCTTGCCCTCGCAAGAGAGACCAAGGCGCAAAGAAGGGTCTCAAAGAATGTTGAAGGAGCAAGTGGGAAGGGGGTTGAATGTAGGGGAGGAAGGATATTACTATCATTGAACCGCTATCCAGAATTCGACGGTGCTGCCCGCAAACGGTTATGCGACTAGGAAACCGGAAAGGGTGAACGGCACACAACGGGGGTGCACTGAGAGGGCAAGAGAAAGAGAGAGAGAGAGACAGAGAGAGGGACGCAAAGTGTGAAGGTTCGTGGAGAGGAAAAGGGTAAACGCGGGGGTGGAGGGTGGAGGGCGGAGGGCGCAGAGGAGAGGGCGCCGCGTGCGCGAGAGAGGGACGGGTACGCGGATACAGATCCATCGTGTCGGTGGCCGCTGCGGCAAATCTGCGGCTCTCCGCGGCCGATCGTCGAAAGACGGGGGAAAGCGAGTGATCGGAGATCGGACCGTGGATCAACGGAGGCACCCGGCCTGGATTTGGGTGCCGGCGCGCTTCTCACGATCGTCCGGATCGGTCGCCCGGAGTGTCTCCCCCCGAGCAAGACCCAAGACTCCGTTCCCTCCGGATGCCGAGGGATATCAGAGGCGCTCCGATGATGGAGCGATCTCCGCGCGATCTCTGTCACGTTCCTCGCGCAGTTCGGCTGAGATCGGGTTTGACCAGAGCGACCTGTGCGGATGCCCGTTGTCGCCGCGGCTCCGCCGCCGGCACGGAGATTAATTGATCGGAGCGAAGAGAGGAAAGCGCTGAAGGACATCGATGTCAGTCGACGACCTCGTGGCGCAGGTGGGGGATGCCCTCCCGTGAGAGCGAATACGGAGAAGTTCACGGCGGAGGATACGCGCGTGGTGAGGAGAAACGTCGGCGAGTGCGTGCAGCGACGTCGGAACGCATCGCCATTTGTTTCGGAGGAGGAAAGAAGCGATAGAGCGTTCGCTCTTCTCTCCCGTCTTCCGCGGGAGTTCCGACGCTGAGGACAGTCGCGTCCGCGAAGATCGCTCGTCGCTCCCGATTGATCTTTCCGGCGCGCGATCGCGGCGTTCATCGGCAATCGGCAAAGTTTTGCGAGAAATCGCTGGACCGAGAAGCGGAGAGCTGCGTGAAGAACGGCTGCGCGACATGGAGTCGATGGAATTCCGTGGGTGTGAGAACACACAGTGTACGCTCGGTCTTTAAGGTCGGCGGGAGGCTGTAAGCGGTCCCGTGATTGGTTAAACGCGTCCGCGGGAATCTTTTTCGCCCTGTTACATGCGCTAAATTCGCGTTTCACGAGGCGAGTTTACGTGTTTGAGGGTAAACTGATGATGGCCCGCGGTTGACAGCCGACCGACATCGCGTTCGTCAGGTCAGCCGAAGATCGGGCCGACACCGTGGGAGAAAGGGGGACAGGCGGAGAAGGGCCGAGGGGGATCCTACCCCCCCCCCCCCCCCCCCCCAGTTGATCGGCCAAAGCTCGGCAAATCGCGATCGACGTCGCTAATTCGCGCCGTTGACGAGACCTTTACGAGCTAGATGGAACTCTGGTAAACTGAAACTACCGCCACTGCCCGCCGACGCCAATTCGACGGGAAACTTTCGCCCAACTCAATTATACGCCGCAGCCGTGTCATATTCCGCGCCTGCGAAAGCCAGCGGAAAGGTGACACCGACCTACTCTCTTTCGCCGCGACTCGGCAGTAGGCTCGTGTTCCCATGAAAGGGCTAATCGTGATACTACGCGGACGCTTCTTCGCGATTAATTTATGATAAGTGTAGTAAGCCGCCTGGTGTGGATTACGACGCGCGCCAACGGGGTGGCGGACGGGGAGAGGGTAGGGGGTTGTTAGTAGCCCCGTTAGCGGATTCAGCAATTAATATGGCGAGACAGGCATATTCCGTCGTTGATTAATATGCTGACCGCATATAGAGGGGCACCGAGGCAGGATTTAAAATTCATATCGCTCGGCATAATCGATATCTTGTCACGCGCGCTCTCTTTCTGATTTCGACTCCACTTATGTGAGCTGCATATTAAATAAACAGCGTCGCGCGATCATCGCGGGAGACTCGTATCCTGGTATCCTCCCACGCGAGTAAGTGTTCCACCGATGCCGGCGCGTTAACGTTAAAAATAGAATTTATATAAGACTCGTAATCTTCTTGCAGATTAAGTCGCGCGGCGGCAGTTATAAAGGAGAGTGGCTGGCTGCGCTGGCTTAAGAACCGCGCGCGCTTATGGCGCTCACTTAATCAGGATGAGATCTGAGAATTCGCTGACAATGCTGCTGGTGCGACGGAACCCGGAGAACTGGTCGGCGAAATGAATACTCCTGAGGGAAACAATGGAAGCGTCCACGCGAGCATGACGGCCTCATTCGGTGTCGCGGACGGCACGCTTAGACGGCCAGAAACGAGACCCTCCAGTAAGACCGAGAAACTTTTTGCCCTTAATTCTGTTTTCTCCCTTTTGTTCTACTCGCGCGACACTGCCCGACGTTTCCATGTATTTCACCGTATTTTCACCGTATTATTCGTTTCAAACAGCTACGAACATTCGTGTAAAAATATAACTCTTGCATATATAAAATTCGTCTATTATAGATTCGCCAGGAATCGAGGATCGTGATGAACGATCGTTTTGTATTAGCTCTTTCCCGGTTCGTTCGAACCGGTTTCTCCTCTAATCTGTCGCGAGCTATCTGTTATTCCAGCAATGCAATACTTCTTCTTTTATGCGCGACATCTTTTGTACGCCGACGTTCTATTCTTCCGCCTATATTAAATTCCTATTTTCCGGTAGCGATAGCGCGTTTGCACTCGCCTCCTTTTTTCGTTCAGACTCGTCTAACGGCGGCCGATGACGATAAATTCGTTGCGACGCGAGTGTGAATCTTTGATGAGATGCCGCGACAACCACAAAGTATCGAGTACACAAACAATCGATTACGAGACAGTACGCTGACGCGATACCTTTGTTTCGCAGGTCATCAGTGAAACGGCGAAGTGTCGTCGTCGCTCTGTTGCGGTGGAGCCAGCTGCCTGTTCTCGCCTCGAGGCGAGAAGAGGATCGGACGGGATCAGCAGACATCGGGTAGACACCGATAAAAGGACGGTGTTATGTTAGTGACAAGGCCTCACCCTCTAGGAGGGCGCATACTACTCGCCCTCTTCCTTCTAACGGGGTGTTTCGCCTTGCTGTCACGGGCGGCCGCCTTCCCGGACTGGACCGACTGTCCCGCGGTGTGCCGATGCAAGTGGACCTCCGGCAAGAAGTCCGCTCTGTGCCCGGACGCCGGCCTGACCTCGCTGCCGGCGTCCCTCGACCCGGACATGCAAGTGCTCGACCTGTCCGGCAACAGGATACCCGCTCTGCAGGCGGAGATATTCAAACTGGCCGGCCTGGTGAATCTACAACGGGTATTTCTTCGTAACGCCGGCATCCACAGTATCCACGCGGACTCGTTCAAAGACATGAGGATACTCATCGAGATCGATCTGTCGGACAATCACGTGACGGCCTTGGAGCCGGATACATTCCTCGGGAACGAGCGCCTGCGCATTCTGATACTGAGCGGGAATCCGCTCGGTACTCTGCGTAATCTACAATTTCCCGTGCTGCAACATCTGCGGAATCTGGAGCTGCAGCGGTGCTCTTTAACCAAGATACACGGACAGGCTTTTGCCCGGCTAACCGGTTTGGAATTCTTAAAGTTGGACGCTAACCAACTGGAGTATTTGGAGGCCTCGATGATATCCGGTTTGTCCCGATTGAAAACCTTAACGCTGGATGGCAATCAATGGAGATGCGACTGCAGACTGCGAGATTTCCGCACCAGGCTTATACCTGACGCACCCAGCAAGTTGTACTCCGTGCCGCAGATCTGTTCAAATCCACCAAGACTGAAAGACCGCAGGTGGGAGGACGTGAAACCTACGGAATTCGCCTGCGAGCCAAAAGTATTCATTCTGGCGAGCAGCATACAGGAGGAGACCAACGGTAACCTCAGCCTGGCGTGTCGAACGAGCGGCGATCCTGAGCCGGAAGTTTGGTGGCAACTAAACGGCGGGCCGGTCAATGCTACCAAATCGACTGATCAATCCTACATGGGGACTCTCGTTGTTTACACAACGTCCGAGGCCGCGATGCCTTCCAACGACAAGTCCGCGTCATCCAGGACCGTTGCGGACCGATGGAGCAATCTGACCGTTTACAATGCCAGCGACAGCGACGCCGGCGAGTACACCTGTTTTGCGAAGAATATCGCCGGTCTCGCGCGTGACACGGTCAACGTGGCGATACCGCGCGTCTACACGGCCCCGACTCTCTCCCAGAGCGACAACTGGCTGCTCTGGGTGAGCCTGGCCGGAGGCGGCGCGGCCGCCGCGTGTGCATCAATCTCGGCCGTGTTGCTGATTCTCTGTTTGTGCGGCGGTAGTCGACGGCAGAGCAAACGCGAGAAAGTGAAGCTGCAGAGCAGCGGGAGTTTCGGCGATCAGGAGAAGAAGCTGCTGGATCTGTCTGTGACCACCACGACGCCCGGCAACAGCAACGACCGCGGCAGCAATCACGGCAGCCTCGGCGAGGCGTGCAGCACCGGTGACCTCGAGCTGGCGGAGCGCGGCTCCATTTGCGACCCCATGGCCGCGGCCGCGGTAACCGTCGAACGATTGCGACCAGCGGACAGCTCGGTGAACGCCATACGCGCGGTTCCGTGCGCGGCTGCTGCCGGTGTATTTCCGCCCCCACCGCCGGAATTTACCACCGGTGTCCTGCCGGCCGGGATCTTCGGCAACATCTTCATCTCCGTGTCACTGCCGCAGGACGCGGCGTCATCGGAACGCTGCTACCCGGATCTCCTCGACATCCCCGTCCACGCGGTTAGCGGCACCACGGCCACCGTGTCGGCCGGCGGCAAGACCGCGGCCTTGTCGTCAGCGGCGGCGGCGATCAACGTTTCTAGCTTCGCCACGCTGCCGCGCCGGGCATTACGCTCCGCCGAGGTCGCCGCCGGCTCGCCTTACGACAATATGGGACCGCGAATTACGGCAAACGGCAGTTCCGCGTTCTCCCTGACGGACATGACGGACCTGGACCTGGACCTGCGGCTGTCGCCGCCGCCACCGCCGCGGATCATTCAACCGCCGCACGAGTTCGTTTCCCTATAAAAGCAGCGATTCCCTCTTTCACGCCGATCCGCGTATTGTCGCGCAATACTGATCTCGTAATCGATAATATTCCGCTAATGGCGTTATCCCAACATACTGCGGAGCAATATAATATCCATTATCAGCCGAGTATTATTGGATAACAAGAATTAGCGCGCGGTAATATTAACGATATTAACCGCGTCAGGAATATCGCTCATGCACGGATCGACTCCTCGAGAACGCACGCGATCGCTTCGAACGAGTGATCCGTATACGCTCCTCGGTGGAGTTTCAAAAAATATGTCGAACCATTTATATGTCGCAAACTTGACAGTGACATCAAATTTGAATATCACATTGATTGAGGAATTTTGAACCTGGTGTTATGCGTTCGCTGGGTCATTAAAGTGGACATTAAAGATTTTGCAGCCTCAAAATATTGATCGCAACTCTAGACTGTCATTTATCAAATCAAAATTTCTAAATATCATTTATTTATAAAGATAAGTTACATAATCTTTTAGCAATTAAAAGTTTTATCGTTAAATGTCGAATATTGTGTCGCTTTTTATGCATTTACTCTCTATTTGTTATATAAAAGACGATATCAAACTTAATTAACGATCTGAAGACTAATCAAATGCAGATAACTTAAATGTTTAAAAAAAGACATCGTAAAAGTGTCTTTGATATTTTTTCATCACCTTCTGAATTTCCGTACTGCGTTTAGGAAGATATAATGAGTATAGCATATCTCTAAGTAACTTTTCTCGAGTATTTCATTATACATTGACAAGAAATATGTAAACAATTTCGAGGAAATGGTCAACATATGTCGATGTACAATGGGTGTTTTCCATTCACATAATTTGTAAAGCCACTTGTCTCGACTTAAGTTAGCGTAAATACGATAAATGGAAAGAGTTATCACGAATAGAAATTAGTGGACAATGTATATTTATAATGTTTCGAGCAACTTTAAAATGCAGATAATTAATTAATTTTCATAATAACAATATAATAACAAACTGCTTTATAATTTAAATTGTATTTTAAATACATACTTTTAATTACACTCGAAACATATAGTATGTACACAATATTTATTTTGTATTTTGTAATTTAACAAATTGTTGGATGTTTTAAACAGTGAAAATTATTTGCTTTAGTAACACGATTATTGACAAATTGTTGGAATTAGTCATGATAAGGATTGCGATGCAATTTCTTTGCTTTTTTCTCATTTTATAGTTGTTTACATTGTGAAAGATGGAAAGATTTCTTACTTTTATAATTCAGGTCTTTTTTTCCCTTTTCCTTTTTCCCTTTCATCTTCATTACCAACAGAATTGTATGAGTCGATTCGTGTCGTCGAACACATGGACTAAATATGAAAATCAAAAAAATGACAACTCATGCAAAGTCTTGTTAATTAATTTCTATTATTGAATGGAAAGCACTCATTTTTGGTGGCCACTTCGCAGATCGCATGAGTAGGTAGTTATCAGCGGGTAGCCGGACACCCCCTTGGGAAAGCGACGAGAATGTAGTCGTGATTAGACATCTCCCGCGGGTGCAGTCGACATGGTTCTTCCCCGTGCAGCGCGAATGCGGAGAAAGCACCGCGAGAGAGAAAATCGATATCACACCGTGTCGCGGTCGGCGTGTCACCGAGATTAGTATACGGAGCGTTCGATCGAGGGGCTGATATCGGCCACGATTGTCCGACCTATCGAATATCTGTCTGTCTGTCTATGCTTGTCTGCCTGCCTTGCCCGCTTGTCCGGCCAGCCTGCCCGCGGCCGCTTGCGCCCCACAATGAATGCGTGTGAATGATGGACGGGATGCGTGTTGAGGAGACCTCCTTAGATCTAAGTCTCTTCTAGTCTGCTAATAATAACCCTTTCCCCGCGAAGCGAGGCGACTGTTTGTATATATTTCACAAATACTTCTTCAAGACGAATGGACCTTCGATTAGCGCGCGAGCGAACCGGCCGCGTCCCATGTCCCATTATCTTTCCCCTTCCATTCATTCTCCAAAGTGTATCACTAGTTTGTTACGTATTCTCTACGTGTGTACATATTTGTTATTACATCACACACACACACACACACACATTTCGTGTACACCGCGCGACCTGGACGTTGCGAATCGCGCGCGCGCACGCCGGCGCGTTCTACACGGAAAATATTCATTATGAACACTTTGTCAATTAATAAAATCATTGAATTTTACATACATCGAGTTACTGTTGTGCATTGTCTTATTACGTTCGTTGTGCGCACCGTGCGAAAATGATGTATAGTATATCGTATTATGTTCAGTCGAACTCGATTATAACATTCATCGGCGTGTGAATCGCATTTTTTTTTTTTTTTTTCAGAGGAAAAATCAACGGGAGTATTGAAAATTGGAACAATATGGCATTGTTTTTCTGTACCCAATTTATACGCTAACAATAAAACGAAACTATGAGGATTGTTTTTTTCCTATAAGATTTTACCTGTATATACATATAATTGGCCGCGGCTTTTATTATGTATTAAAAGTATTGTGCCAAATTTCAATTATCATTAGCGATAGAATCTATTTGTAAATTGTTACATCGTTACATGTAATCAAATAATCATGGGAAATCAAAACGCACTATTTTCAAATTGAGTTTTTCAAAATATTGCAAAACAGATCACCAATTAGCACAGCGTGATGTAAATTAAACTTTTTTATTTCCACTCTCAATTATTTTCATATAAAAACGAACATTGAATTGAGTCGAGTATCTCGGGATAGGAATCTGGGCAAAATAGCATGCCGAGTCACATCAAGATCGGGCCGCTTCGCCAGGGCTTTAGGCTGCTCCGAGAATTGCTATTTCGTGACGATACAAGGCGAGAGGATTGCATGTATAAGATTATAAACTGCAGTATTTAAGTATTGCAGATTATGTATTGTGTTGCATAACTTGCGTACAAAGTGCAAGGATAAGGTGGGTCGCCTATGCAAATAGGGGGGAAAACGATCAGAAGCACCGCACGTTACGTTCCTGACGTTTTTGACAGTAAGTTCCTCTTAATTGTCTCGTGTCAACATCCGTCAAACCCGCGAGGCGCGAATCGTGTGATCAGGAGATGGGGCAAGTTACAGGAAACTCGCAGCGTCGTCGTGCTCACTCTCGCGACCTAGTCTCGGAGTGTACCCTCCTTGACCTTGACTATTTCGAGAACCTGGAAAGAGATCAATCACATGGCAGAGCGGAAAAATCGCACGTGTGGACTGTCTTAAATTGCTCGCATTTAAGGATTAATGAAGCAGTGACGCTCTCTCTATCTCTCTCTCTCTCTCTCTCTCTCTCACACGACGCGTTTCTTTATGGAAAAAGCAATTCGCATAATGTCAAAGAATGAATATGACGTCGTGCATGACAGTCGATATCTATTCGACATAACGCGACGTGTCCCGAGTATTCCGAGAGAATATTTAATATTTAGCGAAAATAATATGATCAATACCGTCTGTAACACTTAAAGATGTCGGTTCATTATTGCGAACGTACTCTACTGTTAGTCTTTTAAACAATGCATTCTCAGCACATAGGGTTGAGATGAAAATTTTAATATTTTACTTTTAACAAAATCAATTTAAGGAACAATTGATTACTTTCATAAATTTTAAATCGCAAATTGCGTTAATAAAACGCGATCTAACTTAAATCAATAGTTTAATTATAACATTTTCGTAATGAAACGTAAATGAAAATATAGGATCCTTTTATTCATACCTCGCAAAATAGAGTAGTACGATCGAGGATCGTCGATTTTTTGTGCGAAACGAAGATCCTTGTATCCGTGTACGTGATCGGGCATTAACCAGGAACCGTCTTTCTGAATTTTATCAGCATGTTTAAATGCTATCGGTCTGTCTGCATACTCTACATAAAGGAGTTAACAAATAAATTCCCATATGACAAAAATTATGTCTATATATGTTTCATTGCATACGCTTTGTTAAAAGCGATAAACGAGATCCTGAGGCGGGATCGTCCGCAAGACGTCGTTCAAATCAACTCATTAAAAACTGCAAGCGCATACCACATAATGCTGCATCGTTTCGTACAAATGTATATGTTCGCGTTCGTATTTTTCCATAAATTTTATTCAATCCGGTAAAAGCTGTTTTAATTAATAACGGCACCGCGGATATTGATCTGACGTGAAATGCGTTAAACGTTTATTCTACGGTAACGTCCGTGTATCCGACGTTTACATGCTAAAATATTTTGCAGCAATATCGTCGAGCTTCCAATTTACTTAAAAAAAAATTGCTGTTAATAATGTTATTAAAGTTATTCTTATAAATTCTAGTAATTCTTATTCATATAATATCATTTCTTTCCTATAATTTTCGTATAAAATAATTCTTAAAGGTTTAACATATTTTTTAATATTTTAAAATTATTTTTATAAAGCTCTCCACACACACCTTCGTAATCAAGATCTAAGAGAACTTCAGGCTCCATTTCGCGTGCAATATAGAACTCGATGTCAGCATCGGCCGGTAAATCGTGAAATCGATTCAAATTGCCCAAGCTCGATTCATCGGATCGTCCGACTCTGGGCTTATGTATTATTCCGAAACCACGCTCCGTTTTAGGAAAGCTCGCTATTTCCGAATTTCGGCCGATTCTTGGATACGCCACCAGTCCAGCAGATCGTCTATCGTTGATTTTCAATTTCTGGCCCTCTGGAATGTAAAGCGAGACTAGCCGATTAGAACATTATCGCTCGAAATTATCTTGCTGCTTTCTTTTTAAAAATTACAGAACAGTATTTCCTCCTTCCTTTGCTAACAATCAATTATCCGAGTCTAGTGCATCTAATCACTTTCTCATTACGCAAATAATACAATAACGTGTAAAAACACGAAAAACATGAAAAAGAAGACATTACACAATTTATTATTTCATCGAATCACATTCGATGTATACGTATAATTGAAGCGCAATATTTTGTGTGCATGTGCTATTATATCTACATATACGTGCTTCGTAAAGCATTTCAAAATACATAATAATTTATATAAGGGATACAAAATCTTGTAAATGTGTAAAATATATTATTGCAAGTGTAAATGACAATATTAAAGAAAACAAACATTTACATTTTTTATTAAAAATTTAAATAAAAGTTTAATAAGTTAAAAAAATATAAATTTATTTAAATAAAGATATAGTTACTAAGTATCATAATTTAAAAAAAATTAAATGTCACAATTAGCAACACGCTCAAGCAAGAAGTTAAAAGACATCTGAAATATATTTAAAGAAAATATAAAAGAGTAAAACATCATTTTGATTGTCACGATAGAACGTTTGTGCATGTATGTGTGTGTTTAATATTTATGTATGAAAGAATAAGAAAAACTAGTTATAAAAACTTATATATTATAAAAAATGCCACAAAATTATGAAAGTATGCGACACTCATGCGAGTTTCTTGCCTCTGGCGGATTCGTAGTGGTGGCCGACCGAACATCTGGCAACTGCAAAATAAACAGGACGTCGTCGACGTTTTTCCATCAAAAGTCGGACATCATAATCCCTAACAATTTAATCTACACTTGCACTCGTGGCGCTTAACGATTTCCTGCGGGAATTCAGTATAATACTTTTTTTCGGTGCTATGGCTTTTTTTGCACTTTAATTCCCCGTCCTACTTCATTTTTACTTCGCGTTGGGAACTGCTGCATCCAAGTTGCTATTTGGCCTCAATGAGAATGAATTATCTAACACATTATTCGCGAGAGAATAAAAACTGTGACTTTTAATATTAGATCAGAAGTTCCTTGCTGTCGCTCATTTTTTCATTTACAATTTCTATAATATCAAACATTTTTAATGACAATTTGACACTGAATGAACTGTTTTTACAATTCTATATATTTATCTATTTTAAATTAAAGGTCAAATTAAAGTCCGAGTTTAGTATCCAGACCAGGTGAATCGATTTTGTCAGTTAATTTAAGCCGATCTTAATTTATCAAGACGCTTTAACTTTTAATTATGTAACTTATAAAAATAATTAGCTATAAATATTTAAAATGTTATGTTATAAAGCGACTCAATATCTTTAATAATAATAAATCAGATTTGAAAATTTTGATATAAAAAACACAATGTTTCTCCAGATTCTTTTATTAAAATGTGCAACTTAACGGGACCAAATGTTAATGACTAAAGATCAAAAGAGAAAACGTACCTATATTTTTTAAAGTTAATTGTAAAATTCGCGATATTGACTTACGATTCAGAGACGTGGAAAATGCCAGAAGGATCACAAAGATAAAAAACCGGTTGTTCTGCATTTCTATGACCCCAGATGATCGAAATTCTAAGTAGCGACGATGTGAAGCTTAGAATCGCACCGACACTGAATGCCTCCTGTCACCCGACGTCCGATTTTATACCTTGCGCCTCTCCACCCGATCACGGAGTTGCCACCCCACAGTTCAAACCCCTTGTCGCAGAGCGTCCGCGTGTCCCCGTGTCTCACCCCTACTCCTTGCGAAACCAATGTATTTTTCGCAAGAGCGTCCCGTTAGCGCATATTATATATTTATGTATATAATATATGCGTTTATGCATATATCCACGGATGCATATATGAATACACATATTATACACATATGATATTATATATCTATATGTAATGTGCGCCATTAGATCGTTTTTCCAAGTAAAAAATTGATATTATCTCATCAATCTCATAATTTAGAAATTCAAAACGAGAATAATCGGAAATTTTTTATTTAACCTTCCAGTGCAGTGGACGCGTGAAAATTTGAAACGTAAATGGGCGCAAGGGGTGTAAATTGTACCCCACATTTTTTATGTTATAAATATTAAATCAATTAATATTTTTTGTTTTCTACTGTTTAATATTGTCCATTGTTGCACATATCTTAAAATATATTAACAGGTTAAAACTTTAATTTTAATGTTTTTTCGATGATGATCGGTTAATTCTGTATTGAAATGAGTCTAGAATACTCGTTAGGAAAAAAAGTCTAGAGTGTAAAATACACTCCATGCGCTCACTGGAGAGATAATAGCAGAATTTACAAAAAGGATAAAATTATTTCCTTATAAAGGCAATGAATCAACTTACAATAAATACACATTCAGCATGTACCAAAATAATACTTATAGGGTAAAAAGTAATAGGGTAAAATAAGTAATATAGCGAAGACTGTGATAGATGATGGTAATGATAATAATGATAAAAATCGCTGAATTATTATAAATATTTATTTGATAAATACATACTGTGGACGTAATTTAAAGTTAGCAAAATAATAAGATTTTGTCGGAATCTTTTCAGTAATTCCGGTGTAATTTCATCTTATAACATTAATTATTAGAAAAATTGTTAGCATTACAGTATTATATTTACAACACTATTGACAGATGTCTTGATTGGTCTTACATATGACATATGAACTTATAAAATATGAATGGAATATATGAACATATGGGATACATAAAAATATCTACATTCTACATTATATAAGCATATTTTCATGCGAGAAATCGAGCTGTTTTTTTCTCATGACGACTAATAAAGTCTATCTTGTTTTTATCAATGATGTAGTATAGTATTTACAACGTTTCTGATCTCCGAAAACTTTTCGTTCACGCCGTGTCCATTTATGTGGCAACCGCTACTTTATGCATAGTCGTATGAAAACATATATTATTAATGTTCACGACACGGTCGACTTTGGTATAGCACGCGACCCTCAAGGCCCTATTTATAAAAAAAAAAAGAGAAATAGTATTGATCCTCATACGCACTTTTGAATGTTCCAGCTAAAACGCCGCGTGCGCCGAATGCGTCAATTACCGAGTATTACAGTAATTCGGTCGATGCCGACGTAGGTGTAAAAGGAGGCCGCATTACGATGATGCGGGATAATATATAGATTTGTAAACGCGTGATGAGATTATCGCGCGACAGATTATGACGCATTATTGTGCGTGACATTTTCTCGACACGTTTTCCCGATCTTCCGTTGGAGGATAATCTCCCTAACGAGTGTGAACGTTCTCGCGATGCTTTTTCGCGCTATTTCGAGTATTCCTGCACATATCGTTTACATCCAGTCACGTTGGATACATCCGACTCTATAAAGGCGTGGAACACGGTTCTTCAAAAATGAATGGAAAAAAATGTCAACCGGCAAAGCCAATTTACCTCTGCGAAGATTAGGAATTTATACCTTTAGGTAAAACCGTAAAACATAAATAATTTAATTTATGAGCGTATTACCTTCTCAGAACTGACACGTGTAAATGATCATGATAATATTTGAATTACCGCAGACGGTAATATATTAATATCCTGCAGATAAATTAATTTCTCCCTGAAAAATTCTCTATACACAGAAAAATTATTCCATGAGAATTTCTCTCGGAAAACGCTCTATACAGAATTTTTCAAAGTGAAAAGTCAATTTACTTGCAGTATGAGACAAAAGGATTAATTAATTATTGTTCTGCAGTTGACCGTATTATAGTTTCTCCCCGAAAAATTCTCTATACACTGCAGAAAAATTATTGTATGAGAATTTTTCTCTTCATAAAGAATTTTTCGAAGATAAGTGAAAAGTCAATTTACTTGCAGTATGAAGCAAAAGGATTAATGATTGTTCTGCAGTTGACCGTAGTTTTAAACGAAATTTGTGAGCGTTATTCATCAGTTTTATATATTATCTATGACTGTCTTCCGAAAAAATAGATAAAAGCGTGGTGCGATTGATATACGCCTAACTAACATTTGCGAAAAGTTCCGACATACCGGAAAATTAGATGAACTGATGGCTTATTGTCTCGTGTGCGAAGCTTCCGGTCTCACAGTTTAATTTATCCACGATGGACGCGATATACTGCTAGTGAGCGTTTCATTTGTATGCGCATAACGGCTTATTTAAATATAAAGGAGCGTCGATGAGGATCGTATCTAACGTTTAGCGCCAGTTTACCATTTAATTAATTGTACACGTGTATCCTCGTACACATACACACACGGATATACGGATATGAATAGGGGCAGATACGGTGACATGCGACATACGTGTTCAGTGAATTTATTTCGAGCGAAGAGAGTGGTGCAGATTGAGTTTCTCAAAGATTTATATTAATGCATACGGGATTGTGTTTTTCACCACTCGCTAACTTTTTACGTCACTATAAAAGAAAAAAGGAAAAGTAAAATGCCGAAAAGATTGCTCTACCGTGCCGATGGTTTATCCAACATTGCAAGAAACAAGTATCTCTTCGAGCCTGGCAATAAAATGTTATTTTCGCCTATACCTTGTTTTGTGGCGCATTAATAAAGAAAGTTAATTACGATATCGTATTTTAAGTGGGTTGATGAAGAATAGCTTCTTGACTCAGCGCATCGTTCGTCAGAGATATCAATTTCCGGTCTAGTATTAATTAATACAGGTAATTAGCAACAACCTTTATGGATAATAATAGGAAAACGTAAATATCTCGCCGAATGTAATCCAAAATAGATTTTCTCGGATAAATCAATGAATATTTAAATATTCCTTTTTAAAAAAGTTATAAAAAGCTCAGTATAGACAGTAAATAATAAGATACATCCATTTAATAAATCAATTGTTAAAAACATAAAAAAATTTATAAATAAAAAATATTTTTCGGTAAAAACAAATGTTTTAATTTGAATTCTTTGATTTTTTTGTTATAATTTGTGAGGTATTGCATATATCGCAACGAGATAAAACATATTTTCATAGAAAGAAAGTCGTGTGTAATATCATTATATATATATATTTTACAAAACATATAAATTTCAGTCTCGTATACAGAAAAAAAAAAATAACATCCCGCGGTACAATGTTTCCTCTATCAGTCGACTATATTTAGGACATGTCTAGGACATTCTTGACGCAGTACTTATATAGGGTGGCATTAGCATTCTTTAACTTCAGAATCTCTTTCTGTAGATCCTCCAACTTCTTCGACATCTCATCCGACCCTCGAGAATCGCTGCCGCCTTCTACATAGGATTCGAAGTTCAGGATCTCCGCCGGGTTTCGTCCTCTGGCGACGACCTCGACGACGCTCTCTTTACCGTTGTCCGACGTCCTCTGCAGACTGTTCACGTAGAAGCGCGGTTGGAAAATTGGGGCGCGAAAATTGTCGAAACCCCTCGCGAAGAACGCGGCGGTGATCGGTCCCTTGTGCTCGAGCGTCCTGAGCACCTGCCGGCTGGCAATGTCCCAGACGTGGACCGCGCCGTCGGTGGATCCGGACAGCAGAGTGCGACAGTCGATGGATACCGACAGGGCGGTCACGTTCGACTTGTGCGCACGAAACACGGGGCTCTCTTCGTCCACGTTGCTCGAGCTCGTCGTAACATGATGATCGATACCGCGCGGCGGCTCGTGCAGGTTACACTGGAATATCTCGCCGGTCGTGCAGCCGACGAAGAGCTCGTTCTCGCAGGCGTTCACGGTGACCGCGGTGAGCGGCGCGTCGAACACCAACGAAAGCAGAAGAGCCCCGCTGCCGAGCTCGTAGATGTTCGCCGTTCGGTCCAGCGAGGCTGTGTACAATCTCGCGCGGGCGTCACCGTGGCCGAAGTGCAGATCCCTGACCGGCAAGCTATGGTTGGAGAAAGCGTGAACGGGGGAGCAACGCGGGTCGTTCAGCGCGCTGTTGAGCGACCACACGAACACCAGGCCGTCCTCGCCAGCGCTTGCGAACAACGAACCGTCCTTCGTGGTGGCCAGACATGTGACGGTCTGATAGTGCCTGGTCAGATTGGCCAGCAGCCGGCCGTTGCACGTCTGCCAGATGAACAGCTTCTCGCCCACGGAGGCGATTATGTAGGAGCCGCACGGGGTGCAGGCCAAGGCGTTGACCCTGCCGGGCGTGGTCAGTCGAACGTTGGGCAAGGGCATCGGATTGTTCAACGGCCAGATGTGTATACGGGGCCTCGAGGCGTCCGCCCCCAGCACGTAGCTGTCGCTCAGAAGCTGAAGGCTGCGGTGCCCAAGCGCCGTCGCGTACTTGTACGCGGACAGCAGAGAACCGTTCCGCGGATCCCACACACCGGCGCTCCAGTTCTCCCCGGTCGCGTCGCTCGTCAGGATCACTTCCTTCGCGTCAGTTACTCGGTGCATCTTGCGAGTCTTGCTGTTCCTTATAACACCGCGCTGTATACACTGTACTGTTATTAATATCGATTGCGGCCGACTGAAGCCGACTTGGTCATTTCTTCTTCTTCTTCTTTTACGAATATCAGTCACCTACTGGAAGAGAGAGAGAGAGAGATATATATATATATATATATCACTTCCAAGTTGTCTTCAATTAGCTTTTCCAACTTACGCCTGTGAACAGTACGAACAGGTGAGCAGCAGTATGAATACCACAGAACATATACTAAGTGAATACTATGAATGGCGTGAACACGTGGAGTACAGCTTAGGTTGGGTATCGTAGACATTTAATTCATTGTCAGGTGGAGCTACTATCTGCTATATCGGTATAGTAGAGAGCAACAACAGGCCCAACAGGCCACCGGCGTACTGTCACGTCTGTCGGTCACAATCGGGAGTAATCTTCGATTCTTTTGAATTAAGATTTGAAGAATATTGAAAAATACTGAAGAATACGAAATAAGGACGAAGAAAAATTGCTTTATATTTTCGGTTGCTCGATTTATTCCTTTTGCTTTTCCAAACAGCTCTAACAATTAGCCTCCGAGCCATCAAATGAATATACTCCAATTTTCATTTCGTGCGACTTATTTTCAATCGCTTCCTAAATAGTACACAACAGTGTCACGTGACAGAAAGAGTAT
Source organism: Leptothorax acervorum (assembly GCA_035220615.1). Taxonomy (NCBI): domain Eukaryota; kingdom Metazoa; phylum Arthropoda; class Insecta; order Hymenoptera; family Formicidae; genus Leptothorax; species Leptothorax acervorum. The sequence continues at coordinate 424,723 of JASTWQ010000170.1, forward strand.
ATTTCGGGATACTTTTTTTGTGTGTGTATATTTTTTTTCGTGTGCATACAATTAGTCAGTTTCAAACAGTTTCAAATTTCGTAATCTCTTGCAAAAACGTGGACGGGGGGGAGGAGATCAATTAAAAAGTGATCTCTTGATATTAATTATATATTTAATATCACGGTGTGTCTGCATGAAAGACGATCGTGTATATTTTATTTACCACTATTCGACTTGCAATTCGACGGTTAGGTTATGTCATGATTACGTCGATTCTTTGATTGTTTTCACTTTGAATTAGTCAAAACCTATCAAGGATCTCTTCTTAGCGCGTCCTCACTTGCCCATGGGATTTGTTGACGATGAATTGCAAGAAGTATCACAGCTTTGCCACAATGTCGTCGACGGAAGCCGCCTCGTCTCTTGCGTACGGAGCATGGTCCGCGTCGAAATAACGTAAGAAAACTCCATGTAGGACTTTCATCGCACCGTCAAAATCATTTCTCAACATTGCTATTTGTGATTTGTTTACCTTACAGAAAGACACCGTTCAAGCAAATTGTTGTGTGCATTCAGTTCCAAGAGGATTATCCCGCATCGCCGTTGTTTGTCGAGCTAAAGAGTAAAACTCTGTCAGCAAAGTTGCTCGACGGATTAGCAGGGGTCTGCGAAAAGGAGTGCAAGCGTTTCCTGAACAAGGCACAGGTTTACAACTTGGATTTATATATAGTAAACAATTATGTTGAGAATATACATTCTATACCAAAAATTCTTGTGCTTGCAGATCTTGCCAGTTTTGAAGTTTATCAGGAATTTCATTGAAGAGAATCCTCTCATCTGCTGCTACGAGGAAATATCAACATTGAAAAAGCTGTTAGGGGATAAAGATGAGTTAAAGTTAAAGCAGAAGAATTCTTCCATTAATTTAACACTGCATCAAAATTTATATTATTTTAAGACCAAACTTGAAGTGCCGGATAACTATCCCAGCAGTTGCGTGGTGTACGTTCAGTGTTTTTCTGTAAAATTAATGCATTTGTAACACATTAAAATTTAATGTGACTAACTTACGTTGTGTGTTTGCAGTTTTGGTGATGTTGATTCAAATTTCCCACCGCTGTTCAATCGCTATCTAGTTGGACAAGGAAGAGAATTAGCAAGGCAATGTGTCGAGCCACCATTGAGGAAACAACTGAAGCCGTTTACACCATCACCGTCATTAAACACAGTTGTTTCTTTTCTCATAAAGTAATTTTTATTCTTGCCTAAGCATATTTTTAGCTGTTACAGTTCTTTTTAATTTTTTATCATGTTTTAATTTATTGCAGGAGTGTGAAAGCCTTTCCACTGGAATCCTGTCAACAGTGCAAAGTAACGTGCTTGCCAACGAATCCAGAAGAGGTTGTAACCGACGAAAATGCGGATTTCCACGCCGAAAGACTTTATTGTGGACATCTCTTCCATTTAAAATGTCTCGTGACATACATGAAGACTCCGCCATTCCATGGTAAAAATAAAATTTTTATTTAGATTTTAAATATATTATTGAACAATTAAAAAGATATTCTTTTATTTTTTTGTTGTAGGGGGTAAGAAATGTCCGAGTTGCGGTCAACGCGTTTATCATGACAAATGGGGATTATCTGACAAGCTGGCAGAAACCCGTTGGGCTCATCATGAAGCACGAATGAGAGAATTGACGGAAGTTGAAGACTTTTTCAACTAATATACCCGCATCGTGCAAACTTAGGGAATGAGTCTCACAACAAACTTACTGGAAGTGTAATATATAAATTGAAAGTTATATATATACAAAGTATGGCAACTGACATTTTGAGCGAAAATGAAATGCAAACTAAGATTGAAAAAAGGAAACCCATCTTCAAAACAATAATACTATTTTTTCACAATAACATGTAAAAGATAATTCTGGGTTGTGTGAATATTTCTCAAGCACAGAGATATAAAAAAACTGTAGGCAAACAATCTATTTTGATGATTGTTATCAGGATGGGGTTTGATCTTAAGCAATTAATGTGTCACAAAGGAATAAATCCGATCTAAATGACATTGAAAACTGTTTTAGTGTCACTGCTATTTTCATCACTACTAATATTATTTTTTCACAAACTTGTATGATATTTGTCATATCTACAAGAAAAGGGACGAGTAACATTGAAAAGAATTGTAAAGAAAAAATACTTTTTTAAATGCTTATCCAAAATAGAAATACTTATCCGTTTCCAAATGTCAAAAATTTATATTTTTGAATCAAGAAATCTAAAGTAAAACCGTATATAAAGTAAAACCTATATCATTATGTATAGCAAATGGGCATTAACTAGGGCTTAGTCGGTAAGAATATCTCTTTGGTAGGTACTCAAGATTATTTCACTTTATGTGAAACTGTGAAAGTAATAGTTATACATACATATGTATGTACAGTACATACATGTATTTCTAATTATTTTTTCTTTTTATACATATAGTAGAATAATTACAGGATTATTTATCAGTTTTTATGATATTTTATCAGATCAAATAGTGATTTAATCTGAAAATTTTTCATGGGAGAATTAATATTCTTTTATTAGGAAATCTTTTTAAATGATACGATTAAAAGCGGAATGATTTTAATAATAAAAATGCTAAAAAGACGACATAGATATTAGGAAATAACACACATATAATTCTTTTAAAAGTAATGAAATACTTCCTTTTGATCATGATTGGGACGAAAAGTTAAGTATAGTTTTTACACCGATATAGACAAAGTAGTTAAGTACCTCCTTAGGTTATCAATATACAGGGTGTAACATAAATGTGGGCCGCTACTTCAGGAGTTTATTCTCGTCAAAATAAGCAAAAAAATTCATATAAACGTATGTCCAAAAATGCATCATTTTCACGTTATAATCATGTTTAAAAGAAC